>VDFB02058242.1:182589390-182603419 GCA_007258455.2 Sequoia sempervirens
CGAGCCTTTCACAAGCAATGGACTTTTGGAAGGAGAAAGGAAATCTAGCGAGCCTCCAATGTGTTGGGCATTGAGAATACCTCTCCCTTGAACAACTCCTGGCTCAAAACCTTTCTCAATCATACGGGTGTACATTCTTTTGGTATTGGGTAGGGCTTTGTTAACAATGTCGTCTAGCAATAAGGTTATCTACTTCATTGTTTCTTATGTATGTTTCCTCATTTCCCATACATGATTACCCAAGCATATGGTAAAAACGTTCATTCCATTATGCTTTGTTGTATTGTTGTGCCTTGTTCCAAAGCCCCCTTTCCAACACAGGCAGGGAGAATGCTGGTAAAGTTTGCGGAACTCAACTTTACACCTACCACTACATCTGTTTGAAAGTTCCTCAAGCATTTTCAATCCATCTCAAACAATTTCATGCCTAGTTCGATGTTTCAAATTGCAAACATGCTTGCCAGTGCAGATGTAAAGCAATATTAGCCTTTCATTTGTGCTTCAATAGATGGCTATCACCTGTTCTAGGGATTCCATTTCTACGCAGACTGATGCTGATAAAAGTTAAGGAATTTGGCTTTAAATCTGCCATTTAAATTTACTTAGACGTCTCTAATGCCTCTTCAACCATTTTTTGCACATTATGCCACCATAGCGTTCCTTGAGAAGGGATTTTTCCATTTGAGGTAGGTGAAACCGTTTTCCCCTCCAAAGGTTAAAGCGACACCCTTTTCCATATTTTTCCACGACTTGGTTAAGGCAAGAATTCATTATATCCACATCCAATAATCGTTTTGCCAAGATAATACCTACTCTTTCAAAAGACCACGTACTTGGCACAAAACATTAGGTAGATTATAAAAAAATGGTTATAAAAGTTGGTTGCCAAGAAGATATATCCCATATCCCCTATCCTCTTGTTGCGATTTCTCATGCTATGGCTTATGCAAGAGAAACAGTTGAAAACTGTTATCTAAGTGGTTATACATCCGCTCCAAGGGTATTTCAAACCTTTAACATTGACTACCCACAAACCGAATTGATGCCACTCAATCTTGATTAAACAGCTTGGAAAAGAAAGCAAGCAGTTACAAGAGCTAGATTTGTGTGGTGAATGCGATGGCTTGCAGTGATGAATATTTAAATTTCTATTTGAAAGGTTCTCACTACCTTTGAGGCTCCCTTACGTGACCAAAATAGGGCACAAAGATACAAACTACAATAATTAATGTACTCGTCAAATACATATATAGTCAAGCTATAACAATCATGACATGCTCCTCTTTAAAAGAGTCGAGCCATCACACACTATAGTGAGCTCTCTTATTTAGAACAAATCGAGTTAAAACACCAACTCCACGACTATATTAGCCGGCTCAATTATCATATAAAATATGTCATGTCCCCAATTTAATTGGGACCAAATTCAAATCTGTCGGCAAGAAAGGTGTTTTTAAACACCAAAAGCATATGAATTTCAATTATTAAATAAATAATAAATTTAAATTATTGCTAAATAATATTTAAATTTATATTTGGTCGACTTCTTTGAGTGGTGCTTGGATTAATATTTGAAATTTTATATTCTGGGCCGACTTCATTGAGTTGGCGGGTTGATTAGTATTTATGATGGCTTGCTATTCCTATTTGGATCATCGTATAGTTTTGGAGACAATTTTCTGGCTTGTTGCTGAGGGCAAAATTCCCAGCAGCGTAGCTCCAAGGTGAGGGATGTAGCCCCCTTTCCTTGACTCGTTACCAGATTTACTCTACCGCATCGTCCATTCTGCAATTCGTGATTTGTGTTCACAGCCTAGTATACAACGATCGTATTCTACTTGGTTCTCCGGGTTGGAAATGGACTCTACAACAGACAGAAGAAGACATGAGTTCTCTTGGTAGAGGCAGCGATCATCGGTGGTGGACGAGCTACCGCTTTGGCCACATTCTTGGCCATCACCATTCACCCTACATAGGCACATTTCCACAATTGGTGGTCGAGACATCCACTGGCTGAGTTGAGTATTTTCTGAAATCATACTTGATCTAGAAGAGAATCGATTAGAGCCAATCAGAGCATTCACGACCAGGAGATCGTCTTCCCTATAGGCAGTGCGGGTGTTGTCTCTTGGTATCTGTCGGAGACTGTTGGAAATGTTGTCATTGATGTCAAAGTTGAAAAGACAAAGTTGTCATTGATGTCAAGGCATATGGACGATTGGCAAGGAAGTCGTCATTGGTGTCAAAGTGAATAGACAAGATCATTGGGTAGAGTCATCAATGTGGGAAAAATTGGATTAAGGCCAAAAGCCACTAATCAATGGATAGGCTTATACAGGCTTATACAAGTATGCTAAGAATAATCACTATAAAAGAACATTTATTATTTTCTAAATAAATATTTAAAATATACATTAAATCATAGATGGAAGACTCGGAGAAAACTCATTGAGTTTTTTTTTAAAATGAGTCTTTTTGAGTTTAACTCGTGAGTTTTTCCCGGACGATTTTTTTCGGTGAGTACTTGCCGAAAACTTGCGAGTTTGACAAAAAAACTCGGCTGTACAAAAATTAAAGCTGAAATCGTCTTTTTTGATGTTCATTTCATTTCAAAAACACTTGAGAGTTAGCACAAAAGCACCTCAATGACCTTGTCTTTGCGCAATACAACCTTCGGTTGCGCACAAAGAGAGTAGAAAAAAAATACCAGATCTTATTGATTTAGATGAGATAGATCCTTACAGTGATTGGACAGGGCGAGATGAGCAGCCTGCATTGTTTACCGCATACGAGATCCTTGACTTCGAGAGACAAGCAATGGAGGATATGGGTGCATCAAGAGATGTAGGGTTGGAGGACATTCCTGAGGATGTGAATGAGAGTCTGGCGAGAGTCTGCTAGAGCTAGATACTTAGCCTTCCATGCCAGCCGAGGAGCCAGCAGCAGTAGCACCGCCACCGCCACCGCCACCATGCACACGCGGCAGGCCTAGAGGACCCACCCCTTCCCTAGCTGCTGCTAGACTAGGGAAGAGGAAAGCCTAGCATGTTGTATTTAGTTACTATTTAGTATTTGCTTCTAGTTCTAGTTTTATTGTTTTCATGTATCAAACTTTAAGGATTTTAGCTATCGGGATTCCGCATGAGTATGATTTTGTAATCAATTTGCATTAAAGTCAATCAAAATTAATAGAAAACACTTTTGTACTCATTTATGGACTCACTGGATTCATCTTGTCATTGAATTTTGCAAAAAAAAAGTGTTTCTAATGAAATTTAAGCAATTTCTTAAGTTCCCGAGTTTTTCCGAGTTTGAAAAACTCTCCAATTTTTGGCTTGGTGAGTTTTTTTTTGGGGCAAGTCTTCCAACTATGCATTAAATGCTCATCTTAAAAGACACATAAATATATTTCGTGTTTTGAGGTGATTAATTTCAGTGATAATAATTATAGAAGGCTAAGTGGATAGCAATTTTCAATTAAGGCAGCATATTCTATGGAAGGCTATGATTATTATTTAAGAAAGGATTAAGGATCAGTTTTCATAAATAAAAAAAGACGGAGATCACTTTTGTGAATAAAGACAAAACAGAAGGCTGGTTATGAAGAAGTGCAGATAAGACAAAAAAAATATAGAAAAGGACAAAGTATTAACCAAAGTCAGGTTTTAATATGTAAAAAGCAGCGATCTTTTCATGAAGTAACATAAACTCCCTTGGCTGCAATTCAAGATATAATTAAATGGTGCGATCAGCATGTTTTAAGGAAAAGACAAAACAGTTTGGGAATAAGACAGAAAGTTTGAAAAAGACAAAACAGTTTATAAAGTTTTGTATGAAGAGGTGTGATTAAGTAATGAAGAGAGTGATTCGATAATTAAATTGAAGGCAGTGCTTACCTTAATTAAAGCTAAAGTTCATTAAAAAGAAGGCAGCGGTTGATAATAAAGGAACAATCATTATTAAAAGAAACGATTCATTTACAAAGGGAGTGCTGATGTTAATGAAGTTTGTTTAAAGACATCAATAGAAATTAAAAAGGATTGGGGATTAGTTTAAAAGCAACAATCATTTCTTAACAAATGGTCATGCCTTTTTGAAAGGAGATTTCTTTTCAAAAGGATGCATCTTTCCATTTGGATATAAAGATATAAATAAAATTTCTGAGCATAAGTGAGAGGAAGTGTAGAAGTATAAAGAATAAATTTGATTCATATTGAAGATTTTTGTGTGAAATAAAAAGGGACACATACAGATCTGCATATGAAGGCATAGAAGAGAGATTAATAGAAGAAGATTTTGCAGAGATAAAGAAGAAGATATACGCAGATACAGGAGGAGGATTATGCAGTGTTGATGCTGAGATAGAGAAGAAGATCTTGCAGTTATAGAGGAAGAGATTGGGCAGATACAAAGGATAGATCTATGCAGAAATAAAGGAGAGATCTATGCAGAGATAGAGGAGAAGATTGTGTGAATGATAGAGAAGAGCAAAAATAATAAGGGAGAGTGTGTAAGAATGATTATGTGAATAGAAGTGCAGAAGGTTATCTTTCTTGTGTGGGCATTGAAGTGACAACATACATCACAAAGAAAGGATTGGAGTGAAGTAAAAGCAGAATTGAGATTTTCAGTTTATCATAAGAGGTTGGTGCCTCTTGTTAGCCAAGGTTCGTGCCTTGGAAGAGGGAGTCGGTGCTCCTTGTAGGTTGGTGCCTACTAAACCAAGTTAGGGAGTTGGTGCTCCTTGTAGGTTGGTGCCTACAAAACAGATTAAGAGGTTGTTGCCTCTAGTAGGTTGGTGCCTACAATCATTGTAAACTTATATAAATATAAAGTACATTATTTGTACTTTGGTTTTCTCCCGTAAGAGTTTCCACGTAAAATCTTGGAGTCAACTTGTTCTTATTGTTATATTCTTGCATAGTTGCTATTGTGATTGATAAAGTTTTAAATTGGTAAAAGTTGCGTTATACTGATTCACTCAGCCCCTCGCCCCCCCTCTCCTCAATATAATTGTGTGCTCATCAGAGACAGTCTGTGCAACCATTATCGATCGCATCATTCCGCACCTCTTCCATTTGGCACATGGGAATCATTGTGGGGCGTCTGAGAATTGAGCATAAATCTGAAGACATCATATTTTCCATTAAGTGACTGTTGGCGTAAAAACTAACACCTCTAGAGTGCAGGTTTGTACGGACAGCTATGCACATTGTGTAATGAGTGCTCTTCAAATTAGGAGGGGAAGCTCCCTCATAGTGCTGGAATGCGTGGAAAAGAAAAGTAATCTAAGTCCTATCTTTTTGTTCTCAGCTGGAAGAGGCACAAGGTTAAGAAAACCAAGAACGTTGCAGCTAAGGATTTTCTGGTTTCGCAGATCATTAACTACAACTAAACTAACTACTTTAAATCTATCCAGCCTCAAGAAAACGGTAGTATGAGGAAATGGAGCAGAATGATTATCCGACGATAAGCGTAGGACTCACAACGTGAAGGCAAGGTGGCACAACTATCTGCTTGTCTGAATAGGCTTATTGGAAACAACAATACGATAAACTAAGTACAGATTCTCAACTTGAAGGCAAGGTGGCACAACTATCAGCTCAATTTGAATAAGTTTATTATTCACACACATCATACAATAACCAAGAATAGATTCTCAAATTGAAGGCAAGGTGGCACATCTATCACTCAATCTGAACGAGTTTATTGAACACAAAACATTAAGGAAAAGAATTCACCATTATAATTGCATGAAACCCTATGTGGCATAACAATTCATCATAATAGTAAAAACGCATGAACAGGCAATATTGAAGGCAAGGTAGGCACAACATATATTTCTCTTTCGTGCAAAAGTTATGTACAAATGAGCAAAAACTCTTATTTATAGACATCAAAAGGTGTAGGGAACCCTAAAATCACTTTGAGTCAACTACAGTCTTGCAATGCATGCAAGATTTATTGCTAAACCCTAATAAAGCAAACTATACAGTTAACTGGAAAACTACCATCAGTTAACCGAAACACCTAATCTAAAAATGGACAATTGTGCAAGCATGCATGTCCTTATTGAAAGCATGTTAGCTGGAACACTACCATCAGTTAATGTAAACCCTAAATGAAACTCCAAGTAACTAAAACTGATCTCAGAATAGATATGCATGAGATGAGACAGTGAGTTAACTTGAAAAGGTAACGCCAAGTTTAACTCTTGTGTATAATGTCTATTTTGAGAGGTGGGAACTGAAGTCTACTGATCGTGATTTCGAGCAACCAATCCCTCCGTGAGATTGTTAACTGCATCAACATCTGAATGTTAGCAACTTGAGCAATCTTGGCAATCTTTGCACACTCAAACTAGCATTTCACTGAATTATAACTTTGGCGGCTCCGTAACTGAAGTGATGGCCACTGTTTCTTCTACAGCTTGACGCTTTTCACGCTTTTCTCTATGGTAGAGTGCTGCATGACGAAACTGCGAAGTTTGACCGTGAACACTTTGGTTGTGAGAAAAGCGAACGAACTTGCTGTACGCGCAAAAATCCAATGGTATCAACCCTCTAAACCAGCTTTGGAAGACAATCGGCCATACGAGGTATGCAACCATATGGATTTGAGTGACTACGCTTGTCAACCCTCTGAATGCACTTGATACAAATCGGTCTCAGCTTTTCTGACAAAATCATGAATTAAGATTGATTTGGTCTTAAATTCAGTCTGCGTGTACTGTACTCTGAAAAACTCGCCTGTTGACTGTGAACACGGCTATATTCTAGCAACTTTTCTGGAAAACTAAAAATAGCCTGTTGAGGCTAAAAATAGCCTATCGAAGGGCAATTTTTAGCAAAAAATCTGAGATATGGGTTTTGTCCAGAAAAAGATTCTAAGACAACCTAGAACGTCAGATTTGCGAAAATTTGACTTCTACTCGACCATGCAAGGAATTTTCAGTTGAGAAAATTAGAAACTCGAGAACGAATGTTCTGAAGTTAAAAATTCCTGAAAAATCAAACACACGATTTTAATTCGAGGAAGTTATATAGGAATGATCCAGATGTTTAGACTTGTTAAATTCGCCAATTTCAAGAACATGCGAATTGGATTTTGAGAGAAATTTGAGAATCAAGGAAGAAAAAGATGTTTTTTATATGCTCTTTCTTCTGTGAAAATCACCCCTGTTCTTCAAATTTGCTAATGAATATGAACTTTAACCTGCAAAAAGAATGAATTAATGAAATCGCCCTTGATTGTTGATGATGAATTTGCTTTTGCTTTGAAAATTCGCCTTTACTTGTAAAATTGCCTTTGCTTTGAAGAATTGCGAATTTCTCTTGAAGCTGTGAGAATGAATAATGATGGCACCATGTTTAAATAAGAGAAAATTCACACCATCTTGTTCACTGCAAGATTTAAAACCTAAATGGAAATAGAAGGCTTCTGATTGGTCCGCCTTCAGTTACACTGCTACTGACTTGAAGTTTGAAATTAAAAATATTCATTATGCAATTTGCAAAGGCGCCAATTTTAGAAATTTGCTATTTTAGTGCCAAAATATGCAAAATAAATATTAAAATTATTTAACTTTAGTTGACAAACCGAATGAAGCTTTAGGATTCACCGGCTAACTTCACTGATTTCAAAAAGTCATTATTTGAGCTCATAGGCGTCCATTTGCTCAAGATATTGCACTTTTCATAACTTCCTACTTTGTAGCTGACTACAAAGTTACAACTGGCCAACTTTGACACTGATTTCTGAGTGATCGGGTGATACTGAGACCGAACTGAGATATTCATTACGAAGCCTGCAGAACAAGGAAGAAATGTCTGCCGGGAGTCATCACTGCAAAATCCATCATTTAACACCCTGAAAAATTAGGCGCCCTTGATTAAATTCATTTACAGGTACCAGACAACCATTTCTTCAAACTGCCATTTGATACTTCAAACGGCTGTTGACGATGAACGGTGGACCCTGTTGACAGGCAACCAGGGTCACTGCATGCCTAGAGATATTCCGCATCCAACGAATATACGCAAGGCATCTGAAAAGTGCATTAAGGGCCTCAAAAGTAAAAGCGCCCCTGAGCTACAGGTGCACCGACACCATTTTGACCAAAGTTGAACTTTCATCCAAGTACCCTACTTTGGCCTCCAATATCGAGAGCTGGAATGCTCTGATTCGTGTGCTGACTGTCTCTCTGCATAGCTAGGAGCATTGAGAAGAGATATCTCTGGAGATGATGAAGCGAGAAAACTGCTTCTAAGACCTCAAAAACACAAGTGCGTTTTTAATTTAAAATATACACTCCATACTTAGCCATTTTCCAGATGTCTTCACTTTTCAACATTTTACAAAGTCCTCGCACGTACGAGCGTTTGCCAAATCTCGAAGGCTGACGGCTAGGCTCGTTGGATAGCTAGAGTAATTGTGCACAAGTCTCATGAAGACTTCGAACATCAATAATCTCATCTGACAGACCTAAAGGCTAGGTGCCCCTGGCCTATAGAAATACAATAAAAATTTTATGCCAGTCCGCCCGCTTATTTACGTGCCTGGTAGAATCTCTGCCACGATCTCTCAGAATGTCGGATTAACAAGCAACTTGGTGCATCGTGAAGCTGGACTAGAGTAGTACTAATGTCAGGAAGACCTCATTAGCAAACTTTGGCATCTCAGAGGTCATTTTGAAAGGCGTCCCTGAGCTACAGGGGCACTGGAAAAGCAATTTAGGAAGTTTTGTGATGTGAAGTCTCTCCATAAGCTCATCTTCAGACGTCGACTGTCGGAGCTCTAGGACTCGGATGACTGCGTTTGATAACTCGTCGGATAAGCAGACTAGCCGTGAAGAGATTGACAACATCAATCATCAAAAATACCAAGATCCAACACCCCTTTAAGAAGGGCGCCCTCAAGCTATAGGCGTGCCAAAGCTGGAAAAGAACAAGCTTCTGCAATCTAGAACTTTGGAATCTTCAACTTCTGTCGCCAGTTGCCGGAGTTACGGGCCTCGGATAGCCTTGCAGGATAGCTCATCGGATAGGCAGACTAATTCTGAAGAGTTTGACTATAGTCATGAGCATTTATCACAAAATTTAGGCCTTCAAAAAGAAGGGCACCCTTGGGCTAGAGGTGCCCAATTCTGCTTTTCCTTGAAAAATCTTCAAAAATTGATTATTGAAATCATCATCTTGATCACTGAAATGACCATAAAAAGTATAAGTGTTGCCGTGAAATGCTCCTCCATCGTGAAATGCCTTGTTCTAAGTCTCTGATTCAGGTTCTGATCAATGGATACTGCCTTTGACTGACAAAACATTAACAAAACTCCATGCTTGATATTGCCCAAAAACTGTATTTTACATCATTTTAGCAAGGTTAAGACTAATTTATGCAAAATGCCTTGATGAAGCAAAAAATTTGGTTTGGGTACAACAGTGACCTAACTGAAGTCCCAGTTCCAAATGTATTGTATTGTTGTATCATGCGGGTATTCACACTGGGTGTAAATTCAGATCTGGGCATAATCATGGGTCTGTACAGGTCTTAGACTGCATAACCAGATTGTCAGTAAATTGAATAGTGTAGTAATTATTCTGAGTTCTCCTAACTGTGCTTGTCTACACTCTGATTTGGGCCCATTTACTTACTGAAATCAATTAAACTTTTGTATTTCCTTATCTGTCATTCCATTCATGGTTGCTGCACTGGTATTTAGTCACTATCAGTAAATTTTCTGTGAAGCTATTGGATTAGGTTCCTTACAAAATATAAAGATAATAATCATTTAATAATAAGAATATCATTTGCATGGCTATCAAAGTCAATCGTTATGTCGTTATTTTGGCATCTTCGCCACACTTTTGTTATCACATAATAATGTGAATATCATAACATGAAACACGTATATGAATATACATATTCATTATATATATATATATATTTGCTTATATATGTATAAAAACAAGAAGGAAGGTTAATAAACCCCAAAATAGCCACACCAAACAAAACAGATGAACATGACTCAATTGCCTTAGGTTGACTTACCTCCAAATCAAGCTAGAGACATCCTTAGACTCTTAGGTTTACGAAACCATACTTGATCGACGCTGAGCTCAGATGTAATTGTTAGAGGATTCACAACTTCACCCTTCTCCCAGGTGATGCTCCCCCTCTTTCTCTTTGGAGGTGTTTGGATCGCTCTTGCAATCCCACTCAAGAAAACAAACAGGTAGTTAGCCTAGAAACCATTACATCAAAGATCATATCATTGCATTTTCATTAGTCATTTGCTTTAAATAAATAGAATCATCTCATAGTATTTCATCACATTCATGACATCAAATAATCATCAACATTCCATTTAAATGCAGTAACATATCATTGCACAAATCCATCATAATATGCAACTTTCAAGGTTTCACAATCTCATGATTCATCACATTAATTACCATAAAGTGGAAAGTAATTTTAGGAATCAAGGGGGGGTGTAACAGAAGCTCCTTGGAAGGATAAGATAACCCTAAAACTAAGCTATGAACAACATATGCCATTATTAACACTACAATTTTCTCAAGGGAATTTGCATGAAATAAATAACAGAAATGAAATCCTATCCAATCTTTTTTCATCTCAAGGATTGAGTACAAGACTTGAAAATTTCTTATCCCACAAATGAGATTTTTATATAATTAGAAGTAGAACAGTTACAATTAGATGAAAGAATCAACTAAACTAAAACAACTAATGCTTTCTAACTGGCTAGAAACAGAGACCAGCAGATCCACATATACGAGAATGGGTAAAAAAACTACTTCTAAGTTCTAACACATCCACAATGAAAAATATTAAGAAAATGAATCACCTAGAGGCACACAAAGTTACCCCTATGAACTATTTCTTTTACATGTGATCCTTAGTTGAGCGACAACATCAATATAAAAAGCTTGATAACATTGTTCAGTTTCAATTTAATCAAAAGAGTTACAAACACAGATAAATAGCTTGAATAACAATTTTTGACAGCATAAGTGTAGCATCAGTCATTATTTTTTCAAATGTCTTGTGCTCAAAGCATTTATTTATAGGTTACAAAGAATATAGATTTTAGGGATTTAAAATTATAATTAATTATCCCTAAAAATCACTATCTTAAAGGGAAAACACTTAAAAGTTGTGAAAATATAGGAAAGAAAGGAACTTTAAAACAAAACTAATTTAAAGAACTAACAAAATAAAACAGCCGAAAAATAGGCTTTTAGCTCTATCTAGAATAGAATGTTGGAAATAATCACTACTAGATATAGTTGTTGGTAAAAATAGCAATGTTGCACATGAATGACCTTTGTGATTTTGGAAGTTCTAGGCACTCCAAAATTGATGGATTTTCTGAAAGACCGAAACCCCCAAAGTGCCATGAGACGTCTTGCATCCACCTGATGAGCCAAACTTGATGCTATTTGTTGAAGCAAAACTAATTAATCATGTCAAACCTTTACTGTCTAATCCAATCAACAGACTACGAACAACCATTGTTGAAAGGTTTTATTATGACTAGAAACCATTGTTAAATGTTTAAATGAAAACATGTCAAAACCTTTCACTAGGACTTAGTGAAGACATGTGATAACTGCCATCAAAATTATGAATTTGTGAATTATTACTGCCAAACTTGCATTGAACTCCTTTTGTTTATGCCCTAACCACCTACAATACACAATGAGGTGAGTATTGATTACCTTCTATTTTCATTACCCTATCATCCTTGGCATGCGGCTTTCATTTGGCAGCTGACTACATACGTGATGGGTGCAATTTTACCTTGTTGGCCAACTGTCTTGCCTTCATTCGCACAATTTTGTCCTTATAGCCAGTTTAGACTCATCTTGGGCACAATTTTGAGTATCATGTCAACAAAATAAGTAGCTGGGTTCAATGATTTACCTTTCAAAACCCAACTAAAACCTCTTTATCTTGTGAAGTTAAGCTTATCACTACTTAATTTGGAGTCTGATTGCATTTTTTACATGTCTACGTAGTGTTGTGTTTTAAGGAAGTCATTGCCAGGTTAAACTCTTTAAGATGCACGATCTGAAGTTCATTGTTTGGCTTTTACCTTATCATTGTGTGACTTGACCCCATCTGCCACTTAACATATCTTCTAGTTGCGGTTTTATGTGTCTTTTGCCACTTAGACTTCAGACCATTGCACTTATGGACTTTTCACGACTTAAACTTCTCCTTTTTGCATTTTGCAAACCTCTCTACCCAGCAAAAATAACCTTATTGCACAATCTGAATGAGATTGCTTCCTAAGTCGTCCTCAATTGTGCTTTTATGGACTCTTCACCTGGTTTTCTTCATGCAGTTGTGCAAAGTCAGACTCTTAGCCACTTAAATAGCTCTGTCACCCTTTTCACATGCTTTTGCCACTTCTTCCAATCGTAATTTTACATGTCTTTTTCCTGGAAAACAGACCTTGATCATGCAAAAAGGATATGAATGACATTTGCTTGGTTTTAGATTGTGCATTTGAATTTTCATTTCCACTTGAACAAATCCCTGTCACCTTTTCTTTTTGTCTGTGCCAAACATCAAACACTTTCATTCATGGTTGCCCAATTCTGGTTCCTTTCAGTGCAAATAGCTCCTTGGTGCTTCAAAGAGAATTAAAACGAGACTTTCAAAATCCCCTGCTCCTGCTCACAACATTCTTTAAAGAAAAACATTTTGATGACAAAACATTCTGCTTGGAAGTGGAAAACAACATGGGAGACAAAAACACCATGGAAACTTGGTTTTTGTACCTAACATATGAAGGATGTCCAAGTAATACATGGGAAAATGAGGCTTCAACACCAAGTTTGCAGGGATGTAACACAATGGACACCTTATGGCTTTTTGTCCCTTTTTATTCCAGACAATTTGATCTTTAATTTACTCAGGCTATTTCTGCACAAATCTTCATGACAGACCTTAATTTCCTATTTTGTTGATTCAGTAGAAGAGCCAGTGGAATCCAACATACATGGACTGAAAATTAACGTTTGGTTCAGCAGTTAACTGACATATACATTGCCAATGCTATTCCAATGTGTTCATGCTTCAAACATATGGTATACTACTGGAAGATCAGAGGTATATATAATATTAGGCTGATGTGCATGTTCCTTTATTGGAGATACATTTAACTAAATCTGAAATTAATTAGTCACATGAATGTAATATATGTATTATGCTAAAACAGTGCTCTACATCATTTTGTGTCAGTATTCATCCTTTTGCAATACTAATGTCCAATCTTGCATACCATCAAATTTACAACAATTTGATTGTGAAGAAATGTAGAGAACAACTGATCTGTAATGTGTCAGTTTTTAATGCTATCTGGAAATTTACAGATGTGGTTATCATTCTATGTTAATTGAAATTTTAATTGGCAAAAGATAGAATGCAATTTAGTGCTAGAGATTATGTTATCAAGTTTGCTGGAATGGAACAGATTGTAGTTGTCCGAAAGAAAGCTGGAACAACACAAAGGAGAAACCACAACAGGTAATAGTTATAAGAAGTTATAACCTGGAAACTTCAGTGTGGGGAGAACCAGCTTGAAGTGGAAATTGCTCAGCTGCCTCTCCTTCCTTTTGTAATGGCAGTTACAAAGTGCTCCAATAGAGTATTACGCAAGTAATTGGTAAATTAATTGATGTATTAACAATGAGCGAGACGCTCAATAAATAGTTTACAAGATTTACAAAACTGGAAAGTTTCTAAAAAGAAACTCCAGATAAGATCGGAGACGATCTTATCTCTATCTTACAATATCTTACAATATTGAGCATTAATAAATAAATAAACATTATTTTAATACCCTCCCTTAATGCTCAATCTATCAACTACACCAAGATGCCCCTGAATTTTACAAATTTATCTGGACTGAGTGACTTGGTGAGAATGTCTGTTGTCTGCTCCTTTGTCGGAACATACAGCAACTGAACTGATCCGCCTTCAACCAGCTTCTGAATGA
>VDFB02058242.1:182607913-182642507 GCA_007258455.2 Sequoia sempervirens
AAAAAGCCACACAGAAATTTCGAAAAAGAATCCGAAATTAAGCTCACAAAAAATCTTCGAAAATTTTCAAAGAAGATTTTATTAAATTTTTAATTCAAGAGCTGAAAAAATCTTGAAAAGATTTTTCTGAATTAAAAATTCAATTTTGAGCGTATTGGCTCTGATACCATATTACGCAAGTAATTGGTAAATTAATTGATATTATTAACAAGAGCGAGACGCTCAATAAATAGTTTACAAGATTTACAAAACTGGAAAGTTTCTAAAAAGAAACTCCAGATAAGATCGGAGACGATCTTATCTCTATCTTACAATATCTTACAATATTGAGCATTAATAAATAAATAAACATTATTTTAATATAGAGCAAATTACAAGAAGTTTCCTACTAGTATACTCTCTCTGCTACTCTCAGCACCAACAAATTCCACTCCTACAACTAACTTGAACTTTTGAGTTATCCTAACGTACTGTTGCTATTCATGATTTTCAATTGACCTCATGCCTCTTACAAATATAATTACTGAGGGGAGTCCTTTTGTGCTCTAAAGGACTTCCAAGCACCAAACAACATGAATAGACATTATTTTCTGTTTCTGTTCTTCTCATCCCAATTACAATGGAGAAAATCATCACAAACATTAGGACAAACTGCATGGCACATATGGAAAGATTGCAATAAATCATCCAAATCTTTAAATTCACCATTATTATCCTTAATTTGGGAAATTTCTAGCTCATTTTCTTTCATAGCCTTCCAAAGAAGCAAATCAAGTTTCTTGTTTGCTTGATTGGGTTTCCTAAACTAGTTGCACTTGTTGTGGCAAGCTTAGTCTTTCTTTTATGTGCCTTGATTTATAGTTAAGCCCATCTTTAATCCATCAATATTTGTTTGTCATCTTCATGAAGATAGCATCTTTGAGACACAAATAAGGAATTCCAAACACAACACTAAAAGCATTAAATGGGATCATATATGCTTCAACCTCATCAACATAATCATAGTGGTCCATGAAGACGCATCCCCTAGGGTGAATTGCAAGTCCTAGACATTCCAGGGATGGACATCGTCCCTCTATCTTACTCATTTTTAATTTTCTTTTTAGGAATCCCTAAAAAGCCTCCACTTAAAATAATTATGAAAATAAATGTTTATAAAAGTAAACATACCCTAAAATAGGCCCCCACCAAGGCCTCTTCCCTAAAATACATAAATTTGGTGCCCTTTTTTTTTGCATTTGCCAAAAATTTGTATAGTTCTTTTTATATAGTTTTAATAGTTGTCAAAATTTGAAAATTCCATATTTCTACAAAGTCTTAGTATTAAAGTATTATTGTAATATTTAATGGTCATCTTGGCTTTTAGTTAGTCAGTAGTTTATTTTTAGGTAACTTAGTTTACTTCAGTTAGCTTTGAGTAACTTTCTGTTATTTGATTTAGTTCTCTTTAGTTTATGATTGTTTCTTTTTAAAAACATCATCTTGTACTTTATTATATAAGGAGTATTCCTCTCCTTTGCAAATATTGAATATCAATTATCATTTCATGGTATCAGAGCATAGGCTCTTTTTTGGCAAATTTTTTGAGCAATAAAAATTCGTAGCTGATTACCTAAAGATTTCTTGGAAATTTTCAGAAGTTTTTTTTTCCAATTTTTTGTTTAAATAAAAATTGAGGGTTTGTAAAGAAAAAAAGTTCAAAAGTTTTTTTTCAAGCAGATTTTTGAAGTTTTTCGAAGCAGATTTAAGGGTTTTCTTCCATAATTTCATCTTACGCTTTAGAATTTCTTGCACTTGTGCATCCTCTTTTTTTTGCAGATTTCTGAAGATCTCGTCTGATTTCCAGCGACGAGTGTATCTCTATTTGAAGGTAGCGACCTATCTTTTTTTGGGTTTCGCCGTATCTTTGCAGTTTTTTTGTGGGCGACCTAGGGTTTTGCTATTCAAAGATTTGTGGCCTGATTTTCCAGATTTTTTGACGAATTTCTAAGGTGTTTTGAAGATTTTTTGAAAAAATCTTGCTTTTTCATAAGTTTTTTGAAGATTTTTCCTAAAAAATCTTACTTTTTCAAAAGTTTTTTTGAAGATTTTAAAAAATATTGCTTTTTCAAAGTTTTTTTATTTTATTTTTTAAATCTTTGTTTTTTTTGAGTTTTTTGAAGGTTTTTTCTAAAAAATCTTGCTTTTTGAGCCTCATTTTAGACAATTTTTTACAAGATCGTGGGAGTTGTGCCAGTTGCTTGTCTAGGGTTGAGTGCCAGCTGATCATAGACTTTACCTCGTTCATGCTTTTGGAAAATGGATGGATGGCATCTATGCAGTTTGATCAGGCATCTACCTCTTATGCATTGATGGCTGAATGACCAACATATCATGTCAAATCATCTGCATAGTACACCGATTTTGGAGCCTCTCAGCATTTTACAAACATGAGAGATTGGTTCATGGAGTATATGGCTTGCTCTGATTCCGTCATTTTTGGTAGTGGCGAAGAGTATACAGTTGTTGGCAAGGGTAATGTCCAGATCACATCTGGTGGGAGAAATTTAATATTTCTCAATGTATACTATGTGTCAGGCATGGAGCTTAATTTTCTCTCAGTGAGTCAGATTATGCGACATAGTCTAAAGTTGGACATCATTTTCAGTTCACACAAGTGTCGAATTGTTGATAAGGAGTCAAAGAAAACTATGGCAGTTGGACTTGAGGATCATGGTTTCTATTGGTTGCTTGATACTGGAGATCCTTTGGAGCAAGTGCTGGTTGCGAGGAGTTCATCTATCAACACTCTTTGGCATCAACAGAATGGGAATCTCAACATTGCCTACCTCTCTGAGTTGTCTCGAGAGAATTTGGTAGAAGGTTTACCTGAGATTCAGCAGCAGACACATGGTGTTTGCAGAGCTTACCAAGCAAGGAAGCAACATCGTACTCCATTTTCAGATGGAAAGTCTTGGAGAGCATCCAAGGTTCGATAGCTAGTTCATGCAGATGTTTGTGGACTAATGAATATTGCATCAGTCACTGGTGCCAATTATTTTGTCTTGTTTGTTGATGAATTTAGTAGGAAAATGTGGGTGTATTCTCTCAAGGAAAATTCACAAGTGTTTAATGAATTTCAAAATTTTAAGGCATTAGTTGAAAAAGAGTCTAGATGTCAAATCATAACTCATAGTTCTGACAATGGGGGTGAGTTATGTTCCAACCAGTTCACTATTTTTTGTGCTAAACACGATATTCAATGTCAGTTTACCACACTCTATACCCCTCAACAGAATGGTGTTGTCGAAGGGAGAAATTGTACCATCACAAAAATGGCCCATTGTATGTTGGAGAACAAAAATGTTCCCAAGAAGTTTTGGGCTGGGTTGAGGCAGTGTATATTGCAATATATCTTCTTAACCCGTCAAGTAGATGACCCCAGAGGAAGCATGGTTTGGGAGGAAACCAAGAATCACTCATCTCAGAGTGTTTGGTTCGACTACATATGTTTGGATTCCAAATGCCAAGAGGACCAAGCTGGAATCCAAGACCCAAAAGTTGATGCTAACAGGATACAGTGACAATCATAAGGCCTATCGGTTGATTGATGTGGCTACTGATCATTTGACATTCAGTAGGGATGTTATGTTTGATGAGGAAGGTGGGCCCTTTTTGCTCTCTTTTCCCATCATGAGTCCTGACAATTAGCCTCTGAAGACCAAGGATTTGGGAGCTAAGCTTTCAGTAGCTCCGCCTGAAGGGAGGGACTCTGATGATTCTGACATTGTGGAATCTCCTAGGCAAGATTCTGTACCAGCAGATTTTCCTCAGGATAACTTGGATCAACATCTAGATGGTATTATTCCAGGAAGCCCAAGTCATGATGATGCATCTCCTCCTCTCCCTAAGTGGTGGGTGAAGCTCGTTGGTGATGTTCATGATGATGAGCTTGTTGAGGGAAGATCGTCTAGAGGTAAGAGCAAAAAGAACACAGTAAACTTTGCTCTTATGGCCAACATTCAGAGTGTCTATGAGCCCGAACAGTATTCAGAGGCCAAGGGTAAACCTGAATGGGAAAAGGCTATGGATTTTGAGCATCATAGTCTTTTGAAGAACAACATGTGGGTTTTGTCAAATCTTCCACCAAGGAAGAAACCCATTGGCTACAAATGGGTATACAAAGTGAAATAAAAGGCTAATGGAACAATGGATAAATACAAGGCTCGGTTGGTGGCTAAGGGGTTCTCGTAGAGAGAAGGTATTGACTATGAGGGAACCTTTGCTCTACAACAAAGATGAGCACCATTTGACTTGTCCTAGCCACGACAGCACAGTTTGACTGGAAGGTCCACTAGATGGATGTGAAGAGTGCCTTCCTCAATGGAGATTTGGAGGAAGAGGTATACATGATGTAGCCTCCGGCTTTTAAGGTTGCAAGAAAAGAACATAAGGTATGCATATTGTTGAAGGCTCTTTATGGCCTAAAGCAGGCACCTAGGGCATAGTACCTGAAGTTTGACAAGTATTTGGTTGCACAAGGGTTTCAAAGGAGTCCCTCAGATGCAAATTTGTACTATAAGAACACTGGCAATGATATCCTTCTTGTCATCTATGTGGATGATATCATCATTACTGGTAGTAGGTTACTTTTGATTGAACAAATCAAGTTGAATTTGTGTCAGGCATTTGAGATGACAGACTTGAGTCTCCTACACTATTGTTTGGGTGTAGAAGTTTGGCGAACAGGTGGGAGTATCTTCATTTCTCAGTCGAAGTATGTTGGGAGTTTGCTGGAGAAATTCAGTATGGAAGATTGCAAAATCTCATCCACTCCTATGGAGAAGGGGCTGAAACTTTCCGCCAAATCAGACTCACTAGTGGTGAATGAATCTGCATTCAGGCAACTAGTGGGCAGCCTCATCTATCTTACTGCCACTAGGCCTGATCTCAATTTTGTTGTTTGCTATATTTCTTGTTTCATGACTGCCCCTAAGGTGGAACACTGGGTTGCAATTGTAATGTCCCCATTCTCAGAGTGATAGCGTGGAGTTGTGTACTAGCTCATTCTACATTCCCGTGATCTAGTCAACTTGGTTAGGGAATGATATTTTGGCCAAGAGAGAGATATTTTGATGATTTTTCAAAATGGAGAAAAGGGAAATATTTTTAATGTAAAATAAAATATAATATTTATTATATTTTATTATTATTTAATTCCCACTTGATGATGCCAAAATAATTTTATTAAAAAATAAAGTGGAGCCTAGGAGGGGGTCGTCCACCTTGGGAGTTATAAGGAGAAAATAAAATATTATTTTATTTCCCTCTTAGTGGCCGCCTAGACCCTTGGCCAAAATAATAAAAAAATAAAATAAAAAATAAAATAATAAAAAATATTGTTATCTTATTTGGGTTGGCCTTGTCTTGGGCAGCTAGGAAAAAAAGTTTATAAGGAGGTCTTGTGCTTCATTTTTGGCATCATATTTTTGGTTGGCTTTTGCATATTGAGTTTATCTCTTGGATGAAGACAAATTTCAGTCCATTCAAGGTGATCATCCCTCGATAACTAGGGTTTGGTGATGGCCCCATTCCCGTATTGAGAGGTGGATGCAATCAGTATTCATCATAGAGCTTATTGGAGACATTTTTGCATATTTCCAGCTACGGTTTTGAAGGTGGATTTTCAGATTCAGGCACTTACAGATTTTTCTTGAGCAAGCCACCTTGGGCAATCCATTCTAGGGACTGTTTGGAGCATTTCCAAATCCGTTTCAGAATTTTTGGAGGTCTCTATGATTTTTGGTGAATTTTCTAAGGAGAAGAGCGACTACTGTTTGAGATACATCGCTAGGAATTTGCATTTTGCATTTGGACACCTACTTGTAGGAGCAATTTGGGAGACATCATTGGAGGACAAGTTCATTTCAGTCACAGCTGAAAGTGTTTGCAGCCTTTTTACAGTCATCTTGGACCAAGCTATTCATCTTTTCCATCATCCCTCAAGTGCTTAAATCACGGGTATGTTTGTAAAGCATTGTGGACTACTTTAGACCATAGATTTGTAATGTTTTGAGCATTGTAAGGTCTGATTTGGTATGACAGTCCTAGTCCATTGTAATCAGCTGTGTATGACAGTCATAATCAGCATTGTAATGTCAATGAAGTCTTGCTATATTTCATTAGTTTTCAGTTCTATTTCCTATCTGTATTGTTTCTTTATTTTATGAGCATCATTTGGCATCAAAAACAATCACAAAGGAAACCACAAACAATTCAAATCAAGTCAGAAAATTTGGTACAACAGTTTGCATGCAACATGTTTGACGAAATGTCACACAAGGGAGTTTGAAAATTTTGGGTCAGATTTGAGTGGGGATATTTCAACAGCAAAGTGAGTGTTGAGATATGTGAAAGGGGCACCTGACTTTGACATTCTATACAGCAGATGCAAAGATCCTAGATTGGTTGGTTTTACGGATTCAAATTGGGCAAGTTCAGTTGATGACAGAAAGTCCACTTTTGGGTACGTTTTCAGTCTTGGTATGGGTGCAGTCTCATGGACAAGCAAGAAGCAGCAGGCAGTCACTCTTTCCTTGAGAGAAGCAGAGTATTGGGGAATAGTTAAGGCCGCATGTGAGGTAGTATGGCTTTGAAGGATGCTTGCTGACATGCAAATGTCTCAAGCAGGGCCTTCACCCTTGTTCTACGACAATCAAGGGGTGCTAAAGCTTGCCAAGAATCCAATCTTCCACGAGCAAACCAAGCATGTTGAGCTTCATTGTCATTTCATCTGCTAGCTCGTTGAAGATGGATCTGTGATGTTGCAGTATGCTCCAACTGAGCATTAAATTGTGGACATTCTCACCAAGTCTCTCAATTCGGATAAGTTTGTAAAATTTCGGGATAAGCTTGGTGTAGTTAGTAGGATGATCATTAAGGGAGAGTATTAAAGTATTGTAATATTTAATGGTCATCTTAGCTTTTAGTTAGTCGGTAGTTTACTTTCAATTAACTTGGTTTACTTTAGTTAGCTTTTAGTAACTTTATGTTATTTGCTTTAGTTCTCTTTAGTTTACGATGTTTCTTTTTAGAAACATCGTTTTGTACTATATTATATAAGGAGTATTCCTCTCCTTTGTCAATATTGAATATCAATTATCATTTCACTTAGAACAAGTGGACAAGGGCTAAGGGGCCTAGATTTGGGGATGATAGGGGGATGGTAGTGCAAATATATAGTACTTGAAGAATAAGATTCATCACAAGTGCAATTGCCTCAGCAATCGTCCTCTTTTCTTCTCTTTGTAGCTAGCAAGGAGAGCTTTTGTTTGTTGTGTCACCTTAGGTTCCAATATAATACACAACTGCACATCTCAACCAGAGATTTGTGCAAGGTAATATTTGAGGCAATTGATGTTTCTTCTCATTTGAAAACCACAATAATATAAGCCATCATTTCTGGCTCCAAATTTAGTTTTCCATTCTTCTAAGTGGAGTTTGTTAACTGACTACTACTATAACCAGCTGAGAAAACCATCTCTATATCACTACAAAGTTATAAACATAGCTAAAATTAAAAAGCAATCTAATTTAGAAAAAAATGTGAACTCTAGCTCTGAAAGAAAAAAGAAAATGGAAAATATTATTTGAACCCTAGAACATGACTAAAATGAAGGAAAAAACAGAAAACTTTAAAAAAAGAAGTCATATACCTTCCAAATCTGTTGAAGATCACTCCAAGGCAACTAAAAAATATTCAAATGATAGTCAAAGGGGCAGAGCACAAAAGAAAGAGAAAAGAGTGGGAAAAAAGATGTTTTTGACATGTTTTTCATGCTGTTAGTTTGGGTTGGTGGGCAAGTTTTCCTTGTGGCCTTGCAAGAACTAGCCAAGTTTTAGCGAGAAACTCAACGAGTGCTTGCTCAAAATTCACTATTTGCTGAGTTTTTAATCTGTTTTGAAAATAAGCTATCCTAGAGTAATCAAAACAAGCCAAGTAGCCAATGTCCTAGTTTGTGCAACTTATGTAAGCCGTGGTTAGCTTGTTAGATGGTTCTGTGAAAAAGATGGGACAAAGTAATGGAAATTTTATGGTTGAATCAAGATTTGGAGATGTCGACCAACACTTATGCTAAACCTATTGGGTGAACACACTTGTACATATAAATAAATTTACAAATTTAATAAGACTTGGTTTTCTTTTGGAGTATATCTGATTCTAGCCTTTTTCTAAATAAAGAAAGCTCCATTTTTGTACACTTTTCATCATCATTGTCATGTTAAAAATAGACGGTCAATTTTTCCACTAATTTTTAAACCTTTTGATTGTATTAGGTTTCAAAATCTAGGAGAGTTGATGACTCTTGGAAAGAATGATGCAGTATGTACCTTGACCTTTCCAGAGGGCTTAGTCTTAGAAGACCGCATAGGTTATGCAGGTATAAGCTTTGGACTACTGTGCATAAGGCTATACATATTACAAACAGTCTTCAATTACTACCACTGCAGTATTGGTTATCTATTAAAAATGCTCAAATACTACTAACATTTTTCTGGTTATTGCAGCAAGGAAATTGGCATACCTGTATCGAATGCCTACTAACGAACAAAGAATTAAAGTTGGCCTTAGCTGGTTGGCAAAATCTGCAGTTGATTCCATTGCATCTTTGCAAAGTACAATTGCACAAGCTTTGTAGAGCTAAAACAATACCAGATTAATTTGATATTATGGCCGTGTTTAGGTAGTAGAATGTATGGTTGAATTTGGACTATACTTCTGGGCAATACATACAGGTTATTTATTATAAATTTTATTTAATATACATGTCCTTGGAATTTTTTTGAGCTGGTTCTTGTCATAGATGTGAATTTCTTTTCCACCTTAATAAATGCCCTTGGTTAATGAATTCTGAAAATGGCATCCAAGTTAGAGATGTGCATGTAGAATGTTAACTCAATTTCTATAAGACCAAGGAGATCAACAAGATCTCAAATCTTCAAAGGGACTGTATGTTAGCCTTCCCAAGCATGCTTTTCTAAAAACTTCAAAGAGATTGTATGTCAGCCTTCATATGCATGGTTTTTTGCACTCCAGATCATATCCACGTCTCTAATTCCTTTTTTCTATGTATGGATAGATATTGTCTTGTAGGTGGTTTCATTTAAGTGGCTGCATACCAGTGTGCCATGTGCAGAGTTGTTTCAACATCAAGTTCTGAGGGGTGAGGAGCATCATGGCATACAAATAGCTGATTTGTGCTTGTTGTACCCAATCTAAAATTCAAATGATTGTGTTTTATAACACTTGCTTTCATCGTAAATGATTGATTGATTGTGTGCCAAATTTGAAGTCAGAAATAATCGTTTCTGGTCAAGTTATAGATAGTAGTGTCAAAATCTAGAATTTTGAATTATCTAATTATTGTAAATTGTGCAGCCAAAAATTAAAAAAATTAAAATAAAACGCATCGTTCACTTTTTATTAATGTTTGACCTCACTTGAAAAAGACCGCGACTTTCTCGTTCTGATCGCCACTTCTAAAATGTGTTCTTTTTTAAGTTTTATATCAGGCATTGAGGAGGCAATTCATATATATATATTCAATGTAAGTGAATAGGGGAGTATTTTTTAGTAATTGGAATATAAAGAATATGAAAGGGGATTGTTGATTCTTAGCAACTCTACTAGTTTATAGGGATATTGAAGAGTTGTCAGATTCAAAAGATCAAAATATCAGATTGTTAAAGTTTTGGAATCTCAAGAAGTTTGCGAAATTTAATTAGAATAAAAAATTTATTATGAAAATTTCATTAGAATCATTTAGAACTGTATTTTTAGAAAAAAACTATTTTTTTAGCCTTCACTAAAGATAGTTCATTATCAATTTAAAAAATAATAAGAAGATATACTGAGTTTGTTATTTTTAATTTTTTACTAATCTTAGCGTCCTTTCTTTATAGTTTGGAGTCCGCTATTCTTAGATAGTCTATCTTGTCATGTGAGAGAGGTGAACATTGAAAGATAAAGTGTAATGGTTTTAATTGTCTGTCAAATCATTATATGTAATATTTTAATTATTGAATATGAGATAATTTGTAATAAAACTGACAGATCATGCAAGTGGTCATAAAGTCTAGTAAATGTATTTCACTTATTTTCATGTAGCAGTTTTGTAAATAATATAAATAAATATATTTTTATAGTTAGTTTTATTGATTGTAAATCTTCTGCTTGCATATTGCTGAAACTACTATTCATCAAGTGTTCTTGTCATCCAAAATTTGTTATTGGTTCAATAAAATGTATTATGTCTATTTTATTGATAAATGTTTATTAAGATGTCTTGTTTTGTGTGTTGAGAGTTAAATTATTATTGTCGAATTTAAAATCTTTGTATTGTCAATTAGCTTGAAATTGTAGATTGTGGTCTTGTATTGAGTTTTGCATTTAATTTACAACAATGTTTGTGTTAATTTTTTTCATTTATTTGAACACAAGCATGAAACTATAGAGATTTCTTTCAATCAAAAAAATCATTTTATTTATTATGCCAAAGGTGTTCTCTATCTAGAAAAATCTCAATTGATTTTTGAGATCGATGGCTCAAACTATTCTAGAGGAGATGCAAGAAGATGAATAATTTGGGCCTGTTGGCATTTAAATTTGCACCTCTGGAATGCGTATTTAAAATGGACAGCTATGCACAGATAAACTGCTCTTCAAATTAGGAGGGGAAGCTCCCTCTTGCTAATGGTGTTAAAAGAAAGTAAACTAAAAACTGAGTTGCATATCTTTTTGATCAGCTAGAGCACAAGGTTTATAAAACACAAACATCGCAGCTGAAATTTTCTGATTTAAGAATTCCAACTATGACTAACTTACGCTAAAGACGTTTCTAACTTCTCAAGTAATTGCAGAGCAAGAGAAATTAGAAATGAACAAGGTTGATTCTCTGACAAAGGCTTAAGAGAACTCTTTATCAACATACATCTACACACTTCAATGTAAGCTGAAATTAAGATCACAAAAGCATAACACAATAAACGGAAATTTGAGACGTTATACCAAGGCAAAGGAGGCTCATGATTTTATTTCTCAAACTTCTGGAATGAAGATTACACTAAACACATGCACGGAACAAGAACTTGCAGCTAAAGAGGCTTGCACACTTGTTCTTACACAAAACAGATAGCAATTGCAACAACTACTTGTTGGCTAAAAGAGACTCAACAATTTGCTATCATAAACACAAAGTGAACTGACACTGAATAACGGCTTGTTGGCTAAAAGAGACTTAGCAATTTGCTATCACAATAACTGTTAAAGAAAACTAATGAGCAAAGGCTCTTATTTATAGGTAAGCAGAGGAGTAGGGAACCCTAAAATCTCCTTGCTTTCACAATCTAGGGCTTGCTTAGCAAGCAAGCTTTATTTCTAAATCTAGAAAGAAGATAACATCTTGTTGGCGTAACAACTAGCACCTCTGGAGTAAGAGTTGGTACGGACAGTTATGAACACTACGCAATGAGTGATCTTAAAATTAGGAGGGGAAGCTCCTTCGTTGTGCTTTAACAAAAATGCTTGTAAAGGGAAAAGTAATTTAAACTATCTCATGTCTTTTTGTCTCAGTTGTATAGGTACAAGGCTTTCACAAAAACTATATATGTTGCAGCTGAGTATTTTCTGGTTTCACAAACTACTAACTACAACTAGGCTAATTACTTAAAATCTATCTAGTTTCCTCAAGAAAACAGAGCATGAGGAAATGGAGCAAGGATGACTATCTGACGATAAACAAGTATAGATTCTCAACTTGAAGGCAAGGTGGCACATCTATCAGCTCAATCTAAACAAGTTTATTGGAAACAACAATATACGATAAACTAAGTACATATTCTCAACTTGAGGGCAAGGTGGCACAACCATCAGCTCAATCTGAATAAGTTTATTATTCACACACATCAAATGATAACCAAGTACAAATTATCTACTTGAGGGCAAGGTGGCACAACTATCATCTCAATCTGAACAAGTTTATTGAACACAAAACAGATTTATCTTAACTAAGGAAAGAATTCACCATTATAATTGCATGAAACCCTATGTGGCATAACAATTCATCATAATAGTAAAAACGCATGAACAGATACATAACGAGCAATCTTGAAGGCAAGGTGGGCACAACATATATTTCTCTCTCGTGCAAAAGTTATGTACAAATGAGCAAAAGCTCTTATTTATAGACATCGAAAGGTGTAGGGAACCCTAAAATCACCTCGAGTCAACTACAATCCTACAATGCATGCAAGATTTATTGCTAAGCCCTAATAAAGCAAACTATACAGCTAATTGGAAAACTACCATCAGTTAACCAAAAACCCTAATCTAAATGGACAATGTGCAAGCATGCACGTCCTTATTGAAAGCAAGTTAACTGGAACACTACCATCAATTAACATAAACCCTAAATGTAACTCCAAGTGAACAAAGATGATCTCATAATAGATATACATGAGATAAGACAACAAGTCAACTTGAGTAGGTAACGTCAAGTTTAACTCCTGTGTGTAATGTCTATCCTGAATGTCTATCTTGAGAGGTGGGAACTGAAGTCTACTGAGCGCGATCTTGAGCAACCAATCCCTCAACGAGATTGTTAATTGCATCACTCTCTGGAGCTATGATACTCTACTGAAGTATGCTATGTCTGTGCAGCATGTCCTCACCCGCTGTGATTTGAGACTAAAGTTCACCTTTGCTCCTGGTTGCTTCATTGAATAATGTCAACATGACTGTAAGCTGATTAATCTTACAACCATCGTCTCCCCACTGAAAATAGTATGAATGAGTGCCTGGAGCTCTGACTGAACACCAGTAAGCTCAACGTAGGCACCACCCTCAATCTGATATTGGCATGGTAAGTGGGAAACTAAAGTCCTCACAAACCGGAGTGCACTAGTAACGTGCTCTCTACTCTCAGCCAACTCTGACGCCAAAGTCTCTTCTATCTTTGCCTTGAAAACCAACTGTGTTCTCCAAGAGTAGATAGCCTCTTTGTCCTCTGCATCTGTGATTGGATCATATGCCATACTTAGGTGAGCAATCATAATCTCATTGCGAGGTCTACCAATCGCCAAGTCTTGCTCCTCAGCTTGGAGACGTAGACGGAGTTCTCGTGCGTTGTACCGCAACTGATATAACTCTGCAAGCATAGAACGACCTCTAGCGACGAACTCCTCCCATTCATCCAAACGCTTGCCATATGCAACTAAGTGATTAAGTTGGCCTTGTTCTGCTGGAGGCTCAAACATCGGCGGGAGTGTGGCGGTGACATCTGACCTGTGTACAAGGCTAGAAATATACTAACGAAGCTGTCTAATTTCAGTATTGAGGGTTGCCTTATCTTCTCCATCTTTCAGCATTCTATCCCTAGCACTGTCTGTAGCAACCTGGAGGAGATCAACCTGAGTCTGGCATGTGCTGTGACCGAGGTTGATTGTGATAACTTTAAAATCCTGAGATTCCAACTCAGCCAAGCTCTTCCCCTGTGGAGGTATAGCATTCTCAACAACAACCTCCATATCAATATTCCTCTGTACGTGGACCATGTTCTTGATCCTCTTGTCTAGTGCATCTTGGTAAACCTGATCAAAATCTGAATGATTAAGAACATAGGATGGCTGCCTCCTCTTCCTTCCCAGCTGAACTTCGATCCAAGACTGATCTTGGCTAATGCTACTGGAAGGGTCTGTACTAGCAATAGGAGGTACTGGCAAAAGTGAATATACAGAAGAGCTATTGTGAGATGGTGAGTCTAAGTCCAACTCAATATGAATTGGGACTAGTGACTACTCCGGAACTGATGTAGGAACTGTAAGCTGAATCTTAGGCACTGGTGAGCTTTGAATTGGCCTCTGGATTGGCTTTGTAATAAGTTGAGTAACAGGCTCCGTGTGTGTGTTGGCGGCAAGTGCCTTACCTTTTGAATTGTTTGGCGCTTGATTCTTCTTGGGAGGATTACTCCTCTTCTTCTGCTTGGGTTTTGATGAGGAAGGTAGCGAAGGATCCACCACTGGCGGCTCTGCTCTGGGCACACTTACCCTCCTAGTCTTCTTGCTATCGAGGTAAAGTATACTGTTTTGAATAACTCTACTTGACCTCTCCTTAATTGTTGCGTATTCCTTGGCATACCAATCAACTACTGGCAACGGTTGTGTGTCAACCTGCTCTCTGAAGAACTGAGGAAGAACTTCTCCCTCATCATCTGATAATCCTTCCACATCTGCCAAGAAAATAGAAATTTGTGAGAGAGAGAAGCGGCCATAGCTACGTCTGTGAAGCTCGAAATCATCCACACAATTGGCCCAATAATCCTCCATAGAAGGCTTATGAAATGCGCGACCACCAAGGCGAGCTATGTAATGACTGTAAAGATTATAGTCGCGAGCCTCAACAAGATACTTGAGGTGATACCTCTCAAGCTCCTGTCCTGTAGTCTTAGCATCAACAGCTGACTTGCACCAATACATACCAAACTGAAAAGGAAAATTGGTAGATAGTTTGTGTTTGTGGTACAAAAGTCGATGAACATCATGCAACTGCCTTAGGAACTCCATGAAAACTATCTTATCTGAAGGATAATGTGGAAGCATAGTTGGGTTTCCTATAAATCCATATACTCGGATGTAGCTGTATGTTAGGAATTGAATAAACCAATCTGCCCAACCATCCATCGCTGCTCTAGCAACTACCGAGATACGAATGTGCAACTCCCGGTCCAAATTCCTCACTGTATAAGTCAAGAAAGCCTCATGAACACACTTGAAATGATGTTTATCCTTAGTGAACTCAAGCTGATCATAATACTGATAGACCTTCTGAACACTGAGAACACCCACGGTGTTTAGTCCTCGGAACTGACCCTGATAAGCGATCAAGTACACGAGATAAGAACACATGTGAAACTCATGGGCAACCAAGAAACCGATGATCTGCTCGTGGATAATATCGCTGATGAAGGATGCCCAGTCATAATGCTCCTGCCCAGATATGATGCGACCAATAATGTAATACATCCAAGGCTGGAAAGCATTAGCATGTGGCTGACCTGAGACACGACTCAAGAGTGTGATTAGAATCGCGTATTCATCTTTGTACTCACCACGACCCACAATGTTTGGCAATCTGTTCTTTGCTTGTTTTAACCATCTTTCTGCCATCTTATTTTGACACTTGTCCACATCAGCATTGAATGCCTGCTCGCACTGCTCCATGGAAATAACATGACTGTTTGAGTGTTGAGATATGCCAAAACTCCTTTCAATGTCCAAAGGCTTGAGATTGCAAATAACTCGTCCATCTACGAACATTATCTCACGAGTAACAGAGTTGTAATGCTTAATACAAGACATCACGAACTCAATACAGTGAATGGAGATAGGAATGGAAGCGGCCTCTAATAACCCAGACTGCTAAATGTTCTGGATAATCGAACCTCTGATCTTGACTGGATCCAAGACTGCTTCTGGAAGCACCTTGTGAAGATTCGTCTCAACTATCTTGATGAAGTCATGAGTGAGGATTGTTTTGGTCCTATATTCGAGCTGAGTGTACTGCATTATGAAAAACTCGTTTGTTGACTGTGAACTTGACTATGTTCTGACAAGATTTTTGAGAGCTAAAAATAGCCTGCTAAGAGTAAAAATAGCCTGTCAAAGAGTTATTTTCAGCGAAAATCTGAGATATGGGTTTTTTCCAGAAAAAGATTCGAAGACAACCCAGAACGTCAGAAATGCAAAAATATGACTTCTACTCGATTGTGTAATGAATTTTCAACTGAGAAAATTAGAAACTCAAGAACAGATGTCCTGAAGTTAAAAATTCCTAAAAATTCAAACGCACGATTTTAACTCAAGGAAGTTGTACGAAAATGATCTAGATGTTGAGACTTGTCAAATTTTCCAATTTCAGGAACATGCGAATTGGATTTTGAGAGAAATTTGAGAATCAAGGAGGAAAAAGACATTTTTTGTATGCTCTTCTTCAATGAAAATTGCCCTTGAATTCTTCAAATTGCTGATAAATGTGAACTTTAACCTACAAAAGAATGAGTTTGAAGAAATTGCCCCTACAAACTGATGAAGAATTTCCCTTTGCTCTGAAAATTCGCCCTTTGCTTGAAAACTCGTCTGTGCTTGAAGAAATACAAATTTCTCTAAAGCTTTATGAATGATGAATGAAGATGGCGATTTGCTTAAATAAAGAAAATTTGCACCAACTTGTGAACTGCAAGATTTAAAACCCTGATTGAAATAGAAGCCTTTCAATTGGACCCCTTCAGTCACACTGCCATTGAATCAGAGTTCGAAATTTAAATAATAATAATGAAATATTCATTATGCAATTTGCAAAGGCGCCAATTATAGAAATTCGCCATTTTAATGCCAAAATATGCAGAATAAATATTAAAAATTATTCAACTTCAGTTGACAAACCGAATGAAGCTTTAGGATTCATTGGAAAACTTCACTGATTTCAAAAATTCATCATTTGAGCTCATAGGCATCCATTTGCTCAAGATATTGCACTTTTTATTAACTTCCTATTTTATAGCTAACTAAAAAGTTACAACTAGCCAACTTGAACACTGATTTCTGGGTGACTAGGCGATGTTGAGACTGAACTAGAGAATTCATCGCGAAGCTTGCAGAGCAAGGAAGAAATGTCTGTTGGGAGTCATCATTGTAAAATATATCATTTGATACCTCAAAAAACTAGGCGCCCTTGATTAAATTGATTTTACGACACCAGACTTGGCTATTTTCCCAAACTGCCATTTGAAGCTTCAAACGACTGTTGATGATGAACGGTGAACCTTGTTGACAGGAAATGAAGCTCACTGCATGATTGAAGGTATTTTGCATCCGACGGATATATGCAAGGCACCTGACAACTGCATTAAGGGCCTCAGAAGTGAAGGCACCCCTGGCTTGAGAAGGCTCAAATGCCATTTTGACAAAAGTCCAACTCTCAACCAAATGACCTTCTTTGACCTTTGATATCTGGAGCTGGGGAGACCCGATTCGAGCACTATCTGTCTCAATGCATAACTAGAAGGACCCATAAGAGATGTTTCTGGAGGCAATGAAGCGAGAAAACTACTTCTCAGACCTCAAAAAGAAATGGGCCTTTTCCAATATAGATTTTACGACCAAACTTAGCCATTTTTTGAGTTGTCTTCGTTTTGCAGTATAGCACCAAAGACCTCGCTCGTACGAGCGTTTGCAAAATCCTGAAGGCTGATGGTTGGGCTCGTTGAATAGCAAAAGTAATTACGCTCAACTCCCGTGAAGAATTTGACGACAAACAACCTCATTTGACAGGCCAAAAGGCAAGGCGCCCTTGACCTACAGAAATATAATGAATACTTTATGCTAGTCTACCTGTGAAATTACGTGCTCGATAGAAACTCTACCCCAAACACTCAGAATGTCAGATTGATAGGAATGATGGTGCATCGTGGAGTTGGACTAGAATAGCACAAACGCTAGGAAGACCTCGTCAGCAAACACTGCCATCTAAGGGGTCTTTTGGAAGGGCGCCCCTAAGCTACAGGGGCGCAACTTATTATATGGGGAAGTTTTGTGTCATGAATTCATCTCAAAAGCTCATCTTCTAACGTCAGCTGCTAAAGCCTCAGACCTCGGATCACTGCGTTTGATATCTCATTGGATAGGCGGACTGATCGTGAAGAAACATAACACATCAAATATCATAAATGCCAAGGTATGACCCCCTTTTAAGAGGTGCGCCCTCAAGCTATAGGGGCACAAAAGCTCAAAAAGGAGAAGCTTTTGCAAATTGCCACTTCAGGATCTTCAACTTCTGTCGCCCGTAACTGGAGCTTCGAGTGTCAGAAAGGCTCACAGGTTAGCTCGTCGGATAGGCGGACTAATTATGAAGAGATTGACTGTATTCATGAGCATTTTCAACAAAATATTGACCTTCAAAAAGAAGGGCGCCCTTGGGCTACAGGGGCGCAACTCTACTTTCTCTAAAAAATCTTCAAGAATTAACCACTGGAAACCTCGCCTTGGCCATTGAAATGACCATGTGAAAGTATAATTGTTGTCGTGAAACGCTCCTCTGTCGTGAAATTCTTCGTTTTGAGCCTCTTGATTTAGGTATTGATCAATGGATGGTGCCTTTGACTGACAAAACACTGACAAAACTCCATGCTTGAAATTGCCCAAAAACTATACTTGACATCATTTTAGCAACGTTTAGACTGTTTTAAGCAAAATGCCTTGATGAAGCAAAAAATTTGGTTTTGGGTACAACACATCTAACACCTAATAAAGTGGGAAAATCAGGAAACGCCACCTATTACATTTATCTTCTTTCTCTTCTTCAAATAATGGATAAGAATCGTTCCAAGAATAGAAAGAAAGCCAAAAGAAAGCTTCTAGATGAAATTTTTCTTTAAATCTCAATCATATCTGCTAAAAAGCAGGAAACTGGGTCCTGGTCAGGTGCATCTATTCCATCAATAGAAAAGTTGTGCTTTTCCAAAATTTCTTCACCTTGTGCGATTGATCTTAGAAAATCTTTGATATCTTCAACTTCTTTATCAAATCTTGCTAATTTCAGCGGCTCTGCAATTGGAGTGATGACCTTTTACAATTATACCATCTTGCTTCAACATATCTTTATGCTTCTGACACCTCTCTTCATTTTTCAATGGAAGAATTTTGTACAATTCTTTTCCAAGACTTGTCATTTTGCTCGTATCACACCTTTTCATACTCTTAAGCTGAGATGATGAAGTTTTCAGTCCATGGTGGTATTGAAAACGTACTTCTCAACCTCATCTGTTTAGATAATCATGATACAACACTTGTTTGGCTCTGAATTTGATGGGAGTGTATTCCATATTGAAAACCTTGAAGATTTCCTGTAAACTTGACTATATTTTGACAAGTTTTGCACACTTTCTAATTTTAGCTTGCTGGTTTTTCGGCCTCAAATAGACAATTTTTTTGGAAATTTTTCTGAGATATGGGTTCTCTTCATAATTTCGTTGCAAGCTAACCTAGATCGTTTGTTTTTGAAAATTTTGAATTTAGACTGAAAAAATAGCAAACCCTAATTTCTTCAAATTTTCGCCGAAAAAGTTGGCACTTGGGTTTTGTTCAAAATACAGTTAGAAATGGACCCAGTTGATCAGATTTGAAAAACACCAATGTTTGATTAAAAAGCAGCCAACCGTAGAATTTGAAATTTTCTTAAAAAAGCTGTGATATGGGTTTTCTTTAGAAGACTGTTTTGAGAGGACCCAGATGATCAAAATTTGCAAACTCTGAAGATTTCACTGACATGCAAGGAAAAAGCAGCTGCTACAACTTGATGAAAATTTCTTGAAAATTTCTTCAGAAGAATGAGTTGAGTAGACCTAGAAGGCTGAAAATTGAAATATTTGATCTTCTCCTTCAAAAATTTGATCTTCTGGATAAAAAAGCATGAAAGAGCAAGATCTTATGTTGTTGGTCTAAAATTTATTTATGAAAATCAACAACCTCGAGCTCTTGGATCTTGAAATAAAACTCAAAGTTGTTGCTCCACTTCTCTTCTTTGGATGCCACCTGCAAAAATGATGAAAATTGAATAGAAGAGTTGTCTTAAATAGATTTAGGGATTGAAATAGCTTTGCTTTCTTTTGTTTTAATCCATGCAAACCCTAAAACCTTCTCATGCATCGAACTTGGACACTCACTTCAACTTGCAATTTTGAAATTTTGGAAAATTGACTAAGTTATGACAAGTTGGGTGCCCTTCTTAGCTAGGGGCGCCCATTTTCTCCATAGTTAGCCACTTTTTTGAGAATTTTCAACTTTTCTTCCATTTTGACCCTTGATTTGACCTTAATTTTTGGCTTCTAGATTGATCTGATGAATGAGTTGGATGATTCATCGCGTAGCCTGACTGATTCTAAGAAGATTGTTTTGGAGGCGCCTCTGACAAAAAACTTTGTTTTGACCTTCAAATTCATGGGAGCCTATTTCCTCTAGGGGCTCCGAACTTTCATAATGTTAGCCATTTTTTCATGATTTTCAATTTCTTCCTTTCCCTTTGATCTTCTAATGAAATCTTGATTCCGGGAGCTACGTGAATCCAATTGGTTGGCTAGCAGGCTCGCTAGATAGCTCGACTGAAACCAACGAGATGATCTCAGATGCTTCATTGATGAATTCAATCATCTCAGAGCTCAAAATCTTGGGTGTCCTTTCTCTCCAGGGGCGCTCAACTTGACCAGACTTAGCCATTTTTATGATATCTTCGCCACTTTCTCTTCTATAGATGATCTTGCCTGATCTGGTGTTCTGGAGCTCAGATTGATTGATGGTTGGGTTTGTCGCGAAGCTAAGAAGATTTTGGAGGGGGTTCTCTGGGAGTTACTTCACCAAAAAGTTAGATTTGGGCCTTCAAAAGCTTGGGCACCCCTGGCAAGCTGGGGCGCCCAACTTCACCAGACTTAGCCAATTTCTCTATGTTTTCACCTTGCTTTTGACTTTAGCATTTAAGTTCTTATTTCATCCTCTGTTTCACCTCCTGCATCTGACGACTGCCAAGTCGGATTGATGAGCTAATAGTCTCGTTGGAAATCCTATTCAAATCTCATGAAATCACGCTGGAGGTTTCATTGGAAAATCTATCTGTTTAAGCCCTCAAAATCAAGGGTGCCTATTTCCTTCTGGGGCACCCAACTCATCCAAACTTAGTCAAAATTTCATAGATTTCAGCTTTCTTCTTCGTTCTTTGTGCAGGTTCATCATTTCATCTTTTGTTTGATGCTTGATCATTGAATCTGATGCCTAGTTGCCGATTGACCTTCCCCAAAATGCTTCTAAAAAAGCAGAATAGACCCACTAGGGAAAAACTGACATTTTTGAGATTCTGATTGTACCAGTCTGACATGGAAGTATTTTGAGCCAATCAAAATCAATTTGAACCCTGGCGAACAAACTTTCTATTTTAAGAAAGTTTTATCAGTCTCTGTTTTGACAGAAACACAGAAAAACCCAAAAAAAGTTACTATTTTTAGAAAATTTCTAAAAATAGCAATTGTCCTAAAAAGTAGGAATGAAAAACTGAGATCTAGGTTTTGTAGATTAAGCTGCTCTGAGCAGACCCATATCGTCAGATTTTGAAAATTTTGCGTTTTAACCCCTCATGCAGGACCTGCACACCCAAAATTTGACCTTTTTGACTGATTTAACAAGACTTTTACTCATTTCTTCAAAACGTCTAAGTGTAACAAAAATTTTAATTTTGGGGTACAACAGGGCCATTCATTTTTGTCATTTAAATTTCTCACAGAATGAACCTCTATGCATCCCTTGGTGGCTTGAATGCATGTCATTCATGTTGGTTTGATTTGCAGTTACTGACATCCATGTTTCCATGTGACTTTTTCCTCGTTGTTGTGTCATTCCCTACTTTCTTTTAAAGCATGCAACAAGGAGGGGTAGAGGTGCTTCAATAGGAAGACAACTATTAAAAACTTAGTTCACTCATTCTCCATTTTTTTCATTTGTCATCTTTCATTTATCGAAGAAACTAAAATGCAATGACTTGTTTTGTGTTTGCATTACAAAATGGAATTTAAATATTTAGGGTTTTCATTAACTATATCGTAGATTTTTTATTCACATTCATTATTTTATTTGCTTAAACTTTAATTTTTTTGATTTAGATTATAAAATATAGCTTTGTTAACTATTTTTAATATAATATTATAAAATAAAATTATATAATATAAATATGCTACATTTAAATATTTTTAAGTATACTATAATAATATTGCATATTTAGATGATGATATTGGCATGGTGTAATGGTTAAGTTGTGTTTCTATTCTTGCCATCAAGTTTCAAACCCCATTGGGGTGTAATTGTTGAGAATATATATTGGGGATGAGGTCCATGTTTGTGACCTCATTGATTCATAGCTTTGGGTCAAAGGCGTTTACCCCTCTTAAAAAATATGCATATTTAGGTTTATATATTTAATATATATATATATATATATATAAATTTATTATTCAATTATATTTTATTTTATATTTAATATATATAATATAATTTTTATTTATCATTATATACAATATTTTATATAATATAAGTTATTATGTTTTATATTTTATATAATATTATATATATATATATATAAAATTTTAGTTTTTATTTTACATCAAAGGTATTCCATATTTGAATTAGATTGGTTGACTTATGAGGTTGGCAATCTATGTTTACAAATAGACATGCAAGACTAGTGCAACATCTAGAGTCGTTGGATCATTTTTTGTTGGTTTTAGACATCAAATTTTTTCTATTTTATTTCTTTGTTCATTTAACTTTTTTCTCTTTCTATCTCTATATAGATCTTTGTATGTCTCTCTATCTCTCTATTTCTCTTTCTCTCTCTCTATCTTTGTTTATCTATCTTCTCCCTTTTTGTACCTCTATCCCCCTCTATCCCTCCATTTATATCTTTGTTTCACTCTCTAACTCTATCTCTCTTTTTGTATATCTGCCTCTCTTTCTCTTCCTTTGTCTCATTTGCTCCCCCTCACGTTATCTCTCTCTTCCTTTCTTTCTCTTTTTCCTCCCCTTGCCTCTCCATATCTTATCTCTATCTCCATCTCCCTTCTCTCTTCCTCCCTCTCTCTACCTCTTGCTATATATCACATGCTAAATCTTTATCTTTCTCTTCATCCCCCCCTCGCTCATTTTCTATCTCTTTCTATCTGTATTTCTCCCTCTCCCTCTTCCCCTCTCCTCCCTCTCCCCCTTTATATTTATTTGTCTCTCTCACCTCCTTTATCTTTCCCAAGTTATATCTATCTCTCTATCTCCTTTCTATCCCAATCTCTCCCTCTTTCTATCCCTATCAATCCCTCTTTCTATCCCTCTCTCTCTCCATATCTCTCACTCATACACACAATCCATGTTTCTCCCTCCCTATCTCTTCCTCTCTCTAGCTCTATCTCCTTATCTCTCTCTATCTCTCTCCCTATCCCTCTCTATCTCTCTATATCTCCCTCTATCTATATCACTCCCTTCCTCCCTCTCTATCTATTAATTTCTCTCCATCTCCCCCCTCTCATCTCTCTCCCTCTCTTATTCACTCCATCTCTTATACTCTATATCTCTATCTCTCTATTTCTCTCTCTATCTCCTTCCCTCTCCTCTTTATCTCTTTCTATCCATATCTTTCTCTACCTCTATCTCTCTATCTCTCTATCTCTCTATCTCTTTCCCTATCCCTCTCTATCTCTCTTTTCACCCTCTATATATATATCTCTCCTCCCTCCCCCTCTCTATTTATTATCTCTAACTCTTTATTGGAAGTTTGCTCGTCATTGATGAGATTGTTGGCAACATGAGCATGAGCATATATGGTGTTTTCATTGATGTCAACATTGATGTACTATTGTTTGATGAGTGTGACTGATTGTGGTGATAGAAATCCATTATACAGGTGCAAGAGTTTTGATCCGAAGCATAACATATGTGTTGGATATTTGTCTAAGTCCTAGAGTACAACTTTTGTGTATAGTGAACTAGTTTTGAGGTCCGCATTGCTTTTCCATGCAAAATCAAGTTATGTGGTTCTAAGGAAATTTTGGTGTATGTTGGAGGAACCTAGATCCAAATTTTCATATCTTGATGTCCTCCAGTGTCAAAGATAATGATGACAAAGTATCAAATTTGACAGTGATAGTGTTACTAATGCAGAGTACATGAGTGGAATGCCACCGTGGAGGAATATTTGGTTATGTGGTTTTGTGGGATTGCTTACAAGTGTTAGAAGTATGAGTGGTCCAAGTGGGAAGTGTTTTGGTGGTTTGCACATGTCGTGGATGAATAAATGGTTCATGTCACTAGTTTTTACTATCTAATGTCAACCTAAAGAGTTTGGGGTTGTGTAAAGTTAAAATATGAATTGACCAAACATAAGGGAGTTTGGGGTTGTGTAAAGTTAAAATAGGTTTCTGCTGACCTATTTTGATGTGTTACAAGTTTTGAGGCTTGTGTGGTTGGATATTGAGCCGACAGGTTGATGTATTATATGTTTCTTCTAATTAGGCTGACCTAATTGATGATGTAGGTGTTTGCGAATGTAGTGCATATAAATATAAGTTCATTTCGGTGTTGTAGAGATGATATGTCTATGTTGTTGATATAAATTCCTAAGCAGAGTATGCAAATGTGATGCAAAGAAGAGCAGAGTGGGTGTAAGTGTTGAGAAACATGAAGTGTGTTAAGTCAATATATTGAGCTTTTGGTGGAATTGTCTCCAACATATTGTAGATGCATTGTATTAGCTCAAACCTTGGCAGTGATCCACCCTTTCTTCTTTCTTTTTTATTCTCTAGATAGCGAGTCCTCCAAACAGTGAGTCCACCTAATAGTGAGCCTTTTTGTAATATCTTGTAATCGTTTATAATATATTGTGAGCTAATCCTCACCATGGTTTTTCCCTTTGTAGGTTTTCCACGTAAATTTTGTGTTCTTGTGTTATGTGATGTGACACATGCATTAATTGTCTCTTTCCATTTCTGCAAGATTGAATGAAGTGTTTAGAATACATGATTAAGTGGTTTCAGAGAATATTGATTCACCCCCCTAGTATTTTGGGCATTCAACAATTGGTATAAGAGCTTGGTTCCATAGAAGAAGCTTAATCGCTTTAGGAAGATCTTGGAAATTGAACACAAAACCACTAGGAGATATTGTACTCCTATGGAAGAAATTCCTATAGTAGGATTCACTGAAGAAGAATGCATGGTTGATATGAATAGAGAACTCAGATTAGCACTTAAAGATTTGGAAAGAACTGAAAGAAAGAACAAAGATCTAAAAGAAAATGTCAAGGAAGCAAATGAATGCATCAAAAAATTGAGAGAGCAAATCAAGAAGTTAAGAGAAAGACACACAAAAGTCAATTAGCAGTTGAAGCAATCAAATGAGACAATTACCAGTCTAAAAGTGCAAGTTGAACAAGGAAAAAGAGTTAAAGAATGTCTTAATGACAAATTGAAAAGAAAATCTATAGAATGTTCAAGACTTGGACAATAGGTTGTGGCTTTGAGATCAGATTTGGAGAAAGCAAAGAATCAAGAAGAAAAATTCAAGAAGAGCTCTACAATGCTTGATGATATGCTTGCAAACCAGAAGGCTTCTAAAGAAAAAGGAGGATTAGGGTTTGAAAAAGAAAAAGTTCAAAAGAAAATCAAACACCAAGTACTGAAAAGAGGAACAATGAACAAAAGAAGATTGGAGACAAGAAGAGCAATGATAAGTAGGTCCATAATCAAAGGAAAGACTTCAAAATACCACCTATTAGACAACCAAATGCATAGAGCTACCCACCTTTTAATGGTTCTTTTTATTCATGTATAATAAGTTTGGACATAACATTGTAGATTGTAGAAGTAGAATGAATCAGAATGTTCAACCATTTTCCGTCAATGCTTTACATGTAATAGATTTGGTCATAAGGCTAGTGAAAGTAGAAATCAGATAATGAATGGTTACAATAATGGCATGATGTTTCAATATTTCAATGGCTATTGCTATGCATGGAATGAACTTGGGCATAAGGCTAATGTATGCAAATCTAGAATTGGTCGAAGTAAGCTTGTTCAAAATGTTGTCAGACATCACAAATGCAATAAATATGGACATATAGCCAAATTTTGTAGAAGCAAGAATGTGAAGGTTGATCCAATAAAGAAGAATGATTTAGCGAATAAGGCTAATCCTTTAGAGATGAAGAAAGAGATGAACAAGATCTAGAAAAATAAAGAGGAGAATGAGGTTAAGAATGAGTTTGTGCTAGCTTCTAGTGTAGATGTTTCATCTGAAAACTAAATGAAGAGCTTTGGCTTAGGGGGAGTTTTAACAAACAACCATTAAGCCCCTGCCAAAGATATGGTGTTGATGCATTCAACACATTGATACAAGGTGTAGGTTGACATGCTTGACCTACTAGTGAAATCACTGGTGGAAATCCTTTTGTTACAAAGATTTGTGGAGAGTTTGAAGGTGACTGTGTCATTACAGCTAGGGTTTATCAGCTTTTGACCTAACTTCAAATCAATTCAATTAATGTATTTTAGGTTATTCAAAAGGTGTTTATAATTGATTTCACTTATGAAAAGTTTATTTGTGATCAAGCATCTAAAGAGTGAAGAGCAAAAAAGAGGCAAGTTAAATCGATTCAAAATTTGTGCTTGAAACCCTAACCAATAGAGATCTAAAGGTATTTACATTTTTTCACTTTTCCCTAAGTTTCAAAAGCATTTCAATTGTATTTGAAGATGTATACCCGCAAGTAGTAAAGGTTGTGGACCAACCACGTCCCAAATTTAAGAAGCACCCTAATAAATCAAAAGTGACGAATCCAGAAGGTGCATTTTTGCATGTTCCTTTTAGAGTTTACTAGGGATATAAGAATGTATATTCATGCAAAACTAAAAGAATACAATCACACAAAGTTGGGAGAAGTGTGGGTAAATGAGTTCATTGGTGAAGTTTTCGAGTTGAAACCCGAGTATGGAAGTTTAACAGAGGAGAAATTAGATGTGTGGAACTACTTTCCTATTTTCTACTATGGTTGAGCAAAATCCATGATAGATTATTTGGTTAGACTTGCCACACTTGAACAATAAAGAAGCCATTAGGGTTGTGACAAGGTTATGTTATGAAGGACCAGTTATGACTCTTAAATCGGTAAAAAATGAAGTGGTGATGGAATTAATTGGTGAAAAATTTGATAAGAGAGCCCTGACAGTTAAAAACATTGAAGACCCGGTTGTAAAATATGCATCCATGATGATTGTATATAAAATTTTCTTCACAAAAAAAGAATTTTTTTTTAATGCTATTGCAATTAATATTGCATATGAAATGGTGAAGGTGCAAATTTTGACCTGTATAAGTTGTTTAGGAAACAACTATTGGAGAATCTACATAAAACTAAGGATTCTCGATACCCTTTTTGATATGGTACATTGACCATATGTCTATTATTTTACTTTCTTAGAGAGTTTCCTGGTGTAAGGAATGTAGTATGGTTATACAATATGTCAATATCTAGACAAATCAAAGACCATATGTTGAGGTATCCAGATTCAACATTTAAAGATGAGGCCTTGTGGGGATTATTCAAATCATTCCAATCCCAAATGCAGGAAAGAGAAAGAATACCTAAGAGTGTGTTTGAGAAGTATAAGAATGATTTTGTCTTCATGGTAAGCAAAAAATGTTGTATGAGGGAAGCTATGGAGCCAAGGACAGTATGGATTCTTGAAATGGGATATGAGGTAGAAGAGAGTGTGATTGTCAATCTTGTTGATCACACATTGAGAATGCCAAGAGATCAAAAAGAAGAGAGATATGGGCCATATGAGGATAAATTGAGTTTTGTGCATATGGAACACAAAGCAAAGGAGATAAAAATAAATGTAGAGAAAATGAAGGCTCAGGTTGTGGAAATTATGGGCTTACCAAAAAGCCTTGTGGAAGAATCCAAAAGCACATTCAACACTCTGGTTGGTACCTCAAGCACAAGGTCTGATAGGACCTCTACCCCCTCTCTGATTACTGCTAAGTCCTCTAGGACTAAACCTATAGTTTATTTGAAATGAAAAGAATCTTCCAGCGCCCCTACAAAACAACAAAGTGCTTCATAGAAGAGAATAAAAGAGAAGGAAAGAAGAGAGGAGTATGTGAGTGTAAATGTAGACGATCAGGAGGAAGAAGAAGAAAGGCCACAGTTAGTCTAGAAGAGAAAAACCAATGTCTCTCAAGTAGAGACAAGTGTAAAGAAAGAAAAAAATGATATTGTGGATACTAACAGTGAGGTAGAAGTGGAGAAGGAAAAACACCCAAAAGGAAAGGAAAGAAGAAGACTCCTTCGGTCCAAAAATAGAGCCCTATGAAGCTTGAAGCATTGGTGAGTTGTATTTTAGAATAGGGGAAATTAGAGTAGTTTGTTGCACTATACCCTACCAAAGATGATATGGATAAATAAACCATTGAAGAAGCTATTGTTAGGTACATTGTTGCTTTTGATGTTAGAATTAAAGATATAGAGAATCAATTACCTGAGGATTTGAAAAGTGTATTTTATGCAAGAAGGCGAAATGCCATAAATGAAGATGCCAAGCTAAGGGAATTCGCTTTAGAGAAGATCAATTCTTCTCTTTCAGATGAGGACAAAGCTAAATTATCTCAATTGTATAATAAAGAATTTAGGACTAAATAGAGGGTCAATACCCTAATGAGTAGGGACAAAGCAGATATAAAAAAGATTAAGAAATGAGACAGTGTAGACAACAAAGAAAAATTGCATGATGATGTGTCTGTCCCTGAAATGAATGAACCAGAAGATGCACAACATGAGCTTGGTCCAAAACATGAGAATGTAGCTAAAGGAGAAAATGTCCAAGATGTTACTGATAATACACTTCCAATAGAAGAAAATGTTGTTGAAGCAGAAAAGGATGGTGAAATATAGAAGGGGGAATCACAAACAGGGCATAACAAACCTCCTCCAGACATAGAGAAAAGTGCAGAGCAAGAAGAAGAGGTCATTCAAGACAACCCGAAGAATACAAAGGCACAAAACACTGAAAACTTGTGTCTCCTAGAAGATAAAGAGTTTGATAAACAAGAAGAGAATGTTGAGGAAGACTCTAGCATTGGTGACAAGGAAAATGATAATGTGAAAGCAATTGAAGAAGAGAAGATTGAGGATGAGTCTAGAAGTGCAGATAAGGAGAAGGATGATGGGAAAGATGAAGAATGTATTGGTGATGAAAATAAGGATGAAGAAAGTGTGAATATAGTTGGTGAGTCCTTTGGAGCCTCTAGAGAATTCTTGAAAATATTATTAGATATGCAACTCCAACTCCAACCAAAAATCCCTGTGATTAGCTCCCTTTTTGCTCCATTTTTTGCTTCCACCCACTGTTTTAATGTATTTTTCTCCAATTTTTGGGAAAAGTCGGTGTTATTGTTTGAGATGGCACTATTTTAGGCATTTTTTGCACCGACCAAAACAATTTGGCGCTACATTCGACAAAAATTTACATCGGCATTAGCACCACAATTAGCGCCAAGATTAGCGCCACTATTAACGCCCACTGCAACACCCTTATGAACGCCTACATTAACGCCAAGATTAGCACCAAAAAATGATGCCCACTGTAATGCCCAGATTAGTGCCTAAATTAGCAACCAGATTAATGTCTATGTTAGTGCCCATATTAGCTCCTTTAGTAGCGCCTATTTTAGTGCTTGCTTTAGATCCTTTTGGCACCTAATTTAGTGCCTAATTTAGCACCTAATTTTTTTGATCTAGTAGGGATTAAGGGTGTTAGAACAAAAAATTCTTCCCCAATAATCACTAGCCTTTACTTGCTTGCCTATATTTCACTTGCATCAAAAGATCTACTGCCTTTGATTTTTCATTGTATTTAACATGAAATGCAACAATTTATGTGACAAGATCCATACTGTCACCAACGTTCCCCATTTATTCCTCTAGATAATCATAAACAAAGCAATTTTTTCCTTTACTACAGTACTTTGTGCAGATTAAGGGTTGAGGGTTGAGGGATTAAGGGTTGAGGGTTGATAATTAAGGGTTAAGGGCGATTTAATGTATAGGGTACTAGTGGGTGTAAGGGTTTAGGATTTAAGGGTTGAGGGTTGAGGCCATTTTAAGGTTGAGGGTATATGGTTCAAGGATTAGGGTTGAGGGTCCAATGTATAGGGTAGAGGGTATAGGGGTTGAGGGATTAGGGTTTAAGGGTACTTGAGGTTGGTTGAGGGTAGAGGGATGTAGAGGGTACCTCATGAGGGTTTAAGGGTTTAAGGGTTGAGGGATTACTAGGGTTGACAAGGGTAGAGGGTATTGGGACGTTGAGGGTAGCTGAGGGACGTAGAGGGTTTAACGGTTTAGGGTTTAGGGTATTGGGTTGAGGGAATAGGGTTGAGGGATTAGGGTTGAGGGTATAGGGTTGAGAGATTAGGGTAGAGAGGGAGGGATGGATTAAGGGTTGAGGGTTGAGAATTGAGGTTTGAGGGCGGTTTAATGTATACTAGGGTAGAGGGTAGAGTTAGTAGAGGGTTTAAGGGTTTAGGGTTTAAGGGTTGAGGGTTGAGGGTAAAGGGTTGAGGGACGTATATGGTTCAAGGATTAGGGTTGAGGGTACTCCAATGTATAGGCTAGAGGGTATAGGGGTTGAGGGATTAGGGTTTGACTAGGGTAGATCAGAGAGTAGAGAGTAGAGGCCAGTTGAGAGTTAATTGAGGGTTGAGGGATTAGGGTAGAGAGTTTAGTAATTGGGTTTAGGGTATTGGGTTGAGGGTATAGGGTTGAGGGTAAAGGGTAGAAGGTTTAAGGTTGGTTTAGGGTTTAAGGGTTGAGGCCGGTAGAGGGTTTAGGGTATAGCTAGGACATTTGAGGGTATAATATGGTTGAAGGTTGATTAGGGTTGAGGTTCCAATGTACAGGGTATGACGTAGAGGGTATAGGGGTTGAGGGTTGAGGGTTTAACTAGGGTTGAGGGATTATCTAGGGTTGAGGGTTGAGAATAATTAAGGGTTGAGGGTTTAATGTATAGGGTAGATCAGAGGGTATATCCAAGTTGAGGGATTAGGGTTGAGGGTCCAATGTGTAGGATATATAGAGGGTATAGGGGTTAGGGTGGAGAGTTTAGTAATTGGGCTTAAGGTTTTAACTAGGGTTGAGGGATTAGGGTCAAGGGTAGAGGGTATAATATGGTTCAAGGATTAGGGTCAATTAGGGTCCAATGTATATATAGGGTAGATGGTAGAGAGATGTAGAGGGTGTAAGGGTACTTTAGGGTTTAAGGGTTGAGGGTTGAGGATATAATATGGTTCAAGGAATTAAAATTAGGGTTACGTTGAGGTTCTATTAATGTATAGGGTAGAGGGACGTATAGGGGTTGATGGATTAGGGTTTAAGGGTACTTGCAGAGGGTTGAGGGTTGCGGGTTCAAGGGTTGAAGGATTAAGGGTCGAGGGTTGAGGGACTAGGGTAGAGAGTAATTTACTTGGGTTTAAGGGTTTAAAGGTTGAGGGATTAGGGTCAAGGGTATAAGAGGGTATTGGGTTGAGGGTAGAGGGTAGAGGGACATAGAGGGTTGGTTTAGGGTTTAGGGTATAAGAGGGTAGAAGGTTTAAGGCCGATTTAGGGTACTTAAGGGTTTAGGGTTGAGGGATGTTATTAAGGGTTGAGGGTAGAGAGTTTAGGGTATAGCTAGGACATTTGAGGGTATAATATATATGGTTGAAGGTCTATTAGGGTTGAGGTTCCAATGTAGAGGGTAGAGGGTATAAGGGTTAAGGGTTTAGGGTTTAAGGGTTGAGGGTTGAGGGTTGAGGGATTAAGGCCACTAGTTGAGGGTTGAGAATTGAGGGTTGAGGGTTTAATGTATATGATATATCAGAGGGTAGAGGGTAGAGGATTTAAGGGTTGAGGCTTGAGGGTTTAAGCTATTTAATGGTAGAGGGTTGAGGGATTAGGGTTTAGGGTCTAATATTGTATAGGCTGGTAGAGGGTATAGGGGTTGAGGGTACGTATATGGTTGAGGGATATTTAGGGGAACAATGTATACAGTAGAGGGTATAGGGGTTATGAGGGATTAGGGTTTAACTAGGTTGAGGGTAGAGGGTAGAGGGTAGAGAGTTAATGAGGGTTTAATAATGTATTTTTCTCCAATTTTTTGAAAAGGTTGGTGCTATTTATCGGGATGGCACTATATATTTTACGCTGAAGGCGTATCCTATTTGAAGAAGACAAACCTAAAACTTCTAATCGATGGTTGACATCAGACTACCGACCCTTGAAACTATTTGGTCCATTGATACCCTTTTCTTGATTTTATCACATTATAATAATACTTTACCTGCAAAAGTCTACCAACTCACACTTCATAATATCTTATATGAATTGCATATAATTTATTTCTACCCTGTGTTGCATAATATCTACTGCTGTGTGTGGTTAAAGCATTTTTATTCTACTTTTTTACAGGCATACAAATATTATTTGTTTTGCAAGCCCTAAAATACCAAGCACTATACAAAATTACTTTTTATTCTACTAAATTGACTATTCTATCATTTTACTCCTTGCTTGGTAATTTACAAACCACTTGGTTAACAAAATACTCTATGCATATACATATTTCTTTTTTTAAGTATTTAATTATAAGGATTGTATTGTTTTTTTGGTATTTAATTATAAGGATTTGTCTTCTTTTTATTTTCTTTTCCATTTTAAAATTTTGAACAAGTAAACTGAACATTTAGTAATTATAATTTTTTTAGATAATATTAGTTGAGTTTTTTTTTAAATTTATAACTGTTTAAATAATGCGAATGCATTATAATGTACATTATTTTTGCATATACATATTGTTTTTGTTTAGTATATAATTAATTATAAGGATTTGTATTATTTTTATTTTCTTTTCCATTTTAAACTTTAGAAATAGTAAGTATATATAATTTTTATTTATATATTTTTTGATACATAAGGCTATAAATCCACGATTATTAGTCTCTAACATCAAAAAAAAAAAATAACATATATTTATTTAAAAAAAAACAAAAAGTATGAAATATTTATTTTAAAAAATCCACCATCACATGATATATACTAATTATATATTAGATTTAATAAAAAGCATACAAGTGTCTGCAAGGTAGGAATTTCTTTCACTTCGAACCAAGCCCAAAAAACCATCCCATACATTCGACCAACACATACATTCGACCAACACAAAAAGGAGATAAAATTTTGATTTCAACAGAGCATTGACCAAACCCAAAAAACCCCAGATATTTACTACCACCACCCAACTAATGCATTCAACAAACAAAATGGGAACCCTGCACCCAGCCATAGATTACAGAAAACCATTTAATTTTGCGAAGGAATCAAAGACCTCTACCCACTTGTCATCACCACTAGCTTCCATTAAACTGAGCAACTTCTTGAGGTACTCCACAGCCACGGCTGCAATCATCTTGTGTTGCATTAGAGCCATCCCACTCAAATCCAAAAGAAAATGATAGAATTTCATGGCTTCGTTGTCCGTCTTTGACCAAAGGCGTTATAGGTCTAAAGGTCATGGAATTCCAGTGCCAATTAATGTTGACTTTAGCGCCACCTCCAGGCCCCCTACCAGGTCCTTCTTGAACAAGTGAACTATCAGCTCCTTCGCCACCCACTTTGGGACTTGATTATCGAGCAAGGAGGCCAAAAAACACAAAGAGGTATGTGTGTTATCTCGACCGTACTTATTCCTCTCAATATGTCCCCTACCCATAACCATTTTAGCTGCAACCACAGTGAGGGAATCATTATCGATCAAAATTATTTTCAGTCTTTGGTTTGTTACCTCCCTAAAGGCTTCTTGCCGTTGCGTCGCAATCAGAGAAATCGAGGTGTCCACACCAAACCAAACCAACCCCTCCGCCAAGACTGGAATAACAACCTTTGATCTCCTAGCCATTGATCACTCTGTCATTAGCCGAGACCGCCAACGAATAATCCAAAAACCTTGCAAATGAAACCAAGCAGCCTAACCATAAACAAAACCACAAGCCAAAATGAATTTTAAGATGCTTCACATACACCACCTGCTCGTTTAAATAAAGACCACATGCTCCAAGCCTGTTCGCCTCCACATGAACGAAGCATCCTTTCTTGGTTTATCAAGCTGTCCTTCTACCAGCATTTTCGTCCTACAACTACGGCTCCAAGAGCGAGGCATTAATTATGAGAATTGTTTTTCCCATAATTGGGAATTATAATGTAGATTATTTATTTAGTACAATCATCATCGTCGTATTGGCGAGACGGTGATCCTTCTTCCACCAATAGCCACCTTCTCCACCGATGAATAACTTTCCTTCGGTCTATCAGTGGGATGCCATAATATATTACCCCGATACACATTAATTCCCCCAATATATTTTAATTCTTGATAATCTGTGATTATATTTGGCCATCGGGGGAAAGCAAACATTCGTTCCACCAATGTTCATGAGTTACAACAATGTGCTTACTTTTGTTGACTCTATCGGTCTATCGGGGATAACGCCTTAGGAGTCAGCCCGATAGGGTGTTGTTACACCGATACTAGGTTATGAATTGCTTTCATCGGACCATCAATGAGGCTATGATGGGGGCTTCGTCGATGAGGCATTATTAGGCTGATAGTGATGATTTTTATTTAGGAATGAGGAAAGATTATGGAGTCTCAAACTCATTTATGGGTGTGTCAATTTGGCAATGTGGGCTACAAAATGGATCTTGTCACACAAATTTCAACAATTTGTGTTGATCATAAAGATTAAAATGTGATGAATTTCTTTGAAATGTGGAGGATAGGTGGGTGGAGGCTATTGAAAAATGTGAGATTTTTAAATTCTAATAGGATTAAGGGTTGAGGGTTGAGGGATTAGGGTAGAGAGTTTACTTGGGTTTAAGGATTTAAGGGTT
>VDFB02058242.1:182642607-182665050 GCA_007258455.2 Sequoia sempervirens
CGCATTGCTTTTCCATGCAAAATCAAGTTATGTGGTTCTAAGGAAATTTTGGTGTATGTTGGAGGAACCTAGATCCAAATTTTCATATCTTGATGTCCTCCAGTGTCAAAGATAATGATGACAAAGTATCAAATTTGACAGTGATAGTGTTACTAATGCAGAGTACATGAGTGGAATGCCACCGTGGAGGAATATTTGGTTATGTGGTTTTGTGGGATTGCTTACAAGTGTTAGAAGTATGAGTGGTCCAAGTGGGAAGTGTTTTGGTGGTTTGCACATGTCGTGGATGAATAAATGGTTCATGTCACTAGTTTTTACTATCTAATGTCAACCTAAAGAGTTTGGGGTTGTGTAAAGTTAAAATATGAATTGACCAAACATAAGGGAGTTTGGGGTTGTGTAAAGTTAAAATAGGTTTCTGCTGACCTATTTTGATGTGTTACAAGTTTTGAGGCTTGTGTGGTTGGATATTGAGCCGACAGGTTGATGTATTATATGTTTCTTCTAATTAGGCTGACCTAATTGATGATGTAGGTGTTTGCGAATGTAGTGCATATAAATATAAGTTCATTTCGGTGTTGTAGAGATGATATGTCTATGTTGTTGATATAAATTCCTAAGCAGAGTATGCAAATGTGATGCAAAGAAGAGCAGAGTGGGTGTAAGTGTTGAGAAACATGAAGTGTGTTAAGTCAATATATTGAGCTTTTGGTGGAATTGTCTCCAACATATTGTAGATGCATTGTATTAGCTCAAACCTTGGCAGTGATCCACCCTTTCTTCTTTCTTTTTTATTCTCTAGATAGCGAGTCCTCCAAACAGTGAGTCCACCTAATAGTGAGCCTTTTTGTAATATCTTGTAATCGTTTATAATATATTGTGAGCTAATCCTCACCATGGTTTTTCCCTTTGTAGGTTTTCCACGTAAATTTTGTGTTCTTGTGTTATGTGATGTGACACATGCATTAATTGTCTCTTTCCATTTCTGCAAGATTGAATGAAGTGTTTAGAATACATGATTAAGTGGTTTCAGAGAATATTGATTCACCCCCCTAGTATTTTGGGCATTCAACAATTGGTATAAGAGCTTGGTTCCATAGAAGAAGCTTAATCGCTTTAGGAAGATCTTGGAAATTGAACACAAAACCACTAGGAGATATTGTACTCCTATGGAAGAAATTCCTATAGTAGGATTCACTGAAGAAGAATGCATGGTTGATATGAATAGAGAACTCAGATTAGCACTTAAAGATTTGGAAAGAACTGAAAGAAAGAACAAAGATCTAAAAGAAAATGTCAAGGAAGCAAATGAATGCATCAAAAAATTGAGAGAGCAAATCAAGAAGTTAAGAGAAAGACACACAAAAGTCAATTAGCAGTTGAAGCAATCAAATGAGACAATTACCAGTCTAAAAGTGCAAGTTGAACAAGGAAAAAGAGTTAAAGAATGTCTTAATGACAAATTGAAAAGAAAATCTATAGAATGTTCAAGACTTGGACAATAGGTTGTGGCTTTGAGATCAGATTTGGAGAAAGCAAAGAATCAAGAAGAAAAATTCAAGAAGAGCTCTACAATGCTTGATGATATGCTTGCAAACCAGAAGGCTTCTAAAGAAAAAGGAGGATTAGGGTTTGAAAAAGAAAAAGTTCAAAAGAAAATCAAACACCAAGTACTGAAAAGAGGAACAATGAACAAAAGAAGATTGGAGACAAGAAGAGCAATGATAAGTAGGTCCATAATCAAAGGAAAGACTTCAAAATACCACCTATTAGACAACCAAATGCATAGAGCTACCCACCTTTTAATGGTTCTTTTTATTCATGTATAATAAGTTTGGACATAACATTGTAGATTGTAGAAGTAGAATGAATCAGAATGTTCAACCATTTTCCGTCAATGCTTTACATGTAATAGATTTGGTCATAAGGCTAGTGAAAGTAGAAATCAGATAATGAATGGTTACAATAATGGCATGATGTTTCAATATTTCAATGGCTATTGCTATGCATGGAATGAACTTGGGCATAAGGCTAATGTATGCAAATCTAGAATTGGTCGAAGTAAGCTTGTTCAAAATGTTGTCAGACATCACAAATGCAATAAATATGGACATATAGCCAAATTTTGTAGAAGCAAGAATGTGAAGGTTGATCCAATAAAGAAGAATGATTTAGCGAATAAGGCTAATCCTTTAGAGATGAAGAAAGAGATGAACAAGATCTAGAAAAATAAAGAGGAGAATGAGGTTAAGAATGAGTTTGTGCTAGCTTCTAGTGTAGATGTTTCATCTGAAAACTAAATGAAGAGCTTTGGCTTAGGGGGAGTTTTAACAAACAACCATTAAGCCCCTGCCAAAGATATGGTGTTGATGCATTCAACACATTGATACAAGGTGTAGGTTGACATGCTTGACCTACTAGTGAAATCACTGGTGGAAATCCTTTTGTTACAAAGATTTGTGGAGAGTTTGAAGGTGACTGTGTCATTACAGCTAGGGTTTATCAGCTTTTGACCTAACTTCAAATCAATTCAATTAATGTATTTTAGGTTATTCAAAAGGTGTTTATAATTGATTTCACTTATGAAAAGTTTATTTGTGATCAAGCATCTAAAGAGTGAAGAGCAAAAAAGAGGCAAGTTAAATCGATTCAAAATTTGTGCTTGAAACCCTAACCAATAGAGATCTAAAGGTATTTACATTTTTTCACTTTTCCCTAAGTTTCAAAAGCATTTCAATTGTATTTGAAGATGTATACCCGCAAGTAGTAAAGGTTGTGGACCAACCACGTCCCAAATTTAAGAAGCACCCTAATAAATCAAAAGTGACGAATCCAGAAGGTGCATTTTTGCATGTTCCTTTTAGAGTTTACTAGGGATATAAGAATGTATATTCATGCAAAACTAAAAGAATACAATCACACAAAGTTGGGAGAAGTGTGGGTAAATGAGTTCATTGGTGAAGTTTTCGAGTTGAAACCCGAGTATGGAAGTTTAACAGAGGAGAAATTAGATGTGTGGAACTACTTTCCTATTTTCTACTATGGTTGAGCAAAATCCATGATAGATTATTTGGTTAGACTTGCCACACTTGAACAATAAAGAAGCCATTAGGGTTGTGACAAGGTTATGTTATGAAGGACCAGTTATGACTCTTAAATCGGTAAAAAATGAAGTGGTGATGGAATTAATTGGTGAAAAATTTGATAAGAGAGCCCTGACAGTTAAAAACATTGAAGACCCGGTTGTAAAATATGCATCCATGATGATTGTATATAAAATTTTCTTCACAAAAAAAGAATTTTTTTTTAATGCTATTGCAATTAATATTGCATATGAAATGGTGAAGGTGCAAATTTTGACCTGTATAAGTTGTTTAGGAAACAACTATTGGAGAATCTACATAAAACTAAGGATTCTCGATACCCTTTTTGATATGGTACATTGACCATATGTCTATTATTTTACTTTCTTAGAGAGTTTCCTGGTGTAAGGAATGTAGTATGGTTATACAATATGTCAATATCTAGACAAATCAAAGACCATATGTTGAGGTATCCAGATTCAACATTTAAAGATGAGGCCTTGTGGGGATTATTCAAATCATTCCAATCCCAAATGCAGGAAAGAGAAAGAATACCTAAGAGTGTGTTTGAGAAGTATAAGAATGATTTTGTCTTCATGGTAAGCAAAAAATGTTGTATGAGGGAAGCTATGGAGCCAAGGACAGTATGGATTCTTGAAATGGGATATGAGGTAGAAGAGAGTGTGATTGTCAATCTTGTTGATCACACATTGAGAATGCCAAGAGATCAAAAAGAAGAGAGATATGGGCCATATGAGGATAAATTGAGTTTTGTGCATATGGAACACAAAGCAAAGGAGATAAAAATAAATGTAGAGAAAATGAAGGCTCAGGTTGTGGAAATTATGGGCTTACCAAAAAGCCTTGTGGAAGAATCCAAAAGCACATTCAACACTCTGGTTGGTACCTCAAGCACAAGGTCTGATAGGACCTCTACCCCCTCTCTGATTACTGCTAAGTCCTCTAGGACTAAACCTATAGTTTATTTGAAATGAAAAGAATCTTCCAGCGCCCCTACAAAACAACAAAGTGCTTCATAGAAGAGAATAAAAGAGAAGGAAAGAAGAGAGGAGTATGTGAGTGTAAATGTAGACGATCAGGAGGAAGAAGAAGAAAGGCCACAGTTAGTCTAGAAGAGAAAAACCAATGTCTCTCAAGTAGAGACAAGTGTAAAGAAAGAAAAAAATGATATTGTGGATACTAACAGTGAGGTAGAAGTGGAGAAGGAAAAACACCCAAAAGGAAAGGAAAGAAGAAGACTCCTTCGGTCCAAAAATAGAGCCCTATGAAGCTTGAAGCATTGGTGAGTTGTATTTTAGAATAGGGGAAATTAGAGTAGTTTGTTGCACTATACCCTACCAAAGATGATATGGATAAATAAACCATTGAAGAAGCTATTGTTAGGTACATTGTTGCTTTTGATGTTAGAATTAAAGATATAGAGAATCAATTACCTGAGGATTTGAAAAGTGTATTTTATGCAAGAAGGCGAAATGCCATAAATGAAGATGCCAAGCTAAGGGAATTCGCTTTAGAGAAGATCAATTCTTCTCTTTCAGATGAGGACAAAGCTAAATTATCTCAATTGTATAATAAAGAATTTAGGACTAAATAGAGGGTCAATACCCTAATGAGTAGGGACAAAGCAGATATAAAAAAGATTAAGAAATGAGACAGTGTAGACAACAAAGAAAAATTGCATGATGATGTGTCTGTCCCTGAAATGAATGAACCAGAAGATGCACAACATGAGCTTGGTCCAAAACATGAGAATGTAGCTAAAGGAGAAAATGTCCAAGATGTTACTGATAATACACTTCCAATAGAAGAAAATGTTGTTGAAGCAGAAAAGGATGGTGAAATATAGAAGGGGGAATCACAAACAGGGCATAACAAACCTCCTCCAGACATAGAGAAAAGTGCAGAGCAAGAAGAAGAGGTCATTCAAGACAACCCGAAGAATACAAAGGCACAAAACACTGAAAACTTGTGTCTCCTAGAAGATAAAGAGTTTGATAAACAAGAAGAGAATGTTGAGGAAGACTCTAGCATTGGTGACAAGGAAAATGATAATGTGAAAGCAATTGAAGAAGAGAAGATTGAGGATGAGTCTAGAAGTGCAGATAAGGAGAAGGATGATGGGAAAGATGAAGAATGTATTGGTGATGAAAATAAGGATGAAGAAAGTGTGAATATAGTTGGTGAGTCCTTTGGAGCCTCTAGAGAATTCTTGAAAATATTATTAGATATGCAACTCCAACTCCAACCAAAAATCCCTGTGATTAGCTCCCTTTTTGCTCCATTTTTTGCTTCCACCCACTGTTTTAATGTATTTTTCTCCAATTTTTGGGAAAAGTCGGTGTTATTGTTTGAGATGGCACTATTTTAGGCATTTTTTGCACCGACCAAAACAATTTGGCGCTACATTCGACAAAAATTTACATCGGCATTAGCACCACAATTAGCGCCAAGATTAGCGCCACTATTAACGCCCACTGCAACACCCTTATGAACGCCTACATTAACGCCAAGATTAGCACCAAAAAATGATGCCCACTGTAATGCCCAGATTAGTGCCTAAATTAGCAACCAGATTAATGTCTATGTTAGTGCCCATATTAGCTCCTTTAGTAGCGCCTATTTTAGTGCTTGCTTTAGATCCTTTTGGCACCTAATTTAGTGCCTAATTTAGCACCTAATTTTTTTGATCTAGTAGGGATTAAGGGTGTTAGAACAAAAAATTCTTCCCCAATAATCACTAGCCTTTACTTGCTTGCCTATATTTCACTTGCATCAAAAGATCTACTGCCTTTGATTTTTCATTGTATTTAACATGAAATGCAACAATTTATGTGACAAGATCCATACTGTCACCAACGTTCCCCATTTATTCCTCTAGATAATCATAAACAAAGCAATTTTTTCCTTTACTACAGTACTTTGTGCAGATTAAGGGTTGAGGGTTGAGGGATTAAGGGTTGAGGGTTGATAATTAAGGGTTAAGGGCGATTTAATGTATAGGGTACTAGTGGGTGTAAGGGTTTAGGATTTAAGGGTTGAGGGTTGAGGCCATTTTAAGGTTGAGGGTATATGGTTCAAGGATTAGGGTTGAGGGTCCAATGTATAGGGTAGAGGGTATAGGGGTTGAGGGATTAGGGTTTAAGGGTACTTGAGGTTGGTTGAGGGTAGAGGGATGTAGAGGGTACCTCATGAGGGTTTAAGGGTTTAAGGGTTGAGGGATTACTAGGGTTGACAAGGGTAGAGGGTATTGGGACGTTGAGGGTAGCTGAGGGACGTAGAGGGTTTAACGGTTTAGGGTTTAGGGTATTGGGTTGAGGGAATAGGGTTGAGGGATTAGGGTTGAGGGTATAGGGTTGAGAGATTAGGGTAGAGAGGGAGGGATGGATTAAGGGTTGAGGGTTGAGAATTGAGGTTTGAGGGCGGTTTAATGTATACTAGGGTAGAGGGTAGAGTTAGTAGAGGGTTTAAGGGTTTAGGGTTTAAGGGTTGAGGGTTGAGGGTAAAGGGTTGAGGGACGTATATGGTTCAAGGATTAGGGTTGAGGGTACTCCAATGTATAGGCTAGAGGGTATAGGGGTTGAGGGATTAGGGTTTGACTAGGGTAGATCAGAGAGTAGAGAGTAGAGGCCAGTTGAGAGTTAATTGAGGGTTGAGGGATTAGGGTAGAGAGTTTAGTAATTGGGTTTAGGGTATTGGGTTGAGGGTATAGGGTTGAGGGTAAAGGGTAGAAGGTTTAAGGTTGGTTTAGGGTTTAAGGGTTGAGGCCGGTAGAGGGTTTAGGGTATAGCTAGGACATTTGAGGGTATAATATGGTTGAAGGTTGATTAGGGTTGAGGTTCCAATGTACAGGGTATGACGTAGAGGGTATAGGGGTTGAGGGTTGAGGGTTTAACTAGGGTTGAGGGATTATCTAGGGTTGAGGGTTGAGAATAATTAAGGGTTGAGGGTTTAATGTATAGGGTAGATCAGAGGGTATATCCAAGTTGAGGGATTAGGGTTGAGGGTCCAATGTGTAGGATATATAGAGGGTATAGGGGTTAGGGTGGAGAGTTTAGTAATTGGGCTTAAGGTTTTAACTAGGGTTGAGGGATTAGGGTCAAGGGTAGAGGGTATAATATGGTTCAAGGATTAGGGTCAATTAGGGTCCAATGTATATATAGGGTAGATGGTAGAGAGATGTAGAGGGTGTAAGGGTACTTTAGGGTTTAAGGGTTGAGGGTTGAGGATATAATATGGTTCAAGGAATTAAAATTAGGGTTACGTTGAGGTTCTATTAATGTATAGGGTAGAGGGACGTATAGGGGTTGATGGATTAGGGTTTAAGGGTACTTGCAGAGGGTTGAGGGTTGCGGGTTCAAGGGTTGAAGGATTAAGGGTCGAGGGTTGAGGGACTAGGGTAGAGAGTAATTTACTTGGGTTTAAGGGTTTAAAGGTTGAGGGATTAGGGTCAAGGGTATAAGAGGGTATTGGGTTGAGGGTAGAGGGTAGAGGGACATAGAGGGTTGGTTTAGGGTTTAGGGTATAAGAGGGTAGAAGGTTTAAGGCCGATTTAGGGTACTTAAGGGTTTAGGGTTGAGGGATGTTATTAAGGGTTGAGGGTAGAGAGTTTAGGGTATAGCTAGGACATTTGAGGGTATAATATATATGGTTGAAGGTCTATTAGGGTTGAGGTTCCAATGTAGAGGGTAGAGGGTATAAGGGTTAAGGGTTTAGGGTTTAAGGGTTGAGGGTTGAGGGTTGAGGGATTAAGGCCACTAGTTGAGGGTTGAGAATTGAGGGTTGAGGGTTTAATGTATATGATATATCAGAGGGTAGAGGGTAGAGGATTTAAGGGTTGAGGCTTGAGGGTTTAAGCTATTTAATGGTAGAGGGTTGAGGGATTAGGGTTTAGGGTCTAATATTGTATAGGCTGGTAGAGGGTATAGGGGTTGAGGGTACGTATATGGTTGAGGGATATTTAGGGGAACAATGTATACAGTAGAGGGTATAGGGGTTATGAGGGATTAGGGTTTAACTAGGTTGAGGGTAGAGGGTAGAGGGTAGAGAGTTAATGAGGGTTTAATAATGTATTTTTCTCCAATTTTTTGAAAAGGTTGGTGCTATTTATCGGGATGGCACTATATATTTTACGCTGAAGGCGTATCCTATTTGAAGAAGACAAACCTAAAACTTCTAATCGATGGTTGACATCAGACTACCGACCCTTGAAACTATTTGGTCCATTGATACCCTTTTCTTGATTTTATCACATTATAATAATACTTTACCTGCAAAAGTCTACCAACTCACACTTCATAATATCTTATATGAATTGCATATAATTTATTTCTACCCTGTGTTGCATAATATCTACTGCTGTGTGTGGTTAAAGCATTTTTATTCTACTTTTTTACAGGCATACAAATATTATTTGTTTTGCAAGCCCTAAAATACCAAGCACTATACAAAATTACTTTTTATTCTACTAAATTGACTATTCTATCATTTTACTCCTTGCTTGGTAATTTACAAACCACTTGGTTAACAAAATACTCTATGCATATACATATTTCTTTTTTTAAGTATTTAATTATAAGGATTGTATTGTTTTTTTGGTATTTAATTATAAGGATTTGTCTTCTTTTTATTTTCTTTTCCATTTTAAAATTTTGAACAAGTAAATTGAACATTTAGTAATTATAATTTTTTTAGCTAATATTAGTTGAGTTTTTTTAAAAATTTATAACTGTTTAAATAATGAGAATGCTTTATAATGTACATTATTTTTGCATATACATATTGTTTTTGTTTAGTATATAATTAATTATAAGGATTTGTATTATTTTTATTTTCTTTTCCATTTTAAACTTTAGAAATAGTAAGTATATATAATTTTTATTTATATATTTTTTGATACATAAGGCTATAAATCCACAGTGATAGTCTCATCTTTATCAAAAACAAAAGAATAACATATATTTATTTACAAAAAAAAACAAAAAGCATGGAATATTTACTTAAAAAAATTCACCATCACATGATATATATACTAATTATATATTAGATTTAATAAAAAGCATACAAGCGTCTGTGAGGTAGGAATTTCTTTCGCTTCGAAATAGGCCCAAAAAACCATCCCATACATTTGACTAGCACAAAAAGGAGATAAAATTTCAATTTCAACAGAGCATTGAACAAACCAAAAAAATCCAGACATTTACTACCACCACCCAACTAATGCATTCAACAAACAAAATGGGAATCCTACACCCAACCAAAAATTACAGAAAACCATTTAATTTTGCGAAGGAATCAAAGACCTCTACTCACTCGTCATCATCACCAACTTCCATTAAACTAAGCAATTTCTTGAGTTACTCCACAATCACGACTGCGATCATCCTGTGTCACATTAGAGCCATTCCACTCAAATCCAGAAGAAAAGGATATAATTTCACAACTTTGTCATCCGTCTTTGACCAAAGGTGCTCCATGTTTGAAGGCCATGGAATTCCACTGCCAATTAATGATGAATTTAGCGCCACCTCCAGGCCCCTAATAGGTCCTTCTTGAACAAGAAAACCATTAGCTCCTTCACCACCCACTTTGGGACTTGATTATCGAGCAAGGAGGCCAAAAAACACGAAGAGATATGCGTGTTATCTCGACTATACTCATTCCTCTCAAGATGTCCCCTACCCAGAACCATTTTAGATGCAACCACAATGAGGGAATCGTTATCGATCAAAATTATTTTAAGCCTTTGGTTTGTTACCTCCCTGAAGGCTCCTTGTCGTTGCATCACAATCAGAGAAACTAGGGTGTATGCACCAAACCAAACCAACCCCTCCATCGAGACCGGAATAACAAACTTTGATCGTCTAACCATTGATCACTCTGCCTGCATTGGTCGAGACCGCTGACAAATAATCCAAAAACCTTGCAAATGAAACCAAGTAGCCTAACCATAAACAAAACCACAAGCCAAATGAATTTTAAGATGCTTCACATACACCACCTGCTCATTTAAATAAAGACCACAAGCTCCAAGCCTATTCTCCACCACACAAATAAAGCATCCTTTCTTGGTTTATCAAGCTATCCTTTTGCCAGCGTTTTTGTCCTACAACTACAACTTGAAGAGTGAGCAATTAATTATAAGAATTGTTTTTCCTATAATTGGGAATTATAATGTACATTATTTATTTAGTATAATCGTGATCATTGTATTGGAAAGATGACGATCCTTCTTCCATCAATAGCCACCTTCTCCACCGATGAATAAATTTCCTTTGGTCTATCGATGGAATGCTAGAATATATTAGCCCAATATGCATTAATTCCCATGATATATTTTAATTCTTGATAATCTATGATTATATCGGGCCATCAGGGGAAAGCAAACATTCGTTCCACTGATGTTCACGAGTTACAATGATGTGCTTACTTTTGTTGACTCTATCAGTCTATCGGGGAGAACGCCTTAGGAGTGAGTCCAATAGGGCGTTGTTACACCGATACTAGGTTATGAACTACTTTCATCGGGCCATCGGTGAGGCTATGATGGGGGCTCCACCAATGAGGCATTATTAGGCCGATAGTGCTGATTTTTATTTAGGAACAGGGAAAGATTATGGAGTCTCAAAATCATTTATGGGTGTGTCAATTTGGTAATGTGGGATACAAAATGGATCTTGTCACACAAATTTCAACAATTTTTGTTGATCATTAAATTAAAATGTGATGAATTTTTATGAAATGTGGAGGATAGGTGGGTGGAGGCTATTGAAAAATGTGATATTTTTTAGTTCTAACAAGATTAAGGGTTGAGTGTTGAGGGATTAGGGTAGAGAGTTTACTTGGGTTTAAGGGTTTAAGGGTTGAGGGATTAGGGCTGAGGGATTACTAGGGTCGACTAGGGTAGAGGGTATTGGGATGTTGAGGGTAGAGGGACGTAGAGGGTTTAATGGTTTAGGGTTTAGGGTATTGGGTTGAGGGTAGAGGGTATAGGGGTTTACTAGGGTTTAGGGTTTAAGGATTGAGGGTTGAGGGTTGAGAATTGAGGGTTGAGGGTTTAATGTATAGGGTAGATTAGAGGGTAGAGGGTTTAAGGGTTGAGGCTTGAGGAATTAATGTATAGGGTAAGTCAGAGGGTTTAAGGTAAGGTATTAAGGGTTGAGGGATTAGGGTAGAGAGGGAGGGATGGAATAAGGGTTGAGGTATTAAGGGTAGAGGGTAGAGGGTAGAGGGTAGAGGGGTTTACTAGGGTTTAGGGTTTAAGGGTTGAGGGTTGAGGGATTAAGGGTTGAGGGTTGAGAATTGGGTATGTGCAGGATCATCATGGAAAAAATGGGCCCTTAAGTGGCAATGAAAATTCAAAAAAATTAGAGTTAGGAAATTTAACATAAAAATTTGAATAAGTTATCTATATTATTTCAAAAATATGTAGGAATAGAATATGTTGAAAATTGAATGTAGTTTCTAAACTACTAAGTTTATTTTATTTTTTTAAAAGTCTATTAGGTGAAAATTTGAAATTTTAATGCAGTTGTACTTAAATTTCAGGGAAAAAATAAGTAGGTGTTTGTCTGACCACCCTAACCACAATAAAATGATAATATTTTTTTATAATATTTGAGACATAAGTAGAGGACTCATGTCTGGATGTGACACATTTTTTTGTAATTTTTTTAAGTAAATAATTAATTATGAATTTTTTATTACAACTTTTAAAAATATAAAAACTCATATGTCTGACCACCTTAACTTGGTCAAAACTTCATGAAATTCAACTTTTTTTTTAATCCTATAGTATGTGAAGCATTGAATGTGATGCATATTTTGGATTCAAAAAATATAATACCGTTTGAAAGTTATAGATATTTTTCAATCAGCCTATCAATCAGGATTTTAGTCGTAATTCTAATAGAAAATGAATAATAATTATTTATTAAATTCAAAGTAAAGAATAATTTATATTGGTGGAAAGTTGAGTCTCCTCTACAAACCCTTTTCGTTTCATCAATTTTAGCTAAAAATAAAGTCAGTAGCCACATGGACGAAGTCTAGAAAAACAAGGTGAGTTGTCAAACATGTTTTTTGCGTTGACCTCTTAGGATTGGCATGTCTAAGCCAAATACCAAAGCAAGCTTGAGGCTAATACCTAGGGAATAAATTATTTGTCAGAAATATCGGATCATTGTTTCAAATCGGATATCCGTTTCAAATTGGATATCTGTTTTGAATCGGATATCCAATTTGGTTTATATATGATTTTAAAAAATGTTTTATACTTTATAATATATGATTTAGAAAATGTAATAAATATTTTATAGTTTATTTTAATATATCTAGTTTAGAATATACAATATAGTTTATAATTTAATATATAATATATTATATTATTATGTATAATATTTAAATATTATTTATATATTTTAGTTAATGTGCATGTATATATTATTAATATATAAAATATTATATAACTAATTAATATTACTAACATATAAAATATTTAAATATTATCTCTTTCCCTCTCTCTCTCTCTTATTATTCCCTTCCTAATTCTCTCTCCCTCTCTCTACCCTTCTTCCCCTCTTCCCCTCTCCCTTTCCCCTCCTAATTCTCTCTCTCTCTCTCATCTCTCCCTCCTACCCCCTCTCCCTCTCTCAAGGACCTCTCTCTCACTCCTCCCTATGTCTCCACTCTACCCTTAGCCCTCTACCCTTAAACCCTCTACCTCTATCTCTCCCCAATCCCTCCCCCCCTCTCTCTCTCTCAAGACTCTCCCTCCTACCCCCTCTCCCTCTCTCAGGTCTCTCTCTCACTCACTCCCTCTATCTCCCTCTCCTCTACCCTTAACCCTAAGCCATAAACCCTTAACCCTTGAACCCTCTACCCTCTACGGCAACCCTTTACCCTATATCTCTCTCTCCTCCCTCCCTCCCTCCCTCTCTCTCTCAAGTCTCACCCTCTTGCCCCCTCTCCCTCTCTCAGGTCTCTCTCTCTCTCACTCCTATCTCTCTACCCTATACCCTTTTAACCCTCTACCCTCTATCTCTCTCCCACTCCCTCCCTCTCTCACTAAATCCCTCTCCCCCCACTACCCATAACCCATAACCCTAAACCCTAAACCCTTAAGCCCCAAACCATTAAACCCTCTACCCTCTACCCTCTACCCTCTCTCTCTCTCTCTAAGACTCACCCTTCTACCTCCTCTCCCTCTCTTGTCTCTATCTCTCACTCACTCTCTCTATCTTCTCCCCTCTAACTCCAAACCCTAAACCCTTAACCACCCCCTTAACCCTTAAACTCTAAACCTTAAACCTCTATCTCTCTCCCTCCTTCCTCCCTCCCTCTCTCTCAAGTCTCACCCTCCTACCACTCTCCTTCTCTTAGGGTCTCTCTCTCACTTACTCATATCTATGTCCTTCTACCCTTAACCCTCTACCTTTATCCTATCTCCCACTCTCTCCTCACTCTCTGTCTTACTTAATCCCTCTATCTCTCCCCTCCCATACCTAAACCCTTAAACCCTCTACTCTCTACCCTCCTCTCTCTCTCTCAAGTCTCTCCCTCCTACCCCCTCTCCCTCTCTTAGGTCATCTCTATCTCTCACTCCTCCCTCTATGTGTCTCCCCTCTACCCTTAAACCCTCTACCCTTAACCCTTAACCCTTAACCTTACCCTAAATGCTTAGGCCCCCACCCTCTACCCTTTTCTCCCTCTATCTATCAACCTCTCCCCCCTCTCTCTCTCTTAAGTCTCTTTGTCCTAGCACCAATCCCTCTCTCAATTATCTCTCTCTCTCTCAAGTCTCCCCCTCCTACCCCCTCTCCCTCTCCCTCACTCACTCCTAAGTCTCTCCACTCTACCCTTAGCCCTTTACCCTTAACCCTTAAATCCTTAAACCCTTAAACCCTCTACCCTATATCTCTCTCCCACTCCCTCCTCCCCTCTCTCACAAGACTCTCCCTCCTACCTCCTCTCCCTCTCTTAGGTTTCTCTCACTCACTCACTCCCTCTATCTCTCTCCCCTCTACCTTTAACCCTTAAACTCTAAACAGTTAAACCCTCTACCCTCTGTTGGGTGAAAATTATGCAATCAGCTTTTTGATAGATTACAAAACTTGGACTTCAGCCACAACTATGTGAGATGTGAATCTCTCCTCTCAGAAAGGGGAGGCACCCTTCTTACTGCTAACAGAATTGATAGTAAATCAAACAAGTAATTACAAAATGTACACAAAACTTACGGAGTGGGGGGGTGTGTTACATTCATCCTTCTCTCTTTTTTTAGAGAAGATGTTTACAATGCTTCACCGTTGGAAGTTCACAATTCTTAATAACCTTAAACTAACAACTAGCAGTAATACCAATACCTCTATCTCATCAAAGCGAATCGTAGAGATACTAGAAGTGATTAATAATAAACAAATAAAGTAAAAAGGGAAAGCTCACGAAGGCACAAAGTCATTCCGTAGCTTTTTCAATGTTGGATCTGTGCAGATGTACCGTTTGTCACGTTAGAAGCATAAAGTCTTCTTAGGCGCAGCAATTCCTCGAACAACATGAACTATTACAAGCACAAATTCTTGTAGATCATCCAACAAAAGTATCAAATAGCACGAACGATTACAAGCATAAAGTCTTGTAGATCCTTCGACAAAAGTATCCAAGAGCATGAATAATTACAAGCACAAAGTCTTGTAGATCATTCAACCAAAACATGCAAGAGCATGAATGATTACAAGCACAAAGTCTTGTAGATCATTCAACAAAATGATAAACAGAAATACAAATTCAATCTAAATAATAAATGTAACACAAAGTTTACATAAACTACTTAGAGTCCTTCAGATTCTTCAAGCTAATCACTACCAAATAAGATCAACTCACAAAAGTATCGAATCCAACGCAAAGTTTGGCTTGCAATCCTTTTCTTTATTAATCGAATTTCATTCACAAAGTACGAACGCAAAGTTTCACAAATTTTCTTCAAAAAGGGCAGCACTTCGTTGCAAAACACTAAAGGATAATTTACAATGAAAATCCCTCACATTATATAGAAAGAGGGATGAGCAAAATTAGGAAAGAGATTGAGAAAATTAAGGAAAGTTAGGTGAGCAATTTTAGGAGATCTCACCTAACTTTGACCAAAGTCAAAGTGTAATTTGTTTTCAAAATATTACATCTTTGAGCTTGGTGTAATTACAATTTACAAAAAGACATTCGAAAATGTCAAGAAATATTTACAAGATGCATAATGGGATGCACTGGAAATGTCTAACACTGGAGAATAGGGGGCTGCTTCATGTTTCTTTGCATTGGGCGCAGAAGTCTTCAAATTTCCTCCTAGTCTCCTACACGAACCTCTCATCTGGACCAACGGTGTAATCCACAATGGTGTGAGCTCTTGTGATCGGCCTTCTGGCAAATGAATGGATTTTCTTGCACCCGCGAAGATGCATCTTGAGATTATCAAGTGTCATCCGTATATTGCAAATGATATGTATTGAGGCTCTGGGAAAAATTGTCATCCTCAACTTGTTGCATAACGGCTTCTTTGTAGATCTGGGATAGTTCACTGGATCAGAGGATGTCACCTTTAGGATCACTTGATGAAATATGGAGAGAAACTGCAAGGATGGTGAATCAATGGACGTTAGCAGAAAAAGTAGCATTGGGAAGCATGAAGTGAGAAATGATGTTGAGCAAGCATGAAACGAGCGACTAGGCACGAAAAATGATGCAGGAGCGAAGAAACGGGGTTCGGAATGGAAACAGAGCAAGTTTGAAGAGACTAAGGTAAAAACTGCCAAAAGCGTAAAGGTGCAAAAATTCAGCACCATTGCACAAAAAATGACTAAGTCTGGAAAAAGTGCAAAGGTGCGAAAAATAATGCCATAGTCAAAAATTGGCTAAGTCTAGAAGAAAAGTGTAAAGGTGCTAAAATTCAGCGCTTCTACATTTTGGCACATTTCAGTTTTGATGCAAGGGCGCTAAATTTTAGCGCTCTTGCACTTTTCAGAGTTAGATTTTATTTTGACATGTTCAACATGTCAGGGCGCCAAAATTCAGCACTTCTGCATCTCTGGGATTTTTGGGTAAAACAGATGTAGGGGTGCATGAAAACGGCGCACGGGGTTGGCAATGCTTTGAAGACAAAATTTGTTTTCCTTTGGATAGAGCTGCAATTCGTTTCATCACTATTGTAAAAACGTTCAAGAGACAAAGAAACCCTCATTCAAAACAAGAGATTCTTCAATGTGCTTGTGTTAAGACGTGATTGCAAGGGCGACAAAGAGGGAAGCCAACACAAAAAACGTTGGAGAGAAAAAAGAAAAATGTACCAAGCATGAAGAGAGGAAGAACAAAAATCATAACAATGAAAATGGTGAACTAAAAAACTTCTAAGTGAAAGAGAAAATTGAAAACCTAACTCAAATCAAGCAATAAATTTAGGCACAAAAATTGGCATGATTGACGAAAAATGCGAAAATCATGAAGAAACGTGCTAGAGCCAGAAAAAGTTTAAGTGTAAGGAAAAATTGTAATAGCGCTAAAATTCAGTACTATTACATTTTGGAAAAAGTTCACTTTCATGTAGGGGCGCTAAATTTTAGCGCCTCTGCACTTTTCATACTTAGCCAAATTTTGGCTTCAGAGCAGGAGCACACTTTTTCAGTGCAACTGCATTTTTCGCAATTCGCTAAGTACAAACAGTGAGACTTCGCGAAGGAGCTCATTTCAAAGGTCTTCGCAAGGCGAACATGGGGGAATGCACGAATTGACTATTCAAGGCTTAGGAACTCCTTTCGAGGTGGCTTTAAAATAACTTCTTTATGCGTACTTGAACTTCACGAATCCTAGAAACAGACAAGTTTCGTAGGGGGTTATCCGTGGAACGAGCGCTGCTAGATTCCGTGATAACAACTGGCTCCTGTTGGGGATCTTCCTTCAGTTGTTCTTTTGAAAAGAACGAAGGAAGAAGAAATCTAGAATTTAAGTGCCTTTATCCATCCATTGGGCTTAGAGTCAGGTGACGACGATGACAGAAGAAATTTATGAAAATAAGACGCAAACTTATGCAAATGCACTTATTGAAAAGGAAAAACCCTACCTAATTAAAACTAGCCATTAATGAAATCTTCTCAAATGAAACCATTCACAGGCTCAACAAAATAGTTGCCTTTCTTCAGCAGCTTACAAGGCTTTCCATGATCATTAGTAGCTACATGTAGATGAGGTTGAAGCATTGCTTCATGAAAGAGATGAACATGTTCAACTACCTTTGAAAATATTATGGATATACTACTGCTCCAAAATAAATCATTGAATCCAGGCTGCTCTTGTGCATCTACAAATATATCTTTAGCTACATCCTCAAGTTTATCTTCATGCACAGGTGCAAGTGGAACCTTTTTCTTCCCATTAGCCTCGAACCAAGCAAGATGTCTTTTGGGACATTCCCTTGATCGGTCAAAGATTGAATGCTTCTTACCAATTGCTACTTGAACAACTAATTCATCAACCATGGTAACCTCATGCTGCTTGGAATGATCTCCTTCATGTGATTCAGATGAAGATATGACTGCACTGCATACCTCAATATGATGTTCACCATCCTCAGACTTGGGAAAATCTGAATTATTTATAAGAAGGTCCTCACGTGACACATATGCATTCTTTTCAACTTGACTGAAATCTGCATGCATGTCCATCTTTTCAGATCTCAAGAAAAGATTATTTTCATTCACTTGAACTTCAACAAAATGACTTTCATCATTCTGCTCTTCATCAATGGCTTTCTGAGACTGCATAAACCAGAAATGGGAGTCGCTAGTTATGTATGCTTCCTTTTCTTGGAAGAGAATAGCGAGATCACTTGGATAAGATTCAGGATGCTTCGGTACTGCTTTTACTAATGGTACCTCAACAGCAAGCCTCTTCGGAGGTGAAGATAACTTGTGTTGATTCCCAACGGCAAAATTATGAGCTAGCTGCTTTTTGAGGACAAGTAGCTCATTTACCAACCTTTGCACCATAGGATCCGTCCTCGTGATGGAAGAAAATTTCTTCGGATTCATTTGATTCAATTTTTATTTTCCCAGCAAGAATGAGATCATCTTCAATTTTTGTCACCAATGTCTCCACCATTGCAAGAGTAGTTGCGGGTGCTCTTCTCAATAGGAAACCAACCTCAGGCACTTGAGCATTTACAAAGAAACATTTCAAGTTCTCAGCTGTAGGTTGAGCAATAGTTGGAATTCTTTGTGTCAACTTGTTGAAGTGAGCAATGAACTCGCGCATGGGCATGTGAGATTCCTTCTTCAACTGGGTGAGCTGAGCCAACAAAGCATGAGCATCTTCAGGAGGCTTGAGCCTTCCTTCAAACTTGGCTATGAGAGTTGCCCAATTTTTGATGGTACTTGGCGCCAAATGATAAAACCAATCTGCAACAACACCTTGGAGAATCTCCACAAATAGCCTCACAGATACATCTTCATACTCAACACCATGAACTCCACAAGCAATGTAGAAAGTAGCAATGTGCTCATCAGGATGTTGTCCATCACCAAGGAACTTGGGAAAGTTCTTCCGTGATCCTTCTAGAAGAGCATGTAGGGGTAGAACTAGACTCAATTGACCAAAAGCATTTCCCCAAGGACCTTGAGCAGCCATTTACATGTCCTTGGTGAAATCTTGAAAAACTTACAAGAAAATAAATTACAATAAAAAAGGACATAGGTATACTTCAAACGAAAGCATGAGGCTTTAGAATGTGTATCGTGTCCCCAGCGGAGTCGCCAAAAAACTATTGGGTGAAAATTATGCAATCATCTTTTCGATAGATTACACAACTTGGACTTCAGCCACAGCTATGTGAGATATGAATCTCTCCTCTCGGAAAGGGGAGGCGCCCTTCTTACTGCTAACAGAAGCGATAGTAAATCAAACAAGTAATTACAAAATGTACACGAAACTTACGGAGTGGGGGGGTGTGTTACATTCATCCTTCTCTCTTTTTTCAGAGAAGATGTTTACAATGCTTCACCGTTGGAAGTTCACAATTCTTAATAACCTTAAACTAACAACTAGCAGTAATACCAATACCTCTATCTTGTCAAAGCGAAGTGTAGAGATACCAGAAGTGATTAATAATAAACAAATAAAGTAAAAAGGGAAAGCTCATGAAGGCACAAAGTCGTTTCGTAGATTTTTCAATGTTGGATCTGTGCAGATGTACCGTTTGTCACGTTAGAAGCACAAAGTCTTCTTAGGCACAACAATTCCTCGAACAGCATGAACGATTACAAGCACAAAGTCTTGTAGATCATCCAAAAAAAGTATCAAATAGCACGAACGATTACAAGCAAAAAGTCTTGTAGATCCTTCGACAAAAGTATCCAAGAGTATGAATAATTACAAGCACAAAGTCTTGTAGATCATTCAACCAAAACATGCAAGAGCATGAACGATTACAAGCACAAAGTCTTGTAGATCATTCAAAAAAATGATAAATACAAATACAAATGCAATCTAAATAATAAATGTAACACAAAGTTTACATAAACTACTTAGAGTCCTTCAGATTCTTCAAGCTAATCACTACCAAATAAGATCAACTCACAAAAGTATCAAATCCAACGCAAAGTTTGGCTTGCAATCCTTTTCTTTATTAATTGAATTTCATTCACAAAGTACGAACGCAAAGTTTCACAAATTTGCTTCAAAAAGGGCAGCACTTCGTTGCAAAACACTAAAGGATAATTTACAATGAAAATACCTCACATTATATAGAAAGAGGGATGAGCAAAATTAGGAAAGAGATTGAGAAAATTAAGGAAAGTTAGGTGAGCAATTTTAGGAGATCTCACCTAACTTTGACCAAAGTCAAAGTGTAATTTGTTTTCAAAATATTACATCTTTGAGCTTGGTGTAATTACAATTTACAAAAATACATTCGAAAATGTCGAGAAATATTTACAAGATGCATAATGGGATGCACCGGAAATGTCTAACATTGGAGAATAGGGGGCTGCTTCATGTTTCTTTGCATTGGGCGTGAAAGTCTTCAAATTTCCTCCTAGTCTCCTACATGAACCTCTCATCTGGACCAACGGTGTAATCCACAATGGTGTGAGCTCTTGTGATCGGCCTTCTGGCAAATGAATGGATTTTCTTGCACCCATGAAGATGCATCTTGAGATTATCAAGTGTCAGCCGTATATTACAAATGATATGTATTGAGGCTCTGGGAAAAACTGTCATCCTCAACTTGTTGCATAACGGCTTCTTTGTAGATTTGGGATAGTTCACTGGATCAGAGGATGTCACCTTTAGGATCACTTGATGAAATCTGGAGAGAAACTGCAAGGATGGTGAATCAATAGACGTTAGCAAAAAAAGTAGCATTGGGAAGCATGAAGTGAGAAACAATGTTGAGCAAGTGTGAAATGAGCGACTAGGCACAAAAAATGATGCGGGAGCGAAGAAACGAGATTCGGAATGGAAACAGAGCAAGTTTGAAGAGACTAAGGTAAAAATTGCCAAAAGCGTAAAGGTGCGAAAATTTAGCACCATTGCACAAAAAATGACTAAGTCTGGAAAAAGTGCAAAGGTGCAAAAAATAATGCCATAGTAAAAAATTGGCTAAGTCTGGAAGAAAAGTGTAAAGGTGCTAAAATTCAGCGCTTTTGCATTTTGGCACATTTCAGTTTTGATGCAAGGGCGCTAAATTTTTGCGCTCCTGCACTTTTCAGAGTTAGATTTTATTTTGACATGTTCAACATGTCAGGGCACCAAAATTTAGCGCTTCTGTATCTCTGGCATTTTTGGGTAAAACAGATGTAGGGGTGCATGAAAACGGCGCATGGGGTTGGCAATGCTTTGAAGAAAAAAATTATTTTCCTTTGGATAGAGCTGCAATTTGTTTCATCACCATTGTAAAATTGTTCAAGAGACAAAGAAACCCTCATTCAAAACAAGAGATTCTTCAATGTGCTTGTGTTAAGACGTGATTGCAAGGGCGACAAAGAGGGAAGCCAACACAAAAAATGTTGGAGAGAAAAAAAAATGTGCCAAGCATGAAGAGAGGAAGAACAAAAATCATAACAATGAAAATGGAAAACTAAAACACTTGTAAGTGAAAGAGAAAATCGAAAACCTAACTCAAATCAAGCAATAAATTTAGGCACGAAAAGTGGCACGATTGATGAAAAATGCGAAAATCATGAAGAAATGCACCAGAGCCAGAAAAAGTTTAAGTGTCAGGAAAAAGTGTAATAGCACTAAAATTCAGCGCTATTACATTTTGGAAAAAGTTCACTTTCATGCAGGGGCACTAAATTTTAGTGCCTCTGCACTTTTCATACTTAGCCAAATTTTGGCTTCAGAGCAAGAGCGCACTTTTTTAGTGCAATTGCATTTTTCGCAATTAGCTAAGTACAAATAGTGAGACTTCGCGAAGGAGCTCGTTTTGAAGGTCTTCACAAGGCGAACATGGGGGAATGCCCAAATTGACTATTCAAAGCTTAGGAACGCCTTTTGAGGTGGCTTGAAAATCACTTCTTTATGCGTACTTGAACTTCACGAATCCTAGAAACGGACAAGTTTCGTAGGGGGTTATCCATGGAACGAGCGCTGCTAGATTTTGTGATAATACCCTCTATCTCTCTCCCACTCCTTCCCTCCCTCTCTCAAGTCTCATCCTCCTAAGCCCTCTCCCACTCTCAATTATCTCTCTCACTCACTCCTATCTCCCTCCCCTCTACCCTTTACCTTCTACCCTCTACCCTCTAGCTCTCTCCCACTCCCTCCCTCTCTCTCTCTCTCTCACTGAATCCCTCTCTTTCCCCTCTACCCATAATCCTAAACCCTAAAACCTTAAACCCTCTACCCTCTCTCTCTCAAGACCCTCCCTCCTACCACCTCTCCCTCTCTCAACTCTCTCTCTCTCTCACACTTACTCTCTATATATCTCTCCCCTTTACCCTTAAACCTAAACCCTAAACCCTTAATTGTTAAACTCTAAACCCTTAAACCCTCTATCCTATATGCTTAACCCTCTAGCCTCTATCTCTCTCCCACTCCCGCCCTCTCTCTCTCGAGTCTCACCCTCTTACCCCCTCTCCCTCTCCTACATCTCTCTCTCACTCACTCCTATCTCCCTCTCCTCTACCCTTAACCCTCTATCCTCTATCTCTCTCCCACTCCCTCCCTCTCTCTCTCTCTCACTCCCTCTATCTCCCTCCCTTCTACCCTAAACCCTTAAACCCTCTACCCCTTATATCTCTCCAACTCCCTCCCTATTTCCCTCTCTCTCTCAAGTCTCACCCTCCTACCCTCTCTCCCTCTC
>VDFB02058242.1:182665243-182816754 GCA_007258455.2 Sequoia sempervirens
CTCTTCCACTCTTCTACTCTCTCCCTCCCTCTCTCCCACTCTCTACCACCCTCTCCCAATCTCTCCCACCCTCTCCCTCCCTCTCTCCCACTCTATCCCACTCTCCCACCCTCTTTGACCTTATCCCACTCTCCTAGGTCACTCTCTCACACACTCATTCCATCTATCTCTCTCCCCTATACCCTTAACCATGAAACCATAAAACCTTAACCCTTAAACCCTCTACCATATACCCTAAACCCTTAACCCTTAACCCTTAAACCCTCTACCATCTACCATTAACCCTTAGGTCTATGTGTACACAAATCAAATATCCAATTTGTAGAACTAAAATTATACCATTACAAGTATCGTAATTTTTTTTCAAATGAATTGGATATCAGATCATAACGGATATCGGATTTGTGGGCCATAGAAAAGCCCCATGTGGGCCGTTTTGTGCATTCCAACGGACCCTACATTTTGTTTGCAGGCGACACACACATAGTTTCAGACAGGAAGATACAAAGATCAACTTTTTGGAGCATCTTCTATTGAAATTTGTCATAAGCAATTATTTTTAGCATCTTTTATGAGGTATAATGGGGAGCAGCAGTCGTCAGAAGAAAGAACGTAAGAGAAAGCTTACAAAAGAAGAAATTGAAGCATATAGACAAAGAGATAGAGAAATTCATAGGAAGAGAAGACAAGGTATGTTAAATATTGGTGAACCTAACCCCTATGGTCTTTCAAGTGAAGAGGAAATTGAAGATGTTCAAGGTGAAAACATTCAAAGGTGAAAATGTTGAAATTGAATATGTTGAACATGATATTCAAATTAGGAATGGAATTATTGAAATTGATAATGAAAATGTTAGTTTGAAGATTCAAAATTGGGAATGAAATTATTCAAATTGATATTGAAAATGTTCAAGGTGAAAATGTTGGAAATGAAGATTTTGAACATAATATTGAAGCAAGTGTAAATTATGTTTCACCAAATTACATGAGAAATTAAGAACCTTGTAAGGAAGAAAGACATATTCCAATTTCAAGACCTTCAAGAACCCCTAAATGGTTACTTGAATTTGATAAGAACATTATAAACAATTTTGAAGGAAAGAGGTCAACATGAACTATTCGGTTGTGGGCTAGAAGACTTTTCAACCAATATTTTAGTGATAAGACATTGATCGAGCAATGCCAACTTTTTGTACAATTGCTAAAGATGCAAAAGATGAGACCTTTGCTAGCCAAATTGAAGATTTGTGTGAACAAGAAGACCAAAAAAAATTCTATTATTGTCAAAAATATTTTTCATGCTCTCAGGTCTATTGGAAAAAGTAACAAGGAAAAGGATAAGAGAGCTGCTCGAAGAGTCATTACAACCGCCCTAGTAAGCCATAAATTGAAAAAGGCTTGCTTTATGAGACAAACTTGTATTTATTTTGACATAAATCGTAAAAATTTGGATATAGAACTTGCAAGAAGAGAAAGAATAGATGATCCTCTTCAAAATGATACATGGGATTTTTCTAGGAGGCTTCCACGTGTTGATAAAAAGCTAACCAATAATTTAAAGCAGGTAATTCAACAATTTTGGCATGATAACTCTAGAGTATCACCCAATGCAAAGGATGTTTTAAAGTTAAGAATTGGCAATCGAGACCATACACCACATCCTAAACATTTCTTGGAATCAAGCCAAACAATGTTGTTCAAAAAAATTATTGAAACACAAAAATATGGAAATCTCGCAAAGGACTGTTGAGGGTTTGAAGCCATTTTATTGTGTGCCTGTTAAGATTCATAATACTTGTTGCAAATCCCATGTGGAGTTTTCAATGTACCATGAGCTATTATGCTATATCTCTTCTACTTTTCATACTAATGAAATGTTGCAAGAGTGTGGTGCAATGCATCTTCCAAAATCATCAAGGGACTTGCTAGATCTATTTTTATGTTCTAGAGATGATGGTTTCTTTTTCTATAGAAATGATTGTTTAAATGAAAAGTGCTCACAATGTAGTGGCTTGTCAAAGTTTGTTCAATGTTTTCATAAGAGTTTTGAACATGAATTTGGAAAGAAGCTTGTTGAGAAAAAGAGATATGAGATAGTCAAATATACTTTGCAAAGTGGAGGTGAAGGTCGTAGATGTGAGTTGGTTACAAAAGAATGCAGTGTTGCTGATTTTATTTTAGATTTTAAGGACAATATTTTCTACAAGTATGCAAGGCATAGTCATAGGTCTCAGTGGTTGGATCAAAAATTTAGGATGTGTAAGGACTCTTTTCTGATTGGCACTATTATATTAGTGGTTGATTTTGCAGAAAACTACACATTGCAACCAAAAAATGAGGTACAATCTTAGTATTACAATTCCATTCAGATTGTTATTTTTTTCTACATAATGTTTAGACATGCACCTGATGGTACAGAGGAGGATTGAAAGATAATCAGAGAGTATCATTTTTATATGAGTGATGATAGATCTCACTCGTCTGAGTATGTCCAACATTGTTTCAAGAATTTTTTTGAGTTCTTGTAGGAGCATGATATAGCATTGGGCCAACATCTAATTTGGTCAAATAATTGCACATGTCAATTCAAGAATGCTCGTATGTTTTATTGGTTGAGTAGAATGCATGTAGAGAGGGGTCTACCTCATATTTGGAGTTTTTTTGAAGCTTGACATGGGAAAGAGGAGCATGATGGAGTAGGTGCATGCATAAAGAGAGCTCTAGTTAAGGAGCAATTAAAGATTTCAAGAGCAAAATTCAGCGATGCACGTTCTATAGTTGATTGGTGTAGTTCAACATTGTCACAAGGAGGGACACTTGATTCAATAGTGCATAGATTCTTTTGGTTCATTGAGGAGGGTATAGTGGGAGGCAAATTGGATTTTCATACAATCAAAGATTCTTCAAAGATGCATTCATTTCAAAGCTCAGATGCAGGCACATGGACCATTTGGACATGAGAGTTGGCTTGTTTTTTTCAGAGTTGTATTCAATGCAAGTGGGATCAATGCGAGTCAAGTGAGTGGGTGGATACATGGGTACCACAATATCTAACTCCTTTATCTCAAACAATATCCATGACAAATGACACAATGGAAAGTTTAGTTGATTACAACTTGCTTTCAGATCTACTACAACTAGGACACATTTTTGCAGTTGTTGCATCGCAGGGCAATGAAGAGGGATCAAACTATTGGTTGGCTCAATGTGTGTAGGAAAATCATAAGCTAACACAACCGATGGAAGATGATGATGGTTTCATGTATCCTACATGTTCAGTTGTGGTTGTAGGAACTTGGTTGTGAACATACATGATTAGAAAGAATGGCATACTTGCATTTGAAGACTACGAGAAACACAAAACCATTCTCATGTATTCGCACCTTGTTATAGCAACAAATTTTAAGTTGTTGAAGCATCATGCTAGACCAAAGACAAAAAAACTATGGACACTTAGTAATGTTGATCATGAAGCAATATTGGATACTCTTAAGCAAAGAGATGACCCTTCAGTCACACTTAACTAGCATTTTCAAGAATGGAAGGTCGAATTCTTATGTTCATTATGATTAAGTTCATTAGTGTTCTTTATTTAATACTAATATTTTATATACTATTGCAATGCAAGTGTCTTTAATAGTGATATTTTGTATGCACTTTTGCAATATTTTTGGCAAGATTGATCATGGACCTGTTGCAACAATAGCCAACTCTGATCCTTTTGAAGAGTTATGCATATTTTATAGTTTGCATCACCAACTCATCATCATCCAAGTTTTTTAGATTAATATAGATATGTTAGTCTAAGCATCTTTTCTATTGTGACAATATAGATTTCTCATTTTCCCACTTTTGCGATATTCCTGGCACGATTGATCATGGGCCTATTGCAAAAATAGCCAACACTGATCCTTTCGAAGAGGTATGTGTATTTTATAGTTTACATCACCAACTCATCATCATTCACGTTTTTTAGATTAATATAGATATGTTAGTCTAAGCATCTTTTCTATTGTGACAATATAGATTTCTCATTTTCCCACTTTTGTGATATTCCTCGCACGATTGATCATGGACCTATTGCAACAATAGCCAACTTTGCTCCTTTCAAAGAGGTATGCATCTTTTATAGTTTGCATCACCAACTCATCATCATTTAGGTTTTTTAGATTAGTATAGATATGTTAGTCTAAGCATCTTTTCTATTGTGACAATATAGATTTCTCATTTTCCCACTTTTGTGATATTCCTGGCACGATTGATCATGGACCTGTTGCAACAATACCCAACTTTGATCCTTTCATAGAGGTATGCAACATATTACAACAATATAGATTGGTTATTCTAAGCATCTTTTATAGTTTTCATTACCATCTCATCATATTTTGTGTCATTTAGAATAATATAGATTGGTTATTCTAAGCTACCTTGATGGCTTGTACAGGTGCTTGTCAATCCAGAACATGAACATTCTACTATTGTTGAATAGTGTGCCCTAAATTCCTCTAATAGGAAAATTTTGTAAAATTTGAATTCTCAAATTGGAAACAATGTAAAACAGTCATAATTGTGTATGGGCATAATCTATACCTAGTGATGTTTTTGAAATATGAGTTAAATGTTTGGCATTGTATAAAGGGTATGTTTAAAATGTAAAGGGGTCTGTATTTTGGAAACTCATAGGTTTTGTAAAGGGGTCTATTTTTGTACTTAATCGAGCTACAACTAAAGGTTTTCTTCTTGGTTCTTTCCTATCGGTATGCTCATTTGAACTAGGTTTTGTAATACTATCTAGTCCTCTCCCCTACTATCTCTTACTCTATCTCTTACTCAAAGAGTAAGGAGAGAGCTTAACCCATCTATGTTTTTTGAAGAGATATACATATACTAGCAATCACATGTGAAGATGTAATGGGCACATTGATAGGTGCAATATGAAATTATGTATGCTACAATTGAAGCAATTGCAAGAAGTCTTGTTATGGTGAAAGTTTTATTAGAGAATACATAATCATGTTTTCTTAAAGAAGAAGTATTAATAGGTATTAATTTTGAAGTAAATTTATAACATATGCAAAGCATTTGTAAATCAATGTGTGTAATTGTAACAGTAAAATTTGTGCATACCATATCATTTCCCACACAATTTTGTGTCTATTTTGAATAAATGTCTCAATACATGTACGTAGTGACTCAAAATGTAAATTCAAGCTCATCTCTCTAGCCTTTTATCAATTTTCAAACTTAAATCACTATACTATAATCATGAAAACATTCATTTATCTTATAGCATTGGAGCAATTAATAGTGAGACATTTTGATTCAATGTAATAAAAATGAGTAACAAATTTGAACATCTAGAGTGCTTGCCAACTATTTTTAATCTTGTTTCACTTTTTGGGGATTGATCTAGGAGAACTTTCCTCCCCATGAGAAATCAACAACCCTTATGATATTTCTAAATACCACCAAGTCCCTAGATATTCAAGAGTAGATCAAAGATAAACATTCATACCCTTATCAACCCTTAATTATCCAATACCCCTATCAACCCTTAATTATGTTAGGTTGATTGTGTTTGATTGATTGCATTTACTTAATTATCCTAGGTTAACTTCATAAATAAACTTTTTTTTTCTTTATATTTTGTTGAGCCCAACCAATCCTACACTTGATCCAACCTTCTTTTTAGGGTTTTACATTATTAAGGTTTTCAAATCTACAGTTTTCTAAGTTTACATTCTATTTTCAAATTTGAACTTTCTTATACATCCTTGTACATCATTGATACATTTTTCTATTAGGTTTTTCATTTTTTATGTTAAGATATAGTAAATTATATTCACTTGCAATTTGATGTGTAAATCTCTTGTATTGTTAGAATGAGTACTTGAATGATCATGAGGTGTTGAGGGAAATATTATTTTCATTAGTATTCTTTGGAATGCTTGGGATATTGTTGTAATGGTATTGAATAAATAAGGTCATCAATGGGAGTCACACAATTGTTTCCATCAATGGAATTGACCATCTCTCACATGTAATGCTTGGGAGTTACATTGGGAGAAGTGGATCATCTTTCCATAATGTTATGGGTTCCTACTTAGTTGATATATTCATAGTGGAGGGCTAGTTTTGGGAATTTGTGCTCTCAACAAGTTATTGGTCAAATACATTATCTATTCATGGATTCTATCTTGAGTGCTATCATAATTACATGTTGGGGTGGTTCGTGGTTTTAAACTATCAAGAATGGTTTTGGTGGCAATTAGTTTGGGGAAACCACTTACATGGTTTTATCTTCCCATTGCTTTGTAAATTGGAGGAATTATATGGAGATTTCATGGGTTATGAAGGTGTACTTAAGGCCTTCAAGGGCTCGAGACAGGTTTGGTTGAAGGAGTTTTTTTCTTTGAATCAATAAAGTTTCAATTTCTCAGTTCATATTTTACTGCTTTTCTTGTGTTTTCTACCTGTGCACAAGCCATTCAAGTATTTTTTTATAAAAAATTTATGTAGAAACTTTATTACATGTCTTGACATTATTTCAAGAGTGGAAGGCGTGGAAAACTAGGTTTTGATATAAAATGAAGAGTTAAAGGTCTAAAAATGGTGTTTTTTTTTCACTTGAAAATAGAGTTTTTACCCAAGGGTTTGCAAAAATCTTTGAGATACCAGAAGTTTCTTTGTTTTCTAAGCATATTGGGGCCTCAATAAAGGTGTCTAAAGTGGTGGTAGAGTTTGAAAGGTTGTGGAAGTGCTACATCCAATAAACCCTCAAGAATTACACTAAAAACAAGGGTGATTTGATGGTTATAGGTCTGTACAAATGGAATCCAATTGAAGAATCTTTGTTTTCTTGGAAATTTATTTGCTGCCCCAAGGTTTCAGGGGTTTGTGTGGTGTTTGCAGATATGTTGCTTTGCATTTTTGGGCTAATTGAGTAGCCTGTTCAAGGGTGAATGTATAGGAAGTCAATGCTGGTCCAAATGAGTCTATGTTGTTTCTCATATACCATAGGAAAACACCTCTGAGATAGCAAAAACTGAGAGAGGTTTTTGTAGATGGTCCCAACATGATCCCATATCCTTAGACGGAGAGTCTATAAGCATCATGGTCTCTGAGAAATAGACCTTCAAAGATTACTACCTTTTAGCACTTTGGACTCTTAAGGGAAGCTAGTGGGCAACATAGTTAACTTCTTCACAAACTTGGTTTGAAGTAATTTCATTCTTTTTTGTGCATTTAAAATGGATTTTTAAGCCTTCCACCCTAAAAGTGACCTCTAAATAACTTCAAACACCTTAACTACCTGATTCTTATTCATTTGTTTTGCAAACAAGCATTTTCATTCCAAGAGGTTGAGCTTTCATTTTTGCTTGTTGGATTGAATGGGGACCGTGACACAACTTTCTTTTTTCAAAAATTGTTCAACATCATTGAACTAAGAATTTATAACACATCTATTGAGAAACAAAGGAGTACCACAAACTAAAACACATTACACTTCGGTTCTCATTGACTTGATGTACTCTTCAACATCTCTCTTCTCTAAAAGTGACCTCTAAATCACTTCAAACACCTTAACTACCTCATTCTTATTCATTTTCTTTGCAAACAAGCATTTTCATTCCAAGAGGCTGAGCTTTCATTTTTGCTTTCAAAGAAAAATCTTCCTATGCCATTGTTACACTGCACAGGTAAACCATGTTTTATATTGTGGACCTATATTAAGCTACCACTCTCAAGTACCAATGTAAAAATGATACAAAATAACTTTTGAGACTGCAAGAAGACATCTGATAACTCTTGAGTGTACTAAAATAATTCTTATGATTTTTGAAGAATGTTGATAACTCTACTCAGTTGTCTTATTTTTTCAATATAACACAAATTGAACCCTGGCATCAATAGACTTTGTATATCAAGCTACCACAATTCAAGTTTCAACGATGAATATTTATCATGCATGTTTTAAATGACATTCAATTTTATAGTGGTTTTTTTGTTTATATGATGTTATGTGATATTCTAATCGTAATTTATGCTTCTAGGCTGCACATCTATATATATATATTATTTTGACATGTTTTCTCCATTGTTCGGCCCCTACATTGCAATTAAATGGCTGCATAGTGTGTGGAATGAGGGGGCAGCAGGCCTGAGACCCCTTTAAAGTTTGTTTGAGTGCTTTCTTTTCATTTTTTTGTGAGTTTTGTGCCAAGTTTCCTCAAAGAAATGTGGTCTCATAGAATTCCATGACAAGCTAATGCAATTGATAGCTGCTCCTAGTTATTAGTTATGTAATGTGAAGTAATTGCATAACTGCTTAGGTTGACTTTGTAAAAACTATATTGTTATTGAAATGTTTTCATCTATCAGCATCTAGTTGTTACTTATGGAATGTGAAGTAATGCTTTGAGTTTGAAAGATGTGCAATGCAATGTAATCAACAATATGAATATAAACTACATAATATTTAACCATTCTTTTATGCTATTGTACATTGATATTTAACCATTGCTCACTTGATTAAATTTTCAAAGAGTTTAATCATGCACATGAGGAGGAAATTAAATTTTGATTGTCAACTTCTATATATATCAAATTATCCAATAATCAAGTGTATGTCTATATTCAAAAATGGCATCAACACCAACTCAAACAAATTTTTACAATATGTGGCATATGTCATCTTGGCATCTATTCAAAATTTACATGCCAAAATGTCTATCTCATCCTAAACTACTAGTGGATCATCAAAATGGAGCCTTTTTCAAGCACTTGTTGGCTCCGAAGGTAGCTACACAAGAAAAAGTCAAACCACAATTGAGATTAGTTATACTATACAATTTAAAATCAAATAATTAACATAAAAATCAATACACATTGAATTATAATTGAACTCTAAAATTGAAATCTTGATTACCTGAAATATATGTCTCTTCAAAGGGTCAGGATTCCTAGAATATACCCCTCTCAAAGAACTAACCAAACCAAATTTTGTAACGTTAATCTATATATGTGAACAAAAGCATGAAATTGATCCAAGTTAGCATAGAATTGTCGATAATAAGAACATATTTACCAAGCACAAAATAAAATAAACACATACCTCTCTAGGCTGATCTTTTTCTGTATCTCCTTTAGGTGTTTCAACACCTCCTCCTTCAGGTGTTTGAATACCTACTCCTTCAGGTGTTGTGGCACTTATCAACAATGATGTATAGCTCACAACCGCCTATACATAAAAATGACAAGTACATATGAAACTACGTATCTATGTCAATGCATGCATATTCAATAAAATATCTTATAAATCTTAATTCAATCAAATTTAAGTTCAATTACCTTTCCCTTATCTAACATTGTGCTTTCATAGTTTGGACAGCGTCGCACCTCACTCACACTAGGTGTTTCCTACAAGTAGAGAATAAGATAAACATATAAGTTAATATATAATTTCATTAATGACAATTCAAATGACAAGCAAGTATACAGTAAAAAAATGTAAATGAGTGAGTGTGAAAATACATACTGTGTGCATCTCGAGGCCAAATGAAATGGCCCTAAGGGTGCTACCAGTCACCCATGTGAGCTCCTCCTCAGACATTAACTATTAAATAGACCATGTAAATAAATATTAGTACTTGATACTATCTCTTATTAATATTCATTTAAAAAAAAGCAAGTTATGAATTTACACCTTAAATTCTACCTGTGTAACTACTCCAATGTCCACCTCTCTAGCATGAGAGGACTGTGTAGGGTGTGCTCCACTCCCCTGCATGTGATCTGCTATAATCTCCATATCTTGGATGTCATAATCAAAAGTGTCTAATGGCTGCTCAGGGGGTTGTACAATAGGACCCAAGCATATTTGCTGGCACATATTGCAAATATGTGGCACACAAATATGTGGATTTGAGGAGGATGATGCAGCAGCACTGGATCCATCACAGAGATCAGTAGACTATGGCTGAGCTATTGAAGAAGCATGGGAAACCAAAAGACCACTCAAAGAGTGAATGGCCTAGATAGTTTGTGTGGTTGCATCCTCCGTAATATCTGGATGTTGTACTGGAGGTGGCAGAGGAAGGGGAGGATGGGGAACATGTGGGCGCCTGACTACTCTAGTTGCTCCTGGCCTATCCTGGGGCATACCTCCACCAATGCCCTAGAAGGGTTTAATGTCAAAGTAATTGACATGATGCCCTAACAAAAACTCAGCATATAATTTTTTAATAAAGTAAAAAGGTACATCAAGATTATTGTTGGGTGGTTTATCAAAAACCATACACCAACGATCCCAAAAGTTATCTACTATGCCCCTATGCGTGCACCATTTTATAGAAAGTTTTGGTTTGTTAACATTAACTAGCAAACCAATGCTGGGGTTAATAAATAAAGAGGCTATTTGGGCTTTTGTTATTTGGAGATCTTTCACATCATCATAAGACAATCCACATGCATAATATTGTTTCATGGATTCTCACCACGAATGAAAGGCATTATGTTGGGTGGAGAGGGTTTCTACATTTGTAATTATTCTTGTCAATGTGGTTGACATATGGGATAATCGAGGGATTTTCTTATAAACATCACAAATTCCCCTCAATTGCTCCAATTTTTCATGAATTAAGTCTTTAATTGATGGCCATGGAGGTGGTGGAGCATTTGGCATTTCTGCATTTTGATTCTCAGCTGGTGGATTTTCATTCTCAACTGGTGGAATTTGTGCATTCTCATTCTTAGCAGCCATAATGCCTGATTAAAGATAAAAAATAATTAATCTAATTAAAATTAGAGAATATAAATGAAAATATTATAAAAATACCCTAATTTTTAAAAAAAATCCAAAAAAAACCCTACTTTTTAACAAAAAATCTATAAAATTCTCTAATTTTTAATACAAATACATAAGAAACACTATTTTTATATCAAAATCTATAAAAAACATTCATTTTTTTTTATCAAAATCCATTCTAAACTCAATTGTTTCATAAAAATTCAATCAAAAACCCTATTTTGAAAAAAAATTCACAAAAAACATTCATTTTTTATCAAAATCCATTCTAAACTCAATTGTTTCATAAAAATTCAATCAAAACCCTATTTTGAAAAAAATCCACAAAAAATTCATTTTTTTAATCAAAATCCATTCTAAACTCAAATTTTTCATAAAAATTCAATCAAAAACCCTATTTTTAAAAAAATCCACAAAAAACCATATGAAATTATTCAAATCTATATCAAAATTGAATCAAATCAAATAAAAATTAAAAAGCTTACCTTTTCAAATCGGATTTTGGCCAAATCGGACATCCGTTACGCAAAGAATTAATTCACTATGCGCCCGCAGGTTGTTGGCTGTGAAATAACTTTAAAACAATGACTGAGTTTTTTTATATATGCTTTTTACAAATCGGATATCCGATTTGTAAAACTAGGTTTGGTGTTTGCTATGGTGACACCTGAGCCTAAAAAAAGTCAACACATTCTTTTCACTTTTTTTGGTCAACTAAAGACGTGTTTTTTTCCTCACTGCCACTTTTGGCCCACCATGATCCTGCACATACCCAATTGAGGGTTGAGGGTTTAATGTATAGGGTAGATCAGAGGGTGAGGATTTAAGGATTGAGGCTTGAGGGTTTAAGGTATAGGGTAGATAATTGAGGGTTAAGGGTGGTTTAATGTATAGGGTTGAGGTTTAAGTTTGAGGGACAGATATGGTTCAAGGATTAGGGTTGAGGGTCCAATGTATAGGGTAGAGGGTATGGGGGTTAATGAGGGATTAGGGTTTCAGAGTACTTGAGGGTTGGGGGTAGAGGGTAGAGGGTACTTGAGGGTTTAAGGGTTGAGGGTTGAGGGATTAGGATAGAGAGTATACTTGGGTTTAAGGGTTTAAGGGTTGAGGGTATAGGGTTGAGAGATTAGGGTAGAAAGGGAGGGATGGATTAAGGGTTGAGGGTTGAGGGTTTAATTTATAGGGTAGATTAGAGGGTAGAGGGTAGAGGGTAGAGGGTTTAAGGTATAAGGTAGATTAGAGGGTTTAAGATAAGGTATTAAGGGTTGAGGGATTAGGGTAGAGAGGGATGGATGGATTAAGGGTTGAGGGTAGAGGGGTTTACTAGGGTTTAGGGTTTAAGGGTTGAGGGTTTAATGTATAAGGGTTGAGGCTTGAGGGTTTAAGGTATAGGGTAGATTAGAGGGAAAAGAATTGAGGGTTAAGGGATATTTAATGTATAGGGTAGAGGGTTGAGGGTTTAAGGTTGAGGGTAGAGGGTTAAGGGATGTATATGGTTCAAGGATTAGAGTTGAGGGTCCAATGTATAGGGTAGAGGGTATAGGGGTTGAGGGATTAGGGTTAATTAAGGGTATTTGAGGGTTGAGGGGTGAGGGTTTAAGGGTTGAGGGATTAAGGGTTAAGGGTTGAGGGATTAAGGGTTCAGGTATTAAGGGTTGAGGGTTGAGGGTAGAGGGTATAGGGGTTTACTATAAGGTTTTATGGTTTAAGGGTTGAGGGTTGAGGGATTAAGGGTTGAGGGTTGAGAATTGAGGGTTGAGGGATTATGGGTTGAGGGTTGAGAATTGGGGGTTGAGGGTTTAATGTATAGGGTAGATTAGAGGGTAGAGGGTTTAAGGGTTGAGGCTTGAGGGTTTAAGGTATAGGGTATATCAGAGGGTAGATAATTAAGGGTAGAGGGTTGATCGTTTAAGGTTGAGGGTAGAGGGTTGATGGACATATGAGGTTCAAGGATTAGGGTTGAGGGTCCAATGTATAGGGTAGAGGGTATAGGGGTTAATGAGGGATTAGGGTTTAAGGGTACTTGCAGAGGGTAGAGGGTACTTGAGGGTTTAAGGGTTGAGGGTTAAGGGATTAGGGTAGAGAGTATACTTAGGTTTAAGAGTTTAAGGGTTGAGGGATTACTAGGGTTGACCAGGGTAGAGGGTATTGGGACATTTGGGACATATGTTGAGGGTAGAGGGACGTAGAGGGTTTAACGATTTAGGGTATTTGGTTGAGGGTATAGGGTTGAGGGATTAGGGTTGAGGGTTGAGGGTTGAAGGTAGAGGGTATAGGGGTTTACTAGGGTTTAGGGTTTAAGGGTTAAGGGTTGAGGGATTAAGGGTTGAGGGTTGAGAATTGAGGGATGAAGGTTTAATGTATAGAGTAGATCAGAGGGTAGAGGGAAGAGGGTTTAAGGCTTGAGGCTTGAGGGTTTAAGGTATAGGGTAGATCAAAGGGTAGAGAATTGAGGGTTAAGGGTGGTTTAATGTGTAGGGTAGAGGGTTGAGTGTTTAAGGTATAGGGTAGAGGGTTGAGGGACATATATGGTTCAAGGATTAGGGTTGAGGGTCCAATGTATAAGGTAGAGGGTATAGGGGTTGAGGGATTAGGGTTAATTAAGGGTATTTGAGGGTTGAGGGTCAAGGGTTTAAGGGTTGAGGGTCGAGGGATTAGGGTAGAGAGTAATTTACTTGGGTTTAAGGGTTTAAGGGTTGAGGGATTAGGGTCGAGGGTATAAGAGGGTGTGTATTGGCCGGTTGAGGGTAGAGGGACATAGAGGGTTTAACAATTTAGGGTTTAGGGTATTGGGTTGAGGGTATAAGCTGGTTGAGAGATGAGGGTAGAGGGTAAAATGTTTAAGGATGATTTAGGGTTTAAGGGTTTAGGGTTAATTAAGGGTTGAGGGATTAAGGGTTGAGGTTTGAGGGATTAGGGTAGAGAGTTTATTAATTGGGTTTAAGGGTTTAACTAGAGTTGAGGGATTAGGGTCAAGGGTACTAGAGGGTATATGGTTCAAGGATTAGGGTTTAGGGTCCAAAGTATATAGAGGGTTTAAGGTTTTAGGGTCTTGGCCTCTAGTGAGGCTCAAAATTAGGGTTTCATGAATATTCCTGTATTGGCAGATGATCTGTAATTTTTTGAATTTTGATTAATACAATCTCCTATTGTTTTTGGTGGCTGTAAGTGATTGTATTGTTGGTTGTTAGCCTGGTTGTAATCTTTTTCTCTCTCTTGGAAACCTTTCTTGCCTCCTTTTTGTATTATTTACATTGTTTCAATTAAAAAAGAAAAATTAAATGCTAAACAAAAACAATATGTACATGCAAAAAGAATGTACATTATAATTCCTATTCTCAGTATATTAGTTGAGTTTTTAATTTTATTTTTAAACTGTTTAATTATGATAATTTTTTTACCCATAATTGGGAATTATAATGTACATTATTTATTTTACATTATAATTTTATTTGAAAATAATATATATGAGATTATTTGAAATTATTTTTTAAAAATTACAAATGAATTAAATAAAATAAATAAAGGGATTTTTTATAAGTATGAGCATTAATGAAGGGCAGATTGAGCTCAAATTTTAATGATGGCCTAACATACGAAGTCGAGTATGCATGACAACATTGATGGAGCCTTAGGAGATAAAATTTCCATAGCAATTACAATGAAGTGAAGTCCGTACAATAATTTTGCATTGACCTACTGCATCCGGTTATAGTCATTTAAGTCATGAGTTGAGCCATTAAAATCGTTCTTTGTACCAGCCCCGAGTTCTAAGTTAGTTGGTCATCATGTATGGTTAATCATTTAAATGCTCCCTATAGTCGGGCCATAATATTTTTTAATTGATTTACGTTTAAGCCATCCTGCATAAGGTGATTCAAAGGAGTGTGGTAAGGTGGTAAACAACAAGAAGATAAAGCATACATTTCTATACTACCGGGAGGGTGAGCAACATATGTGATAGAGTAGTGTACACCGCAACCCTGCAACAAGAAGTCTTGAGCAAGGTGGTAGAGTAGTAAGCATGGAAGATAAGTGGTCATCGCAATACTGCATAAGGCAATTCAAAGGAGTGTGGTAAGGTGGTAAACAACAAGAATATAAAGCATACACCGCTATACTGTCGGGAGGGAGAGCAACATATGCAGTAGAGTGGTGTACACCGCAACCTTGCAACAAGAAGTCTTGAGCAAGGTGATAGTGCGGTAAACATTAGAATGGAAGGGAAAAACATCACCATACTGTAGCGGTTATAATAAGAGACGACATCCGGTAGTACGATAATTGTGGTATCATTACAATTTATAACAATAAATTCCATCGCACATGCTTCAAAATTAATTTCAAGGATTTGAGCTTGTTGGGAAACTATCTGGCGAAGAATTGGCATTAATACTCATACGACTAAATATTGCACCCTCAAAAGAAAGTGAATTTTCCTAAGATTGTGCTTAGTTGAAATGCATTGTTATGGACAAAGTTGAGGATGCCGAAAAAATGAGCTATGTGAAAGATGAGCACTCAGGTAAGTGCACAAATAACTGTCTGAAGAAGCTTGATTGGTGTAGTATCTAGTAAAGCTCTGTTATTTGAAGTCATAGTAGGAAAAATTGAAATATGCCTCCTAAAAGAAAAAAATCAGAAGTAAAAGAAAGTAAGGCCAAAATTAAGGAAGAAGAATCTAAGGTAAATAAGAGACCACTCCACCAATCTATATTAGATAAACTTCCACGATCAACCAAGGATGGAAATAAGAAATTTCTCATAGACACTACAAAGGGTTGTAGGGATTCTCTCATTCCCAAATCCAAGTGGGACTTATTTTGGTATTTTTACAGTAAGAGAAATGAGAAGATTCCAGTGTCAAACCCTTGGATGTTGGATTTAGAAAAGTTTATTGTCCCAAATGTGTTTATTGATGTGGAGTTTATCAGATTATTAACCAAGCATTATCACTTTGCAACCAAGACAACAAGGTTGCCAAATGGCTCAATATTGTAAGAGGTAACCAAAGCTGCTATCATTGAGTGTTTTGGATTAAACAAGCAGGCTTTGACCAAAATAAACCTATAGAAGAGCAAAAAATATTATAAGAGGCTAAGAAGAACATATGAAGTGATGAGATAACCCTATATATGAAAAGAGGCATTAGTAATAGAATGATTCACATTTCTACTTCCAATATTGAACCATTCACTATGACAAATTTTTTATTATTTTGTGAATACATATCTAGCTCTATACCAAGTACTAGGGGTGGATGCTCGAGATAAAATGCCAATAAGCATGATGATGATGGCCATGAGAATTCAAAACCTTGAGACTGATATTGAGTATGACTTTGCTCCATACCTTGAGAGGGCGTTGGATGATGAATTCTCACAAGTCATAGAGGATAGAACATCGATTACATTCAGACACTATTCCTTACTATGCCATTTGATACTATACTAGAATTAGGACCATTGGACTAAACAAATGGACTTGGATACAATGGATGAGCAAAGGAACACCACACCTATCCAAAAGTGGTGCTATATTTGGGATAATCGGTGCAAGAATTCAAGCTTTGCTATATTCTATGAAGACTTGGTGCACAAAATCCTTCAAGTTCTTGGTTATTCAATGCCAAGGTTGCCAAAAAAATGCAACAATTGTTAAGACCTTTGGCCCTAAGACAAGAATAGGGTCACACACATAATTTTGGTGATTGGTTCTTTTTCCTAGAAGTTAGAATAATAAGAATCTACGACTACCCTACTACTCCACACATACTGCCAAAGTTTGTGCCCCTCAAATTAACATTTCTTGAATTTATGTGGAAAATGATGTGGATGGAAAAGAATGTAATGCACAAACAAAAGAACCTTGGGCACATTTCTTCCAAACTTAACCAAATGTGGAGACTAGACAATAGGCTCATATACATTGGAGGAGTTGCAATATTACTTGAAGTCAAGATATGCACCGGGTTTTGGAAAAGCAAGAGCCTTTGACCTTGAAAATCATATGAATAACATAAGGAAAAATCTTCTTACCAAAATGACAGTGGCACACCAAGTAGATTATGAGGAAGATGTGATAAGAAATTGCCTTACTTTTTCATAGGCATCCCTTAGATGGAATAAATGGATGGTTATAATGAAGCTTGAAGGAAGGAAGAAGAAAAATGACAAAAGTTTCCATGGCTATTTCATTGAAGAAAAAGACCCCATCAGGAGGATCAATCGGATAATTGATAAATTTGAGGATTTATATGCTAAAAAAGAAGTGTATGTTCAGGAACATGGTGGTAAGATAACTACAAAGTACACCCCATACACAACGTCAAAGTCTCCCACAGAGCAATTTCCTCCCAAGAGACAAAAGACACAAAGCATTGAGAAATTGGTACCTTATGAGGAGAGTGAAGGGGTGGGAGATACTGAAGATGTGGCCATTGTATTACAATAATTAAAGGGTGATATTGAGGTTGATCAACCCATCCATGAGACTAGCACCCATAGGCATGGGGAGAGGATGGATGATGTAGAAAAAACAAGTGCAAAGATACATGAAGATGAGAGAGAAATTGCTGCCAGGAGGTTTATAGAGGATGATGATTTCATCAAGAGTCTAGAGTTTAGGGATTTCTAGACAAAGATGAAGATAAAATAAATTGAAGAGAAAATGGAATCAGGTGAAATGGGAATTGAAGAACCAGAAAATAATCAAATGGTGGCACATACCTTCAATGAATTGAGGGTTGACCACATTCACATTAGCCCTTAGAAGGATAGAGAGATGATTTTGAAGAGCAACATGATCATTTTTCTTGGGTTGGAATTAAAGAAAATGTTTTTTCTTGATTAAGTACAGGCTCAAGAAGATCCAATGTTAGTTGTAGAGTTTGACTCTGATGAAGGAGTAAGTGGAATTGGGTATAACCCCAAAATTGAAACCCTGGCCATTTGGATCAAGCAGAAAAACACACAAAATCCTAAACTATTGGATGTAATACATGGAATGAAAGGGGCAGCAATCGTAAGAACAATATAGGACACCACCCCTTTGGAGGTTGTTGGCGTAAAATCTAACACCTCTGGAGTGCAGGTTTGTACGAACAACTATGTACACTACGCAATGAGTGCTCTTCAAATTAGGAGGGGAAGCTCCCTCGTTGTGCTGGAATGCATGGAAAAGAAAAGTAATCTAAGTCCTATCTTTTTGTTCTCAGCTGGAAGAGGCACAAGGTTAAGAAAACCAAGAACGTTGCAGCTAAGGATTTTCTGGTTTCGCAGATCATTAACTACAACTAAGCTAACTACTTTAAATCTATCCAGTTTCCTCAAGAAAACAGAGCATAAGGAAATGGAGCAGGGATGACTATTGGACGATAAACGAGTTTAGATTCTCTACTTGAAGGCAAGGTGGCGCAACTATCATCTCAATCTAAACAAGCTTATTGGGCACAAAACAGATTTAAGAATTTACCAAGACAACCTTATGGAACCCTGTGTGGCATAACACTTGATCGAAATAGTAAAGTCTTCACAAAACAGCCTTTATCATCACAACCTCACGAAACCCTATGTGGCATAACCTTTGACTATAATGATAAAGATTCACAAACAGATTTATCATCTCAATCTCTCGAAACCCTATGTGGCATAACAATTGACCTTAATGATAAAGATGTTCAAACAGATTTTTCTAACTATGGGAGGAATTTACCACGCCAATCTTATGGAACCCTGTGTGGCATAACACTTGATCAAAGTAGTAAAGACTTCACAAAACGATTTTATCATCACAATCTCACGAAACCCTATGTGGCATGACACTTGATTGAAATGATAAAAGATTCACAAGACATAAAGAATCCACCATTACAATTGCATGAAACCCTATGTGGCATAACAATTAATCGTAATAGCGAAGACACATGAACAAATACCAAAAGAGCAATATTGAGGGCAAGGTAGGCGCATATATTTCTCTCTCAAGCAAAAAGTTATTTACAAATGAGCGTAAGCTCTTATTTATATACATCAAGGTGTAGGGAACCCTAAAATCACCTTGTGTTACTACAGTTCTTGCAATGCATGCAAGCAATGCGCCCAACCCTAATTAAGGAAACTATACAGTTAACTGGGAACTACCCACTGAAACATCTAATCTAAAAATGGACAATTGTGCGAGCATGCACGTCCTTATTGAAACAAGTAACTGGAAGACTACATCAGTTAACGTAAAACCCTAAAAAAACTCCAAGTAAACAAGATGAATCTCAGAATAGACATGCATGAGGTGAGACAGCCAGTTAACTTGAAAGGGTAGCGCCAAGTTAACTCCTGTGTGTAATGTCTATCCTGAGAGGTGGAAACTGAAGTCTCGATCTTGACAACAATCCTCAACGAGAGTACATCCAAGCTGCATGTCCCGACATGCTGAATATACCGACAGCAGGCAATCTTGGAAATCTTTGCACACTCAAACTAGCATTTCAGCGATTCATAACTTTGGCGACTCAATGGCGAAGTGATAATAATATCTCTCTTCTTGGCTTGATAAATGGAGGTCACCGGCTTTTCTATAAAATCTGAATTAAGACCGATTTGGTCTTCGTCGATCTATGTCTTGTACTCGAAAAGAAACTTCGCTATTGGTAGCGAACGACTATATTGACCTTTTCTGGAAAACTAAAAATAGCCTTTCTTTGAGGCTAAAATAGCCTTCGAAGAGTTATTTTCGAAAAATCAAAGTATAGGTTTTGTCGGAAAAGATTCTAAGACAACGAATGTCAATTTGAAAAGAATTTGACTTCTACTCGACCATGCAAAGAGTTTTGGTTGAGAAAATTAGAAACTCGAGAGCGAATGCTCTGGAGTTAAAAATTCCTGAAAAATCAAACGCACGATTTTAATTCGAGGAAGCTATATAGAAATAATCCAGATGCTGAGACTTGTTGAATTTTGCCAATTTCAGGAGCATGCGAATTGAAAGCGAAATCGAGAACCAAAGGAGAAAAAATGTTTTGTATGCTCTTCTTCAATGAAAATGCGTATGAATTCTTTCAAATTCTTTGGCTGTGAACTTTAACTGCAAAAGGTGGCAATCATGCTTTGGAAATAGATGAGAAATCTGCCTTTGTTTGAGAAATATGAATCTCCCTTGAAAATACGCCTTTGCCTTGAAGAAAAACGAATTTTGCTTTAAATTTGCTTTGAAAATATATAAAATTCGATTTCCCTTTGAAGATATGAATCTCTCTTTGAAAAATACGAACTTCTCTTAAGATTGGATTTTCTCTTGAGAAATACGAATTTCTATTGAAAGCTTTGTGAATTACAAATGATGGCGCCATGCTTAAAGAAGATGAAATTCGCACCAATTGAGCAACTGCAATACTTCAAAACCCTGACAAGAATAGAAGATCTCTGATTGGCCCATTTCAGTTGAACTGCCACTGACTGGAAGTTTGGATTAAAATAAATAATAAAATATTTATCATGCAAATAGCAAAGGCGCCAAAAATAGAAATCGCCACTCAATGCTAAAATATGCAAAATATTTGAAACTCCAGTTGACAATTGAATGAAGCTTTAGGCTTCACCGTTGGACTTCACCGATTCCGAAAAGTCATCTTTTGAGCTCATAAGCGTCCATTTGCTCAAGATACTTCATTTTTATTAAATCCTATTTTATAGCCCGACGCTGACCGGCCAACCGATTTGGTTTCGGATGGCGGGTGATCTTGTGATGCGAGATAATCAGCGGAAAGCCCTCCCGAACAAAGGAAGAAATGTCTGGCGAGAACTGCGAAATCATCGTTTAACCCTTGAAAATTAGAGCGCGATTAAATAAACTGCGGTTTCGAGCTGACCATTTTCCTAACGCTTATCGACACTTCAAACGGCGGCGATGAATGGTGAACCCTGCTGATACGAGACGAAGCTCACGACATGACTGGAGATATTCTGCATCAATGGTGTATCGGACACAAAAGCTGTGTTAAGGGCCTCAAAAAGAAAAGCGCCCCTGGCTCAAGGTTGCACTTTGGACATTTTGACGAAAATCAAACGTCGTCAAAACACCCTACTTTGACAGCTGATAACTGGAGCTGGGATGACCCGATCCTGGCATTATCTGTTTTAACGGACAGCCAGGAGGGACCTCAAGAGAAGTCACTGGAGGTGTCGAGGCAAGAAAACTGCTTCTAAGACCTCAAATACTCCAGTGCGTATTTTTAATATGTTTACCGCTCCCAGACTTAGCCATTTTTCAGACGTTTTCACCTTGAAATATGACACCAAAGACCTCGCACGCACGAGCGACTGCCAAATACTGAAGGTTGACGGCTATGCTCGTTGGATAGATAAATTGATTACGCTCAATAGTCGTGAAGACTTCGAACGCGAACGGGCTCATCTGATCAGCCTAAAGGCTAGGCGCCTAAAGACCATGAAAATGCACTGAAAACCATTTGTTGGTTTCGCCCAGAAAATTACGTGCTTAGTAGAATCTCCGCCACGACCACCAGGAACGTCGGATCGACAAGCTGAATGATACATCGCGGAGCTGGACTAGAATACTACTGATGTCGTGAAGACTCTGTCTGCAAATTCTGGCATCTGAGGGGTCCTTTAAGCCAGCGCCCCTGGCTTGTACTTGCACTGGGCAAAAACGGAGAAGCTCAGAAATGTGAAAACTCCATTTTAAGCTATTCTTCGGACGACTGCCGCCTGAACTCTGAGAGTCGGATGACTGCGCTTGATATCTCGTCGGATAAGCAGACTAGCTGTGAACAAATTGACTGCCTTCGGCAACGAAACTGTCGAGATTTACCCCTGCCTTGAAATGGGCGCCCTCAAGCTAGAGGCGCGCTTTTGCCTGAAATGGGCAAAATTTCCATCTCCTAAAATTTAGGGATTTTTACTTCTGTCGTCGTTTGCCGGAGCTGTGAGTCTCGGAATGCTTCGCTGAATAGCTCGACGGATAGCCAGACTGATTTTGAAGAGATTGACTGCATGCTTGAGCACTTCAGACAAGATCTTGACCTCCAAAAAACTGGGTGCCCCTGAGCTATACTTGCACTTTGAGCTTTTCCTTTGAGAAATCTCCATGATTTGAGCTCTAAAAACTCTGTTTCGATCATTGAAATGACCGTCTGCAATATGAAATACCGTCGTGAGATGCTCCTCCATCGTGAAAATCTTCATTTTGAGTCTCTGCTTCAGGTTTGACCAATATAACTGACTTTGACTGACAAACTATTGACAAAAACTCCATACTTGACATTGCCCAAAACGACGTTTTACATCAAATTAGCAAGGTTTAGACTTTAAAAAGCAAAATGCCTTGATGAAGCAAAAAAAAATTTGGTTTGGGTACAACAGAGGTAGCTGCAATTACCATGCACTCAACCATGTTTACTCGTGCTACTGTTAAGGGATTGGAGGACAGATTAAAGGAGTATGAAAGGGAACAAAAGTTCTTAAATGATGAAGTTAATAAACTATTTATGGAGAATGTCAAGTTGAAAGAATAGTTAAAAGGATTAGGAACTTCACAAAGAAAGGAGATAGTGTTATATAAGCCTCCTAGTGCTCCATTAAATATTGTACAAAGAATTCCAGCCGAGCAAGCAAAGGCTCCTAAGAAGGAAGTGGATGAAATGAAGGAGGCTTAGGATGAAGTAAAAAGGAAAGTTTATGAAGTTATGCAAAAAATTCTTGAGTACAAAATAAAGTTGGTTATTGATAAATTGGATAGTGTGCATGATAGTTATAAATCACTTTTGCGAGCAATTGATCAAATAAAAGCACATATGCTTGTATTGGACCCCCTGTTTCAAAGGTGGCAACCTATTCACCACACTCTATCTAAGTTATGTAAAGTTATACAAAGGAGTCTTGATGCTTCTATAGCATTAAAACCAACTAAGCAAATAGTAAAAATGATTGTTGATGAATTTAAGTATATACAAGGGGAGGATACGAGGATTGTGGCATGAATGGATTCCCTCCATACCTTAAAAAAATGGTATACACTGGAAATTGTGAAAGAGGATGGTCAAGTAAAAGACTTGGATGAATGGAAGAAGGAATTTGGTTAGGTTATTCATAATTGTTTAACCCATGTTCAGGGGGATAGTGACACTGGTCTTCATAGGCTCAATTTGATCATGGATGGATTGATTTCTCTTGATGTTGGATATCTAAATTTTTTCAATGATACAAAGGAACTACTAGATAGTCGATGGAAAAAACATCTTGCAAACATACCAAAGATCTAGGAATATCAGTGGCAATCAGATTTTATGATGTATCAATGGGATCATAAGTATTTGGCTTCAGATGAGTAGGTCACTAAGGCAAGGGCATCTAGAAATCTATCATGGAGAGGAAAGCTTTTCTAGATCGATGATCACGAGATTTCTATGTTGATTAAAGTAAACATATGTCTAAAGTGTCTTAAGCCTTGTTATTTCTTCAATTATGCAAATTAATTAGTTGTTAGTAAAAGAAGTAGTTTTGAAGGTCGTCTCTTTTTGTAAAAGGAGTGAAGCTTCTTGCTTCCTATATAAATAAGAAACCAAGGCTAATTTTGAGAGGATCATCATATCATATTCCATTCTCATTTCCATTAAAGTAGGAATTAGTAAGAAGATAGATTGCACATTCCACCCATTCATATCATATCAAAGACTTCTACTATAAATGTATATATATATTTGAAACAACATAATGGAGAAGATTGCTCATAATTGGTAATCTATTTTGGTGTTCAATTGTTGTGTTAAATTTCATACTTATCTGTTACTGTGCTATCTCCAAAGTGGTTTCTTCAAGTTATTTAAATTCATAAGATTTATTAGGGCACATTTGTTGTTACTATGTGATTTTTTTGAGCTTATGAATGAAATAGAACATCTTATTATTAGAGATTCTCCATGACTGTGTTATCATTATGTATTTTTTCTTATGTTTTCCATACTTATTTCTTCTTATATTTTAATGAATATCAATTATTGAGCCTCAATACTGTGCTTATGTGAATGAATATGCTGATATAGTAAAGCATTTATTGTGGATGTTTTTAGTTATATGTTCAAAATTATGTTCAACATAAAAATGGAAACTATTTAAAAATAATAAAGTTAAGAAAGTTGTTTATTTAAATAATTTGAGTTACATGCATTAATATTTTATTAACTTTTGTGTCTTCACGAACATATGTTGATACAAAATGAATGGAAGAAGCATCCAAGTAATCATACTTTTTTTTCCAACAATTCATACCAAAGATTGAACAATTTAAGGATATTGCAATAGATAATTTGCATCAACACAAATAATATTACTGAAGCATTTCAAAGTTTGGGCCATAAGAGTCATCCTTTTTAAAAAATGGATTGAAAATAATTTTTACATGAATGAATTTTCTTATATTCAATCCCCAACACAACCAACAACAGACGCACCTCTCTACAAGTTGATGGAAACACATTCTCTTCAAGGAATATTTTAGTTTTTAGTGCCCTGTAAGATTTCCAAAGATTAAATCAATTGAATGTTTGACTTATGATGAACATGTTTGATATGTCAATATATACTAGGAATTTTTATATACAATATATGGTTTTAAAATCCCCTTAAAGAAATATAAACGAATTCGATGAATGTTTACGAATTGTGTACACCAATTGACAATGCAAAGTAAGAAATAGATTTCAACTCACTTTAGTAGGGTAGTGAATCCTTTGTCTGACCAACCAAATAATGAATTTATTTGTAATAATATTAATGTGCATGCTAGTTGTGAGGTTCTACTTGCACCCAATTTGAGCATGAGTGTCTTTTTTGCTTTCTTGGTGAAGTCTTTTATGTTGTTATCATCAACATTATGTTGGTGGTAATTACCCCTACTATCATCGTTACTATCAAACATATGATCATTATTGGAATCATTGTTTCCATCCCCAAAGAAACCTGTAAGCATTTCATTCAATCCTTCTTCATGCACTACATTTTCCCTATCATGATCATCATCATTAAGGCTAGGTGGCATCTCTTTAGTGTATGCATATCTCATCAACTCTTCAAATTTCTCAAGTGGTAGAAATCTCTTCAAACTTGCTCTTTTCACCTTGGTATTGTTTAAAGGATGGTTCGGACCATCTTATCCAAATCTTAATAACCCAGTTGGATCATGGGTATTAGTATGTGTTTCATCAACATCTTCTACCTATCAACAAATGCAAGTGTTATTTAATTTTTTCCAACAATTGGATAAATCATAAATGTATCAATTTCAAAGAAATATAATTAAATATGGCTTAAAAAATTAAAAAATAAATTGTATGAACATATATACATCAATTGAATAATGGAACATTATTTTATAGACTACCTTTTTTATACAATAATTTAAATAAAACACAATTTAAGGACCTTGTTCTTCCCTTTTCTTTCACGCAAGAGTGCATTTTAAGAAGGGGTAATCAATCAATAATTTATCCCCAATGGTAAGGTCCTTAATAGCCTCAACCATTATCAATCTATCAACCTCTCTTTCCATATCTCCATCTTTATCATTTATAACCTCAACAAATTGACAATTCGGTCTTACATTAGGGTCCCTTCCATTACTACTATTTATAAATCTTGCAATATTTTTGTGTGTGTATGCACGTCCATCTATATACATAAGATGACCTCTATTAATTTATTTTCCACTTTCCAATTGTAGATGATGTGTATACATATTCGAATTTAGACTATATGTTGACATGCTAGGCTTATATTCTACTAGCCTTCTCCATTCACCACTATAATATGATGGACCATAACATGGCATTAATCTCCTAGTGGTTTGTTCTGAATTGTTTCTATGTTTAGATCCCACGTGCATACATTTTCAAAAATAAAGAGGCCTAGATTCGCTCCATGAATATTGGAGGGTTGTATCATTTAGTTGTATCCCCAAAATTGAAACACCTCATACAATCTAGGGAGTTGTTGATCACTAGGCCAAGCACAATATAGTCGACGATCAAATGTCTCTTTGTAAATTGATCTCAAACTCAAGGGAAAGTCATCATCTCTATCACATTCATTCTCATAGGATATGTAGTCCACCTTCCCCCCGTCTTTAAGCAAATTATGCATCTTTAAACTGGGTCTTGTTCTGTGATTTGTTTTCATCAATTCCTTATCTTTCGAGATGGTATATTGACACATATTTTTGTTAGATGTATCATTTAATAAAGGATCATTTCCCTCTAGGCTAGAAGTCGGTGATCCAGGAAACTTTAAACCAAGAACTTTATCCTGCAAGTATCCATTGAGAAAAAAATTAGTTATTTAAATAATATAAAACAATGTTTAAATGAAGCATACATGTTATTTATATCTAATTGGAAAATTCCTTACCACAATTCCTATTGGATTTTCAAATTGATTGTAGGAGGAATACTACCAACTGGAATCTCATCATATATGTAATGTCTTTATACAATTTCTCATTTGAATTGTTTCTTTCCACAACATATAGAACATCCACAAACAACAATTTTCTCAAAGTATTCATCCCATGTACTATAGTCCTAACCAACCTCTTGTTTAGTGCAATCATCTGTAGTGTCTGGAAGATCCATTATCATATCCTCTTCCACCCATTGTCGTCTACATTATTTAACAGTTTTAGGTCCACGTCCATGTACATATCTTCTTCTTTTGGTAGTTGAATGCTTAGGCTGTGCATTTGTTCCAATCTCCATCTAAAATAATCAACAACATGCATTAATGTATGCCAAGATTGGATAATAGCTTATAAATTTCAATAATACTGTGAAAAAAGATGGACGTATCACAAAATGCCATTAGATCATTTTTCCTAAGTTAAGTCAAAATTTGAGTACCTGATGTCCTGCTTCATTCATTTTGTCCTCATTTGATATGACACGATCTATTTCCATGGCCTCGTCTCGCCCCTATAATACACAACATAGTAAATAATGTTTACTACACCAATTATATCATTTCAACAAGTATGATATCCAACACAAAACCTTGTGCTTTAGTCATATACTTTCTCAAAGTATTCATCCCATGTACTATAGTCCTGACCAACCTCTTTTTCAGTTCAATCATTTGTTGTTTCTGCATGATCTGCTATATCCTCGAACACCCACTATTTTCTATGTGATTTAACAATTTTAGGTCCACATCCATACCCACGTCCTCTTTTGCTATTTGAACACTCAGGCTCTGCATTTTCTCCAATCTCCATCTAAAATAATCAACAAAATGCATTAATTTATGTCAAGATTGGATAATACATTATAAATTCCAATAATACTGTGAAAATAGATGGACGTATCACAAAATTCCATCAGATCATTTTTTCCTAAGTTAAGTCAAAATTTGAGTACCTGATGTCTCACTTTAGTCGTTGTGTCCTCATTTGACATGACACGATTTGTTGACATGGCCTGTCTCGCCCCTATAATACACAACATAGTAAATAATGTTTAGTTGTAACCAATTATATCATTTCAATGAATATGCTATCCAACACAAAAACTCACTTTAGACATATATTTGACACCTTAGATGACTCATCTAGTTGTATAGGGGTCATTTCTGAGTTCACAAATCTAACCTCTATTAGTTTTGCACCCACAAAATTGACATGGGATAAGGAATAGATAAAATAGGGAACCACGATTGTTCCCTTGGTACATATGAAGATGAAGTCAATTTAGGATCAATTTATTTATCAAATTCCAAGCAAAATACATCATTTTGCATTGCTAGGCACTAAATTAGGTGCACTTTGCACAACCTTTTGCATCCCAAACAGATTACTTTTTTTTGGTTGGAAGGTGGCACTAAATTAGGCACACTTTGTGCCACCTTTTGCATCTCAAACCTACATGAATCAAGAACAAAAATTTAAAACTTCCTATGTCAAGAAGGAAGAGATGATAGGAGGAAAAACCCGTGTGAAGGAAGAGAGGAGAAAAAAAGGGAAAAACGACGTGAAGGAGGGCTACAAGCAAGTAGATCAAAAATTTGATTTAGTTTGCGACACCATAGGTAAGGTTGCAATTTTTTTTCGTTCCGATAAATATTTTTGTTTGGATTAAATGGAGAGATTGTGAAGAAAGGGTTGTGAATATTGTTTTGTTTACACATGAATCGTTCAAGTCTCATGTGGTTACAAAGGAGGAGGGTAAAATTATAGACACTATATTATTTCCTCCACATCCAAGAGCAGTGAACGCATTTTTGAAACCCCAATGCCCTAGTTTGCTTATCATTCCCATCCCAAGCTTTTAGTTTCTGGTTCGATTTCTCAAACCGACCTTCCATAAAAAAGTAGTTGAGTGCTTTCAAGACAAGTCGTTAAACTGCATTTGCCCCATTGCAGCCAAGTCTCGTGGGAACAGAGGTTGTTGAGACAATACAAGGAGATAGGGATTTTGAGGCAACAACTAAATAATAGATCCTTTCCTCAAATTTTTTAGACATTCGGGCTTAAATTATCTATTACTAATTTTCACTTATTCTTTTACAAAACAATGAGCTTGTGGTTTCAAATTGATTGTGCGAACACATTCATTTTCTTTCTAATCAGTGGATGCGACTTGAGCATGGGACCTATCTATGTTAACTCTCATAAAAACACAATTCACACCCTTTTTATCCCCCAAAGATTACTATTCTATATAGGTGCGCAAGCGTTGAGTTTTTTACAATATATTTGTTTCATTTTTCATATATTTATATCCTTTCAAGTATATTTATATTCTATATAGGCGTGCAAGCAATTGATTCATAGGCGTTTAAATCCAAAAAGAGATTCATTCAAGATAAAAATTTCATACCACAAATTGGACAAAAAATTTCATACCTGACAGTGTGTACTTCATTTTCCTTCACAGACTAGACCAAAATAATTTGCCCTAGGTCGCCTCAAAATGTCAAGTGATAGAGGGAAGAGAAGAAAGGGAGCAGACTTTGGCCAAAATGAGGTAATTCATTATCAATTTATAGATTTGTAAATGTTTCCCTTGTTTCTTTCAGTTTTACTTTTTACTTTTTTATTTTTAAATTTAAAAGAAGAAATTTATTTTATATATATAGGGACATATGACTGACAAAGATAAAGAGGAATTGGCTTCCATATTGGGGGAAAAGGAAGTAAACAATTTGGATGATACGCATTGGACAATGCTTTCCAGATACATAGAAAACTGATCTATTGAAGCCCCTCAAACATTGCAACCAAATCAACCGTGTCAAAGGGAATCAATTGATTCCCCAAGCAGTCCTAGATCGAGCAAAAGATCCAAGAGGAAATCAGTAATAGTAAACTCTAGAAGTGTAAAACAGGGAGTAGAGGCTTCCACTGTCCCACCCACTCCTAAGACACATACTTCTTCCATCACGACAAGTTAAATTCATTCTTGCATTGGTACCTACAATAAGAAGATAGAATATGATGTGGTTTTAGGGGAAGTCCGAATGACATGGATGTTGGAAAAGGGTTTGTGAATAGGTTGAAGGAATCATGCCTTTAACGGTTCAAAGACCATCTACATTTTCCATTCTCAAAGATACCCATACACTTGCAAAAAGCAATTATCGATGATATGGAGACTGAATTTGGCACAGGTTGGTTTGTGAAGAAGGTGAAGCTACGAATGTCTCAAAATTGCAAGAGATTTTGATGCAACCAAACAAAGAAGATAAAAAAACCCCTCTCAAGGTAAGTCAAAAAAAGGCCAATTGATGTAAGTGTCAAACTATGGAAAGAGCTTGTAAAAGCATATGAGAAGTCCAAAGTACAAAGGAAGTCTGGTAAGGAGAGTACGTAGGTATTTGAATTTTCTCATAAGATTATATCAAATTTATTAAACAATTTTTAAATTTTATTTGTGCATAGTTAAATTGAATTAGTATATGTTTCAGAACAAGGCCTCCAAGGCTAGGCTTCAAAAACTTCGTGCCACGCATCATAGTGGCTAGAAAGATTTATAGACCTTGATCTATAATTTTGTAAGTAGATTTAATATGTTAAATGATTTTTTTTTAATTCCCTAGGAAAAAGTAAATGATTGCATATTAATTATTTTAACTAGTCCATGTGCCATGTTTTGACAGGAGGAGAAATATGGGCGGCATCCAAAGCAATTTGAAAAGGAAAAGTTACAAAGCAAAAAGTGGGCCAATTTTTTAATTTGGATGGAGAACAAGGTATCAATAATTGACTCGCAATAACTTAGTTGGATATTGTTGTGTTAATATGTCAATTTGTATTTCTTGTGTTTAGTTGTTTATTGATGCGTAGGATGAGTTCTAAAGTGCTTCTTTGTTGGCCCTAGATCCCACTCAATTGTCCCATTATTTCATGTTGAGGAAAAAATATTGTTTTCCTTAAAGGGTAGTGGGTTACATTGATGCCTTATTTTCATCACATCTTTTAATTAATGACCATTGTCTTTTAAAATATCTTTGAAGTGTCCTCATTTAAGTTATGAGTTGTATCATTTGAGTGACTTAGTCCCATTTTGATTTGATTTATCTTCTTTTCTCTCAAACATGGTATCTCAAGGAGTGCTTTCTTGAATTCATGTTGTCATTCTACTAAGTGATCCACATACTTCTTTTCCATCTTTCCTCATGATGCTACCATTCTTTTAACATGTAAGAATGTTTTGATGCATCTTGGTAGACATCTTATAGATCTAGCACATCCTTCTAGTCTACATCACTTGGAATAGCTAACCAACCACTTAATTTGTCCATTTAATTTTAAAAAAGTCAGTAAATTCTTGTCTTCCAAGTTTAAAAAACTCCATAAATAAAGAAATGAGCAGTAAAAAACCTGCAACCTGATCTAATCAAAATAAAGTCTAAGCATGTAATACTAGACTTATTAACATTCAAAAGATAAATGGAATGTCCTTAACACCAAGTAGAGATATCCAAAAAAGATAACTAAAAACACAAACATGCTCCTGTACAGAATGGCCTAATTAATGGTTATCATAGAAGTCAAACTACTGAAGTAACAACACTGATCAAGTTAACATATATGCATCATTTGCATAAACAACTAAACCATTTATTTGCATGAATAAATAGTAGAAGGATGTAGATGAACTCAATTCATCTGACTTTATGCCTCTTGGCAGGCATTCCTCTTGAATCTCTAATATCAGGTGCACGAGACTTCCCTATAGCTTTTACCTTTCGTCGTCACCTTTCCTCTTCACTGTTAGACTCGTCTCCTTAATTCCTTATTTGAATTTTTGGCTTCGACTTCTAATTCATCCCATGTTTTACCTTCCTCCCCTTTAGAATCTTCTTCTTCATCCTCATCTAACTCCACAAGAGATTCATTTTCTGAACCTTCATCATTTGATTCTAATTCCTCTTCTACATCAAAGGGTTCATATCCTTGACCCAACTCTTTTGAATTATCAGAATCAGAATCACTAGCTTCCATATTCAAAAATTCCCAACCAACATCTTCAATAAATTTATCTAAATCATTAGTAATAGTTTTCAAAATTGGCCACCAGTTCAAGTTCATTATGCTTTCATAATATTTTATATCCATGGAGTTCAGCCATTCCTTGATGCCATCAAGTGAAGATTGAGGAATGGTGTCAGTGCAGAGTACATCCCGCTTGAAATCTTTGAAAACAATATCCATATCAAATTCCTTTTTCCCAAGTCTTACTCTCTCAAGGTTAACAATCTCAATCTCACTAATAGTGATTACTAAGAAAGGTAATTCCACCAATTCTACCAAATATTTTACCATAGGAACAATAAAAGAAGAGGCTTTGAAAGGAACTCCATGAAAACCAAGCTCTCTAAATGGTGCATCAAAATCTAGTTCAAAATCTTTTAGATGAGGTTTCTCCCATAGCTCTCTTACTTGCTTGAAAAATCCTTGAAACTCTGCATTGATTTTATTTTTCCTATCCCTCTCTTTCTATTCTTCCTCAATTTCATCAGGATCATACATTGACCTTCTTGACCCTCCTAAAGTTTGGACCACATCCATTACCTCCACATAAAACTGAACATCCTTGCTCTTCTTAGTTCCCACACCATGATATGGTTATGCAAATGAAAATAAAGCAAAGTAATCATCTCCTTCTTCGGTGGCTGGAGGAATGCATGCTTAATGCTTTGATACATGATATTAGCTCTCTCTTCTGCTCTTATGGTTGAATACCAAAATCTATTATGGTGGGCCTCCAAATTCCAGTCATCTTTCTTCCTCTTCCACCAAATGTTGGCTTAATCCACAAGTCTGCTAGCCTAATTTCCTTTGTTTTTGAAAGATAAAGTTTCTCTTGAGTCCCCAATGTAGCTCTCTTTGCTTTTTTAGACTCTTTCATTGCTACAAGAAATTAGTGCTTAATTGATTAAAAATCTCAATCTCACTAATAGTGATTACTAAGAAAGGTAATTCCATCAACTCTACCAAATAGTTTACCATAGGAACAATAAAAGTAGAGGCTTTGAAAGGAACTCCATGAAAACCAAGCTCTCTAAATGGTATATCAAACTCTAGTTCAAAATCTTTTAGATGAGGCTGATCCCATAGCTCTCTTGCTTGCTTGAAAATTCCTTGAAGCTCTACATTGATCTTATTTTTCCTGTTCCTCTCTTACTGTTCTTCCTCAATTTCATTAGGATCATACATTGACCTTCTTCCCCCTCCTAAAGTTTGGACCACATCCATTACCTCCACATAAAACTGGACATCCTTGCTCTTCTTGGTTCCCATGCCATGATATGGTTATGCAAATGAAAATGAAGAAAAGTAATCATCTCCTTCTCTGTTGGCTAGAGGAATGCATGCTTAATGTTTTGGTACATGATATTAGCTCTCTCTTCTACTGTCATGGTTGAATACCGAAATCCATTATGGTGGGCCTCCAAATGTTGTCCTGATCCACAAGTCTGGTAGCCTAATTGCCTTTGTTTTTGAAAGATGAATTTTCTCCTGAGTCACCAATGTATCTCTCTTCCTTTTCAAACTCTTTCATTTCTACAAGAAAATAGCGCCTAATTGATTAACAATCTCAATCTCACTAATAGTGATTACTAAGAAAAGTAATTCCATCAACTCTACCAAACAGTTTACTGTAGGAATAATAAAAGCAGGGGATTTGAAAGGAACTCCATGGAAACCAAGCTCTCTAAATGGTATATCAAATTCTAGTTCAAAATATTTTAGATGAGGTTGATCCCATAACTCTCTTACTCTCTTGACAAATCCTTGAAGCTCTGCATTGATTTTATTTTTCCTATCCCTCTCTTGTTGTTCTTCCTCAATTTCATCAAGATCATACATTGACCTTCTTCCCCCTCCTAAAGTTTGGACCACATCCATTACCTCCACATAAAACTAGACATCCTTTCTCTTCTTGGTTCCCATGCCATGATATGGTTATGCAAATGAAAATGAAGCAAAGTAATCATCTCCTTCTCCGCTAGCTGGAGGAATGCATGCTTAATGTTTTGATACATGATATCAGCTCTCTCTTTTTCTCTCATGGTTTAATACTGAAATCCATTATGGTGGGCCTCCAAAGTTCTAGTCATCTTTCTTCCTCTTCCACCAAATGTTGGCCTAATCCACAAGTATGCCAGCCTAATTTCCTTTGTTTTTGAAAGTTGAAGTTTCTCCTGAGTCACCAATGTGGCTATCTCTACGTTTTTAGACTCTTTCATTGCTATAGTAAATTAGTGCCTAATTGATTAACAATCTCAATCTCACTAATAGTGATTACTAAGAAAGGTAATTCCACCAACTCTACCAAATAGTTTACCATAGGAATAATAAAAGAAGAGGCTTTGAAATGAACTCCATGAAAACCAAGCTCTCTAAATGGTATATCAAACTCTAGTTCAAAATATTTTAGATGAGGTTGATCCCATAGCTCTCTTACTCACTTGACAAATCCTTGAAGCTTTGCATTGATTTTATTTTTCCTATCCCTCTCTTGTTGTTCTTCCTCAGTTTCATCAAGATCATACATTGACCTTCTTCTCCCTCCTAAAGTTTGGACAACATCCATTACCTCCACATAAAATTGGACATCCTTGGTCTTCTTGGTTCCCATGCCATGATATGGTTATGCAAATGAAAATGAAGCAAAGTAATCATCTCCTTCTCCACTAGCTGGAGGAATGCAGGCTTAATTTTTTGATATATGATACTAGCTCTCTCTTCTACTCTCATGGTTGAATACTGAAATCCATTATGGTGGGCCTCCAAATTTCTAGTCATCTTTCTTCCTCTTCCACCAAATGCTGGCCTAATCCACAAGTCTACCAACCTAATTTCCTTTATTTTTGAAAGTTGAAGTTTCTCTTGAGTTTCCAATGTGGCTATCTCTACCTCTTTAGACTCTTTCATTGCTATAGTAAATTAGTGCCTAATTGATTAACAATCTCAATCTCACTAATAGTGATTACTAAGAAAGGTAATTCCACCAACTCTACCAAATAGTTTATCGTAGGAACAATAAAAGAAGAGGCTTTGAAAGGAACTCCATGAAAACCAAGCTCTCTAAATGGTATATCAAACTCTAGTTCAAAATATTTTAGATTCAAGGATGATCCCATAGCTCTTTTACTTGCTTGACAAATCCTTGAAGCTTTGCATTGATTTTATTTTTCCTGTCCCTCTCTTGTTGTTCTTCCTCAATTTTTTTAGGATCATAAATTGACCTTCTTACCCCTCCTAAAGTTTGGACCACATCCATTACCTCCACAAAAAACTAGACATCCTTGGTCTTCTTGGTTCCCATGCCATGATAAGGTTATGCAAATGAAAATGAAGCAAAGAAATCATTTCCTCCTCTAGCTAGAAGAATGCATGCTTAATGTTTTGATACATGATATCAACTCTCTTTTGCTCTCATAGTTGAATACCGAAATCCATTATGGTGGGCCTCCATAGTTCCAATCATCTTTCTTCCTCTTCCACCAAATGTTGTCCTGATCCACAAGTTTTCTAGCCTAATTGCCTTTGTTTTTGAAAGTTGAAGTTTCTCCTAGGTCACCAATGTGGCTCTCTCTGCCTTTTCAGGCTCTTTCATTGCTATAGGAAATTAGCACCTAATTGATTAACAATCTCAATCTCACTAATAGTGATTACTAAGAAACGTAATTCCATCAACTCTACCAAACAGTTTACCATAGGAACAATAAAAGAAGGGGATTTGAAAGGAACTCCATGAAAACCAAGCTCTCTAAATGGTATATCAAACTCTAGTTCAATATATTTTAGATGAGGTTGATCCCATAGCTCTCTTACTTGCTTAAAAATCCTTGAAGCTTTGCACTAATTTTATTTTTCTTGTCCCTCTCTTGTTGTGCTTCCTCAATTTCATCAGGATCATACATTGACCTTCTTTCCCCTCCTAAAGTTTGGACCACATCCATTACCTCCACATAACACTGGACATCCTTGGTCTTCTTGGTTCCCATGCCATGATATGGTTATGCAAATGAAAATGAAGCAAAGTAATCATCTCCTTCTTCGCTAGCTAGAAGAATGCATGCTTAATGTTTTGATACATGATATTAGCTCTCTCTTCAGCTCTCATGGTTGAATACAGAAATTCATTATGGTGGGCCTCCAGAGTTCCAATCATCTTTCTACCTCTTCCACCAAACACTGGCATGATTGACAAGTCTGCCAGCTTAATTGCCTTTGTTTTTGAAAGCTTAATTGGCATTAAAACTGGTACCTAGAGCATTGAAAATTATCCTTATATAAGAATTCCCTCCATCTTGATGGTAGCTACATGAAGTGGAACCATGATGCCATATATGGGTACCAGAACAACATCATTTTTCATATCAACCTGACCCATGAGCTCTCTAGAAATGGGGATATCTTCCACATTTTTATATGAAACCCTCTCAATGGATGGCTTGGAAGAGCCATGTCCATCTCCTGTACCAATGCCCCTGTAGCCAATCTTCTTATAGTCTCCTCATTCTTTTGCAAAGGGTTGGCACTTAAGATTATGTAATAGAATTTACAGTTGATTGTTAAATTGTATAACAATTTTTTTTATGATCTTTACTAACGTTTATTAGAATTGTTACATGTTTTACATCATTGGAATCACATCTTAGCTGTAACTTTTTTGAAATTTTTTAATGGCATGTGCACTTTGATATGATGTGATATGATTATGGTTTTGTCTTATATGTTTCAATATTATATATATAACAGAAGAAAAAAAATTATTGCATGAAAAAAATGATAATTTTTTATTTTAAATGTCTTTCTTTTGTAGAACACGAGTCTTCCAAAAGATCAAGATGATCCTCATCATGATATAGATTCATAAAATATTAGTTCTACCGGTACAGATCACATGGCAGAGGATGATGATGACGCAGATACGGAAGACATCAAGGCCAATGACAATGATGATGATGACAAAAACGACGACAACGACAACAACAACAATGATGATGATGATCACGATGGTGGTGATGATGATGAGGCAGTTGCTGGTAGTACCCAACAACATTCATAATCATATATACTGCATCATGGATCATTGTTGATATGTCGTTATGATGCCTCTTTTCATGGTTACTATCATAAGTATCATTTTCACAGCCTATAGTGTAGTGCCCCTCCACTTTTAGCCCTTCACGATGTGTAAGTAAGTTATTTGTTTGTGTCTTGTGAGTTCATATTGATTTTGTCGTTTAACATTGTTTTAATTTAATGGTATAGTTGTTCTCGGTGTGTTGAGTTTTAAATATTGTTCAAAAGTAAAATAAAACCTAGCATTGGTAATTGTAGTGACAAAATTAAGACTAAAATTAAATGGTGTCAACACATTGTGATATAGACAACAAATAAATAAATAAAACCATTATGGTAATGCTGGATTCTCCTTCCCCTAACAATTATTTAAATGGTAAATTTTCACTAAATATTATTGATTATACTAATGATTATTTATACCATAAATTAGAACAATTCTTTGTTATAGTAATAAATATTTAAAAAGGAAAATTTAAATAATTCTTTATCACCCTACTAATTACTTAATGGTAAATTGAAATAATTCCTTATTAGCAACTGATGAAATAATGGTAGCTATCTTTAATCACGTGACAATGGAAAAAGATTGGGTTTATAAATTAAATAAAAGTATAGGGATATGTCTAGAGGTCGAAAAAGGAAGAAAAGAGGATATGACGGGTGTAAGTGCATGCATTTTGAAATTTGCCACGTGTACCTTCTTTTTCTCGAAAATAAGAGTGGGGATCACCTCTATTTGGGAGGGGAGTCCCGGATTTAATCTGTATTGGTAACTTGTCTGCGAAAACACAAGTTCACATGCTGAGTTACAGGTCAATTTCTTCCCACAACGATAACATTTTGTTTACTGGAGGGTTGAGTCAGGATTACATGTCATATAGTCTTTCTTTATTTATCGTTCTTTTATGCCTGCGAGTTGGGTTATGCTGAGTTTCATTATAATCGAAACTTTGTATTAGGCTATTGTATTGTTCCTTGACTGATAATGTTGCTTATTGCCTGACATCGCATTTTTTTTTACTTTCTGCCTCCTATGATAATTATATGGTGTTTGATATTTTCATGTTGATATATTCATTATGCCTTGTATAATGATTTGCTTCGTTTTGGTAAAAGGAGTGGAGATTCGGTTTATTTGTATCCCTCTGACAGGATTTACTGTTGCAAACGGTTGTTGTATTATGTGTAGTCAATTTGAAAGCCTTTAATCTCAGCTTGTTTCATTTAGCATCACCAATTCTCTCCGCAAGAACATTGTCCCTGTTTAAAATGATGCAAGTGGTTCTCATCTCTCAGAATGAACTCTCTTGCAACAATCTTGGGGACGAATTTAGACGCAGATGGTAATCTGCACACACTCGGAGGTTCTTATCAACTGTAACAGTTGTACCAGAGGCCATGTTTAACAACCAAATGTAATTGCTAACCTTTCCCTTGGGCGGCAGAAAATGATTTCTTCTTTTTCTCCTCGTCTGTAGAAATAAGTAAAAGTCTTGATTCCGGAAATACCCTACTGCTTTCACTCTTTGCATACATGCCTACCAAGGCGGTTGCAACTGCAGCGCTGGGAATTTCCCCCGTCCTTCATGCTTCGATGGGTGTCCATATCCTGTTGTGAAGCTCCCATTTTGGTGCAGGCAGAAAGGATGATGGAAACTGTCGAAGGATATGCCTGTACACCTGCTAATTGCATTTGCTTGAAAGTCTCTAAAGCCTTTAAACAAAACCCATTTTGTGCTTATTCTGCAATCTTTGCATTCCGTAAAACCCCTTTTCTTTGTGGCATTCTGTCATACTGTTCGCACGCCTTGTTGTGCGCTCCCTATCTCCATTTTGGCCTGCCAGAACAATGGTAGCCTGTCACACCGGTAACACTTGATCATAGAAGACTGAAAGGGCGTTAATAGCCTCCCTGATTCCATTCGCAACCTTTCATATGTGCAGCCCTCACCTTGTAAACTTGCCTGAAAGCGCACCCTAGAAACAAGCAAGGTTCACAATGTTAGGTCGTGTTCCTGAGTACTTCATTAATTCATAGATTTTGAGAGTTCCTTGCAAAATCCATTTTGTACATATCCTGCAATCATTGCATTCCCCGAGACCGCATTTCCTTGAGGCATTCTGTGTAAACAACTCGCATGCCTTGTTAATGATAATCTGTCACGTCTGCTGTACTTGAAAATAGAATGTTGTAGAGGTTTAAATATCTCTCTGTTTCTTCTGGCAACCTGTCTCAGCTGCAACACTTGAAAATAATAGGAAGTTTTAAGGTTTAAATAACCTCCCTGTTCTTTTGGCGTCGCCTGCCAATTGCATTTGCTTGAAAGTTTCTAAAGCCTTTTCAATAAATCCGTCTTTTTCACGTCCTGCAATCACTTTCCTCCTTGAGATGCCTGCTTTTTCTCCATTTACCTCGGCCTTGAGTTTTTGTTTCACTGCCTCGTCTTCATCATCATCGTTAAATGAGTATGCAACATCAGCGTATACTTTGGAGCTAACCCCAGTTGCATTTTCAGGCCCTTTATCCTTACAATCCACGATGTCAGCAAGGAACGATGAATAATTCTGTGTTTTGGAGTTACCAGTCTGCCACTGCAAATTCTGAAACCCAAGCGATACATTAAAATCCATTATGTGCATATCCTGCAATCATTGCATTCGCTTGAATGTTTCTAAGCTCTTGTTAACAAATCCTCATTGTGCAGTTTCTGCAATCATAGCGAGCCACGAAACCAAACGTCCTTGAGGCATTCGGTCAAACATTTCATGTCCTTCGTGTAAGCTTCCACATTCTGCCTGCACCGTATGCCCGATTTTGGACTTCAGCAGGCTTTGTTATGTGTTTGGTGCCCAATTAATACAATGGATCTGTTCTACAGCGTCTCGGTGCTTAGTTGGCATACTATGTATTCCATTTCTCTCTCTCCTTAACTTAATTACTGCTGTGGAAATGAAAATACCTTACTGGTAAGTTTTCCTTGTGTTTTATAGAAGCGGGTAAGGCTTTATAAACCTGGGCACTCAAATCATTATTTACATGTTAACATATTTGCTGCTCATCTTATACTATCCATTGCTTCCATGTAAACGAATGGGGGGTGGAGATCAGATAGATCGGCTTGAATGAATGAATGAATGTTTTTAATCACGTCCACGAGGCCAAACAGCCTATGGGACCCACAGATAGCAAGCGAAGAGACGTGAACCCCAAAAAAAGGCAAAAACCTATGTTTCTTTTTCTTTCTGCATCCATCTTGGATCTTCTGCTGTGTATCTTGATCAGAAAATCTGCCAACCCTGTTATCTTCTTTTCTTCAAACAGATCACCCAAGTTGTTCCCTTTTAATGTCTCAGTATAATTGATCTGAATGTCCTTGTAAGCTGAACATTCCCTGATGTAATGCCATTCTGTCTCAACCACTTCTTGAGTGCAATATCTACACCTTCTGTCTGCCCACTCCTCTTTAGGTATCATCCACCTTCCGGTCTCACATCTACGCTGATGCGAACTTGTTCTAATCTGAGCTATCAACATTTTTGCTTTCCATTTTATTTCCATTCCGATGTAGGTCTTTTGTGTATGGTCATGTGTAGGGTTAAAATGTTTGACATAGTATTCCTTCTTCCTCCCAAGTGGCCCTTTCCACATGCTTTCTTTGAATTTTCCTTGCACATACCTTTTTATTTCCCTATTGACATTTGGACACTCACTTATGCTAATACCCCACTTGCTCATCCATTTGATATTCTGTTTCATCCATGTGCTCTTTCTTCTATCTAATTTTTCATTTGCTGCCATTTTTGGCCAGCGATGAGTCTCCATGTTATCTAGTCTTCTTAGATAGCTTAGCAACCGAAACATAGCAGACGCTTCAATAGGGAAAGCCCCAGCCTCAGCTAGAACAATCTCGTAAGGGACAGTAGATTTAATCCTGAGACTATGTGTGATTAAATGTTTTTGTAATCTCTCTATCTGTCTCCACTTTTTTGCTGAGGTGTTGCTACCCCAAACTTCACATCCATATAGCACCACAGGAACAACTAAAAGCCCAAAAAGGGTTTTCTTTGTCTTCCAGTCCCATAACTCGGCCCTTCTACATCTATTTTGCAATGAGTGTAAAGCTTTCCATCCCCCTTGTATCCTCTTTGCTCTGCACGTTTCCCAGCTGAGTTTGTTGTGGAAATCAAGGCCAAGATACTTATATTCATTGACCACCTGCAAGGGGTTGCCTTCAAAAACAAATTCCCTATGAACCTTCTTTCTCTTCAAGGTAAAGATCATGACCTTAGTTTTGGTAGTGTTCACTTGCATCCCCACCTGATGACAAAAGAGCTCTAGCACTTTTAAGTGTTCCTTCAAATCTTGTGCTGTTTTTGCCATTAAGACAAGGTCATCCGCATATAAAAACAACTTTATAACACAATTGGTCAAGTAGACCCCACCCCCTCCAAACTTATCGATCCACTCCTCTAATTTGTCAATGGATATCCCAAATAATGTAGGGGATAAAGGGCATCCCTGCTTGACCCCGATATCACTTCCAAAACATTCTGAAAATCCTTGTTTGGTTCGAATTTTGGCCCAAACCTGCTCATACAGCCTATGGACAACAGCTCTATAGTGTATTGGAATTTCCAATTCTTCCATCCTACTCCATAATTTGCTCCTAGGAACCGTATCAAAAGCTTTCCTAAAGTCAACAAAGCAGCAAAAAACCTCCTCTCCTTGTTTATCCCAGGCCTTCTCGATCAAGTGTCTAAGAGTCATGCAATGATCAATAGTAGAATGTTTTGGCCTGAAGCCCGCCTGCCCTTTTGCGCGCTTTCCCTCCTTTTCCGCCCAATCACTGATCCGCTTTTCTATCATGCTCCCAAAAAGTTTACCAAAAAGAGGGTTGATCATTATAGTACGGTAATTTGAAGGGTTGTTGATGTCACCACCTTTGAGCAGAGGGATGACAACACTAGTCGTCCAATTTGCAGGAAACCCATATTGAAGGACCTCGTTGAATATTTTTTTAATATGAGGCGTGAGAGCCTCCAATCCCCATTTTAAGTGTTCTGCCTGTAAACAATCTATGTCACGAGTTTTACCCATTGCCAACTTTTTTATTCCTTCTTTAATGTTATCCGAAGAAAAAAGTTTGACCCTTGAGTTAATTATTGGAGGGCTGTCTTTATCTTGCCCCCTCTCATAAAGTTGTTTTGCATACTCTAACCATTCAAGGTCTGTAATATTGTTCTCTTTATTCGTGTCTTGTTGCTGCAATTCTCTCCAAAAGCCCCTTGGATTGTGCCTCCCAAGCAATATTAACTCCTTCCTTCTAGTTTGCATATACACTTCTTTTTTCAGTCTGACCAGCTTTACATATTCTTTGTTATTACCCCATTTTTTAGCCCTTTTCTTTGCTTGCATTACCATATATGTATTTATTTAATTATTATTATTATTTGATTTTCTATTTGGTCTGTCAACAAAAATATAGGCTTTGTTTATTATATTCACGGGAAACAGATTTAAGTTTTTTTTTCTCTTTCATATTTCATGGTAACTTGCATAATTTAGTTGTATGGTGGCGCTTTATCACCGTTATCAAAATGGACGTGAAACGTTATTACAATAATGCATAAAGAATTTATTTTGATATTTGTTCAATTTTAGTATAGATAAGTATCATAAAGATTTTATTTGGATATATGTTTAATTTTATTATAGATGAGTATTATAAAGATTCTATTTCGACATCTATTAATTTATAATATGTTATTTATTTTAGTTATTTATTTAATTTTATTGATTTTTTTCTTAAAAGGGAAATACATGGGTTAATTTAATAGTACGTTAGATAAAATAATTATTCAAGGTCAATTTATAGCTAATAATCAAATAACGTTATCATTATCTATAATTAAGAATAAATAAAGTGGTAATGATATTACTTATGGATAAAGAATTGGTAAACAACGATACTATTATTCTCATGAAGTAATCATTGGCGATATCATTGGAAGGATGATAATACCATTCATGTCTAATTTACAACTAAATAAGAGATTTAATTTCTCTTTCTTTTTTATGGACCTTTTTATATATAAATAGAGAATAAGGTTTACATTTATGATTAACCTAAAAATTAAGATGTAAAGGAAGATTAAATTTATTTACTTGAAGTAAAAAAAATGCATAATGTACTTTAATTAAATTTATTCATTCTAAGGTAAACATATGCATATGTATATAGGAATCATAAATTAAATCATAAATTAAGAGAAGTCTATGGTTTACATACGGTAGGTTTTCATAGTTTTTCTATTTAATTAAATAATGTCAATATAAATGCATAAAATAGATGTAAGGATTATGAACTTACAATTAGGAGCTTCAATTGGGTAAGGACTTAAATCAGATATTGTAGATTGTAATTACATAGTTCTTATCTATTTAAAAGACATTATGATGGAGATGCATTTAATTATAGTCAATGATTTAATTATTCTTTACATTATCATTAGTAAGATTGGATTATGTTATGTTTAAGTGAATGGATATTTATAGTTGACCTTGAACATGTTAGATAGTTATTTATTTATTTTGAATACTGCTTGGAAATGATTCCTTATGCATGCTAGTAGATTCATGATTGATCATATTTTCCTCTTGTTTTATTTCGCTTTTGAGGTAATTTTTATGTCTAAACATATTTTGGATAGGTCAAGAACCCGTAATACTTAAGTTACTTCCTTTTGGATGGTCATGGGTGGTAGGTTGTTAGGTTACCAAAAGCGATGGGAAACCCGTTTTGGTGTTGAATTTTCCCATGTTTAAACCTTTGTGTATCCATTGATCGTATTCTTATTTTAAGTTTCTCATGGGTGTACTTTGTTCTATGATTTGTTTTGCCTTAGTTATGACTATGAGCGAGATGGTTCATGTCTCACACATTTATTCATTTTGTGGATTTTATGATTGGTACACCCTTGTTGTTGTGAGTCTTGTTTCAAAACTATTTGGAAGAGTTTCCTAAACAAGCGTTGTTGTACTTGTTTGATATTGTTTTATGTCATTGTCGAGTTAGCCTTTTTTGCTTGACCTTGTTTGGATGTGGATCTTTTCTTGTCATCTCCTAGCATGGGGGGTGGTCCTTCGTGTCCACATGGTCGGATGGAATGTGCTATGCACCCCATTGGGTTCCTAGGTTGTGTTCATGATGCGAAAGTGGATGCAGGGATTCCAAGGCTTCACGTTGTTGAAGACTATTCCTCATTTTTGTACCTTATTCTTCTTTATGTATCACTCTTGTATTTGATGCACAACGAGATGCATATGTACTCCTAAAGTGATGTAATATACTCTTGAAACAGTTGTAATGTATTTGTAAACCTTATGTGGTAGTCGTTATCTGATGTGTTGTATTTGTGGAAATATACTCCACATTGTTATATTGATCTATGAATTAAAATGTAATAAAATGTTGTATGTATCTTTTCATCTCTTTCGATCATGGATGGTTGTATGATATTATTATGTACTCTTGGATTTTATTCACTCTCGTTTGATAAAATTTTAGGAATCGTAATGATCGTCTCGTATACCCCAGAGGATTTAGGTGAATTTGTAAATGTATAATTGCTTTTCATGTAATGAATATATGAATTTATCTTATGCAATGTTTACCTGTCAAAAAAAAAAATTATTAGTGGTTTTATGTTGTCCTTTAGGGTTCACACGGTGGGGTGTTACATATAGTACCATATTATTGAGTTGTATTATATTGACATTTATTATTTTCAGTTATATCATTTGGACATGTATCATCTTGACTTGTATCAATTTGAGTTAAATAAATTATCATTTTTACTTATATCATTTGCACATGTATCATTTTGATTTATGTCGACTGTTGGACATGTATCATTTTCACATGTTATTGATCTACTGGCATATTTGACTTTCACTTGTTTTAGTTATATATTATGATGATGTTATCAATATTGATTTGTCAATTTATATATATTAAAAGTGGTCAATGATTTTTGGAAGAGTATATATTACGTATGATGATTTTAATTTATCGCTCAGGATGGATGTTGTCAAATTCAATTAAATTATAGATATTTGACTTATTTGTTTTAACTATAGATGATGATCGTATTATAATAATTATCTTGTTATTTAATCATATGAGCTAAATAATTAAATTACTTACTCTATAATCATATGAGTTATTTAAGAGACATATTTAAGAGACATCATATATTTAACTAATTAAATTAATAAATGAAGCAAAACAAGAAGTATTTTTAGAAGCAAAAAAGGAAGCAACAATGGAAGCCAAATTAGAAACAAACCAGAAGCAATCTTGGAAGCAAAACTGGTAGCAAAACTGGAAGCAAACCTACAAGCAAAACTAGGAGCAAAACAAGAAGTATATTTTAGAAGCAAAACAAGAAGCATTTCCAAAAGCAAAAATGAAACAATAATGAAAGTCAAACTAGAAGCAAACTGGAAGCAATCCTGGAAGCAAAATTGGAAGCAAAATTGGGAGCAAAACTGGAATCAAAACTAGAAGGAACACATGAAGCAAAACTAGAAGCAAACATGGAAGCAAAATCAGAAGGAAAATCAAGAGAAAAACTGAGAGAAAAAATGGAAGCAAAATTGGAAGCAAATGTGGAAGCAAAAGTGGAAGAAAAAGTGGAAGCAAAAGTGGAAGTAAAAATGGAAGTAAAAATGGAAGAAAAACTAGAAGCAAAACTCGAAGCAACATTGGAAGCAAGATTGGAAGCAAAACTCAAAGAAAAACTGCAAGCCAAACGGGAAGCAAAAATGGAAGCAAATTTGGAAGCAAAACCAGAAGTAAACCTAGAAGCAAAACTCGAAATCATGTTGGAAGCAAAAGTGGAAGCAAAAGTGGGAGCAAAACTAGAAGCACAAATAGGAGCACAAATGGAAGCAAAAATGGGAGCAAAAATCGAAGCAAAACCGGAAGTAAAATTGGAAGCAATACTGGAAGAAAAATTGGTCATCGCATTGGAAGCAAAAGTGGAAGAAAACCTGGATGCCAAACTGGGAGAAAACATGGAAGCAAAATTGGAAGCCAACTTGGGTGCCAATTTAGGCACTATTTTTCTGGCACTATTCCTAGCGTTAAAGTGGATGCTATTGTTGACAACAAATTTTTGGTGCAAAATCCGACATTAATTTGGGCACTAAATGTAGCACTAAATATGGTGATGGAACAAAGAAATGAGTTTTCGCTGAATTTAGTGCCATCAGATTACTCCAAAATGACAGACACAAATACACTAAAAGTCGGTGCAAAAGTTGGCTCTAATTTCCTGTTGTGTTATTGTGACAATTGCTACAGATCCCAATGCAACAAGGCCAAGTTGACATGAATAAGATATCCCCCTTGCACAAACTGCAACTGGCACGATGCATTTCACGCCTCTACAAGAAAGGATATTTTGTAGACTCACCAAAATATTTTTGAGATGATTGATGAGGTAGTGAAAGTGCTACTAGAAACCTTCCCCGGTACAAATGTTGACAATTGCTTATTTGGTGTACAAAAATCAAGGTTACTCCTTGAATCATTCAAAGAATATTTTGTTGGTTTAGAGGAGAAATTGGAAAAGGAGGTAAATGAGAGAAGGTTGGTAGATATTTTAGACAAGTGTGCTACTTCATATGGTAAGTTGCAGAAAAACCTTAAGGATATTCAAAATTATGTTGAGGAAGCAAAGATTTTGTTTCAATTTTATTTGAAATTGCTCAGTTCCAAAAAGAACATAAAGGATGAGATGGACTCCATTGAGTCTCAAGTTGATAGGGCCTTTGGAGCATATGATTTGGCTAATGATGCATATGGAACTACAAGGTAGGAAATAAAGAATTTGCATGAACAGTTCTTTCAACTATAGGAACAAAAGGAAAAAATTATAGTGCAGTTCGGTCAGCTCAAAGACCTAGTAGATTCTAGATTCACATCCCTAACTGGTGCTTTGGATAATGCAAATAAGGTAGTAAGGTTAAATATGGTACCTAGTACTCTGGATGAAAGTGAAAAACTCCTCATGCAGTTTGAAACTCAGTGTCACATGCTTGGATTTTTCAAGAAGGGTTGGGAAAATGGCAAAAAGTATTTAGAGGCACTCCTTGCAAAATTGAAGGAGTCATACAAAAGCATTTTGTTTCTTCTAGTTGATTGTGTAAATTTCTATTTTGTTTATGTAATTTCAAATTTCATTGTATATATGTGGAAGATAGTGGATAGTATAGCAATGCAAGTTTTGGTCATTTTTTATGGATAACATTGATAGGGGGAGTTCATTTTCCATTGATGTCAAAAGGGGGAGAGTAGTTGAGAAAAAAATTGGTTGGAGAGTATTTTGGAGAATATTTTTTGGCATGTTTCCATCAATGACAAAGGGGGATATTGTTGGAAGTTTTCTTGTCATTGATGAGATTGTTAGCAACATGAGCATGAGCATATATGGTTTTATCATTGATGTCAAAATTGATGTATTGTTGTTTGATGAGTGTGCGTGATTGTGGTGATGGCAATCCATTATACAGGTGCAAGAGTTTTGATCTAGATTAGAATAGATGCGCTGTATATTTGTCTACATCACAAAGTATAGTTTTCAATGTATAGTGAACCATTTTTGAGGTCCACATTGCTTTATCTTGTAGAATCAAGTTATGCAATTCTAAGGAAATTTTGGTGTATGTTGGAGGAGCTTATATCCAAAGTTTCATGTCTTGATGCCATTTGGTGTCGAAGATGATGATGATAAAGTATCAAATTTGATAGTGACAGTGTTACTAATGCAAAGTACATGATTGGAATGCTTTGCATTTCACCATGGAAGAATATTTGGTAATGCAATTTTTTGGGAGTTCTTTTAAAAGTGTCAGAAGTATGAGTAGTCCAAGTGGAAAGTGTTTTGGTGGTTCACACGTTGTGTCATGGATCAAAAGATTGTTCATGTCACCAATATTTACTATCTGATGCCGACCTAAAGTGTTTTGGGTTATGCGAAGATAAAATATGAATTGAGAAAACTTAAGGGAGTAATTATAGGTCACTTCTAACCTATTTTTATGTGTTACAAGTTTTGAGGTGTGCATGTTTAGATCTTGAGCCGATAGGTTGATGTATTACATGTTTCATCTAATTAGGCCGACCTAATTAATGATGTAGGTGTTTGTGAAGGTAATGCATATAAATGTAAGTTCATTTCAGTGTTGTAGAGATGAGATGTGTGTGTTGTTGATGTGAATTCCTAAGCAAAGTATGCAAATGTGATGTGAACAAGAGTAAAGTGTGTGTAAGTGTTGAGAAACATTAAGTGTGTTAAGTCAATATATTGAGCTTTATTGGAATGGTCTCCAACATATTGTAGATGTATTGTATTAGTTTAAATCTTGGTAGTGAGCCACCCTTTCTTCTTTCTCTCTTATTCTTTGGAAAGTGAGTCCACTTGGCAATGATCCTTTCTATAATATTTTGTAACTGGTTATAATATATTGTGAGCTAATCCCCACCATGGTTTTTCCCTTCTTGTGTTATGTGATGTGATGCATGCTTTAATTGTCTCTTTCCACTTCTACAAGATTGAATGAAATGTTTTGGATACATGTTTAAGTAGTTTCAAAGAATACTAATTCACCCCCCTCTTAGTATTATGGGTGTTCAACACTCTCTCTCTATCTCTATTGTGTTATCTCTCCATCTCTATCTACCCCTATATTTCTCCCTACCTCTACCTCTTTTAATATATATCACTTCCTATATCTTCTATCTTTCCTTCTATCTCTCCCTCTCATTCTCTCATTCTCTCCCCCTCTCTCTATATTTTTCTCTACCATCTCTCTCCCTCTCTCTATCCATATCTCTCCTCTCTCCCTCTTTTTGTATTACAGACTTAACATGACCCTGTTGTTAGTGTAGCTTGATTATCTTTTTGATTCAAACGTTTTATTTTAGTCATGTATGGATCCCTGTATGTGGATGCCTAGTTTATTTGAAGATATCACTTCTCAATTGAGACCTTTGTTGCATAAACATCATTTTCTAAATGGCCTACAAATTGACCTCATGTACTACATAAATGTATGCAAAAATAAATCATTTTTTTTTCCAATTTGGCCTTCCACACTTCTTCAGCATACCCATTGTACACCAAGGTGCAATTGCTAGTTTATTTAGTGTCAACATATTAAAATGCCTTCCATTGTGGATTAAAAAAATATTTTATTTAGTATTTTTAATTGCATATTCAAAATCACTCCAAAAAATATTGTAAAGATTGTAAATAAGTGACTAAATATTATGTAATTTAGGTTAGTTTTATGGTTTAAAATGAGCTTCCCCTTTTAATTTGAAAGGAAATTCTATTACAAAACTATTCTTTTTATGTCACATTGAAAGGTGTGAATTAAAATATTAAATTTTTTAGTGATTTTGTTCGGGGAAAAATAATTTATCATTTAAGCTTAGCACGAAAGTTTTATAGCTCAAAGATATTTTTCAACTGTTAAAGAAGTAATTCTTATAATCAATGATTAATTGGAAGGATAATTGTATTCACAAAAATCATTGACCTCCATTGCTACCATGTGGAAATAAAATAGCTTGTTGATATTAACAAAATAAATTGAGCATCCACATGGATCAAGAAGGATTTTTCCCATGTTCCATAATGATAGCAAACATCTCAACAAACATATTTCAATTTGGTGGAGTTGATTCCTCAACTCTATAGCTCCTAGAAGTTTCTTGTAATCAAATACCTATAACGTAAAGAGAAAAAAACAATGGAATTGTTGTAATAGCCTAAGTTATATTGATGCAAAAAAAACATGAATAATGATACAATACATAATGATTTACCTTTGATAAAAGATTTAAAAATTGCGAGTATTAAATTAAATCATGACATGTATCTTAATCCTATGACTTGAGACAAAAAATCACATGACCCAAGTAAGCTAGTGTAAAAAAAGACCTAATTAATTAAGAAATTATCTTTTATTTAACACCCCCATTAAATGCAACTTAGAGAAAAGATTAAAAAATGCATAAAAAAAGGGTCTTGACAACTAGGTTTGATGAAGCACTCATGTGCAAATGAAAAAAATATATCACAACTAAAGAAAAGGAGAAAACTTCATGCGAAAAAAACTCATCTCCAAAAAAGATATGTAAAATGTGAAGGAATGACTCAAGTCTAGACCCCCTAAGGACAAATTCTTTCACCCCAAGCATCAATCACAATTAAAGATAATGAGGTGACACCAAAGGTTTAATGAAGATGTTTGCAACATTTTCCTCAATAGAAAAATACTCTAAGGAGAGATTACCATCGTGGATGAGTTGTCAAATAAAATGAATTTGTATCTTGATGTGCTTCATCCTTTGATGACCAACTAGGTTGTAACATTCAATATGAATAACACTTTGGTTATCACACCAAAGAATTCTCGGGATATCAAGTGGTAGATCAAACTCTATTATAATCTATTGAAGCCACAAAGCCTCCTTAATGGTAATAGTTGCATCTTGATACTCAACTTCAGTGATGCTAATGAAATAACAATTTTCTTCTTCCAAGATCAAGCAACTGGATTGGAACCAAGACAAGGAAAAATTGAAAGTGGTTTATTGGTGTGTCAACATCACCTGTCCAATTTGAGTTGGTGGAGCCTACTATCTCTTAAACTCATAGTGTGTATTGAATGCCAAAGTGTTATAGTGCCCCTAATATACCTCAAAATGTGTTTGGCTTCCTTCTAGTGGCTCTTATGAGGACCATGTGAAAATCAAGAGACAAGCCCATTATCAAAGGTGATGTCAAGTTGTGTATGTCTCAAATACAAGAGGCTACCCACCAACTGTCTATATACAGTAGCATCAACACTAGGTTTTGTGCAAGTGGTAGTCAATGTGACACCTGACTGAAATTGTGTAGGATCTAGCTTATAATTAGAAATGAAAAACAATGAATCATATTAATAGCATACTTTTTTTGATGAATGGAGATACCATAAAAAATAGAAGAAATCATACACCAAGATAGAAGTGTAGAAGCCCAAGATTTGTCATGTTAAAGTGCTTTATCAATGAATGTTGTAAATCCAAAAGCATGGAGGAGCTACTGGTAAGAATCAAATCATCTACATACAAGAAAAATATCAAAATATCAACTCCATGTCTCTGAATATAGATTATGATCACAATTGCAATGTGTGAAACTAGATGCAAGAAGGAATACATTGATCTTATCATACCAAGCCCTAGGGGATTGTTTGAGATCATAAAAATAATGTCATAGCCTACAAGCAAGGGAAGATATCTACATGAATCCTAGAGGCTAGTCCATGTATATATTCTCATGAAGATCATTATGCAAGAATGCACTCTTTACATCTGTAATATGCCAATCGTTCATTGAAGTAAAGTTTTCCTAAGTTTTCACTATGCGAGTAAATAAACTATGTAACAAACCATTGCAAAAAAAAATAAAAATTATTGATAATATATGAACAAAGATTCCATCACAATAAACAATAAGGACTATATTTCAATATAATAATTTCACAAATAACAATATTTCAAGAATGTACACAATTACATACATAGCTCAACTAAGCTTCAAAGCATAAGATATAGATGGCCCAGGATCCGCCTTTCAAAACATTTGATTTAGTGGCCTGCTGAGGAGGAGAAGCATCACTCAAGCGCTTTTCCGCCAACCACAAACTCATATGCGGTCCCTCGCACATCTATCTGTGACCAACATTTTGACCTCATGCCAACATGATCAATGCACAATAGAATTAGTCAAGTTAGCAAAGAAAAATCAAGCTCCCTATGAAATTCTTGATCACATAAAGATAAGAAAACATGATAATAAAAGCACACAAAGAAAGCATACAAGCATATAAATCTATCTAAAATGGACCAAACCTCAATCCCATAGGGGGATTGGTGCTCCTTTGATGTGAAAAATTAGCCCTTTCCCAATCCCTAGTGACAAGCTTCCAAAATATGATAAAGATACAAAGATGAGTGATGAAGTTAAAGATGAATGTAGTGAAAATGCCTAAGATTGTAGATGAGATTGTGGATGATTGTGGATTCTATTTATAGGTTGAAGGGTTGAAGAATGGAAAGATGGGAGGAATGTGGGACTAAAATAGATTCAATGAGATTGTGACACTTGTCACATGACTAATGGATGAAGGTGGAGCACATGATTTTGGAGAATGTGCATAGTTAATGCATGTGGTTGAGAATTTGAGAGGTGTAAGAGAGATTAATGCATTTGTAAGAGGCATTAAATGATTATGGTTGAGATGTTTTGGAGGGAAATTGTTTGGGAAAGAAAGTCAAATAAATGGAGTTAATGAAGGAACATTCCCTTAGAATATTCCTTTGTGAGGGAAAATGAGATAATTAGTTAATTAAAAGAATTGATTTTCATGTGCAAGTGGGTGGGTTAGTCAAGGGTTGAGTTTGACCAAGGTTGAGTCATAAGCTAGAGGATGGGTAATGATGGTTAGGGGTTAATTAATTCAGATTAATTAACTTGAAGGAATTAGGGGATTTGACATTTGATTTAATTAATTTGATTTATTAAATCAAATGAGAGGACTTCAGGGACTTAATTAAATAAATTGATTTATTTAATCAAATATGATGCACATTAGTGAATTAATTGAATAAATTGCTTTATTTTATTAATAGAAGAAATGATGTTAATTCGAGCATCTACATTTTTACCCTCTTTGAAGCAACGTACCAGTTGCATTAGTTCAAAGAATAACCTTGCTGAGATTGAAATTAAAAAAATACTTGATTTTTTTGGATGCCACATTGTTGCCCCAAGCAAAAAGAAGTATGCTGGTACATTACCCCTCTAGAGATTAGGCGAAAAGTTTAATTTTAGGGTTGATCTCATGGCAAAGAGGTTCAAGATGGATGTATGGATGGTTATACTAACATATCTATATGATAATGACAATGTAAATGAGATGAATGATGTTTCCTATTATGATGATATGTATGAGTATGTAGGATGGGTATGTTGATGTTTTATGAATGCAGGATGGATGCATATCATGATACTATGCTAGCATGAAAGAGGATAGAAGAATGAGAGAGATCAACCCTTGATTTCAATAAGATACAAAAGTCCAAAAAGTTCACGAGTCATCAAGAATTTATTAGATATGATGAATGATGATGATGATGTATTTCTTATCTAGGGATTGGGGATGTAAAGACCGTAACTTTCCTTATTTTTGATCATACACATAGGTACGATGCATCAAGGTATAGAAAACCAGGATGACATTGTACCTAGTGAGATGGACTTTGACTCGACAATTAGATAGGAGTATCCTTGTTCACACCTAACATATGGAAACCTCATTAGGATGTACTTCAGATATTTCAAACATCTCGGACCAAAACATAGGAAGGAAAAACCTTCCCATGTAATAGAAAACAAGACATCTAAAACACCCTCCCTACAAACCAAACAAAGTAAGCATGGCCAAGGTTATATTGCAATACTATCGAACAAGCACAATAGACAAAAGATAATGATCAATGCCCTATTCTTTTCTCTCTAAATCTTTTTAGATAGACATCCTTGAGAGGTCATGGGAATAGGCACAATAATATAAATCAAAATAAAAGATCAAGTAAACAAACAAGACAATTTGTTCTTCATACCTCTAGCCAAAGGGATGTGTTTTGCTTAGGATAAGTACCCAAAGTGATTTCCAAAGATAATGCCCATTGTAGGAAGGATGCATCCTAGGACATGTTAGTGGATGGTGGCAAGTTTTTTTCTTTAGGATAAGTATCCAAAGTGTTTTTCCAATAGATAATTCCCATTATAGGAAGGATACATCCTAGGACATGTTAGTGGATGGTGGAAAGTTTATAGGTTGTTCGAAAATGCCGTTGATATAAGGTTTGATTGACATGTTTGAGAATGATCAAGAGTTTATTTTACATTTCAAATTTTGTTGTTTTGATCTTTATTTTGCATTTGAAGTTTGATTTTGTTTATTGTTGTGGTTTTTTTTGTTTGTATTGCCAAAGGATGAAAGTGCCAATTGATCTATTATGGATGATTGATTATTGCGAGTGAAAGGGAAATGGGATTGATGGATTTTTTCAAATATTTGGATTTTTTGATGTTTTTGAAATGTTATAAGGCTATTTTTTTGGATTTTCATGTTATTTAAATGTTTTTGTGTCTTGGGGGCTCATTAATGATGGCCTTTCCTATGTTTAAGCTTAGAGACAATGTAGTTCGGACACCATGTTTTTGATGTTTTCTATTTTTATGAGTGTTTTGGATTTTGATATGTTTTCCAGTTTTTTTGGATTTTTTGCATGATTTTGACAATTTAGATATGGATATGTGTGATGATGTTAGTGATCTGTTTGGGATTTTTTTGAAAATGAAGCTAGGGTTGATTGAGTGAATTGATGGATTGATGATGATAACATTATTGAGGATAAACAACAGTGCAAGGATAGTGTTAAGAAACACAAGGATTGGGAAGGATATCTTGAGATGATGGTGGATTGATTGGATTTGATTGATCAAGATTTTGAAGCTTGATTTGGAACAAAAATTGTTTGAATGATTTGATGTGATGTTGAAGTGTAGCTAATTAGATGCGACTGATATTGATTGTCTAGATTGATGTTCAATGAAAGATAGAGCTTGATAAGGAACATCTTCTCATCAAAATATGTCATGGGCTATTGATTTGGATTTTTGTTCACAATGCTTTGACCAATTTGATTTCAATTTTTTAGCAAGATGTAAATATCTACCTCCAGTGTCTAGCAATGTATGAAATTCCATGGGTGGATGCTTGGATTGGATGGATGGATATGGATTATCTCGCAATAAGATAAGGTGTTGAACAAAGGATGCTCATTTGGATAGTACTTCATGGCTCTGATAATGTTGGATAGGATATGATCAATAAAAATGACCCATGTCAAGATGTTTACCATAAGCAAGTGTAAAGTGTCCACCAAAATTTTATCAAGATTGAGATAATGTAGATAGATGGTAATCGGTTGGATAAATGGTTCATGGATGAATGGATATATTATGGATTAGATCGATGGAGTGTCAGATTTATCATGGATGAGATAAGACACTTTCGGGTGATCCCACAATAGTGGTTTACAATTTTTGGCCAAACTGGACACTAAAATAATTTTTTTTAACTAAATCTTCACTTTTGGGCACCTATAGCGGCTAAACAGTGAGGAATTTGAAGATGATGCAAACTAGAGTTTCATGAAATTTTGTCTGTAGGTTCTAAATATATTTTTTTTTAAAAATTGGAATCAGATTGCACTTCTTTTTCCATCTCCCTTGAAAACTAGTTTTTTTTAGAAAACAACATTTTTAAAAAGTGATGCTCACCGTATAACACAACTTTTTTTCCATTAAGGATAAAATTATAATTCTTTCGAATTTAGATTTGTAACTCTAATATCTAGTGCTTCCATTTGGTTAGATAAATTTTTATTGAATATTTTTTCTTTAATCAAGTTTCGAAGTCAAACCAATTAACATTCAAACATAGCGCGACTGTACAATGCGTAACTTTTTTTGTATGTATTGATTTTTATTTTTTTTTGGTTGGATCAAGGACTTCAATATCTAGTGCACTCATATTTTTCAATATTTTTTTTTGATAATCAGCTATTTTTCCACGTGTAGAATAGAGAGCTTGATTTTTGGTGAAAAACCTACATTCACAAGAAATAAAAAAATATAATATTAAAATTAAATTTATTTAAAATTATACTTTTAGGGAAGCTTATAATAAGGACTACATATTTACAAAAAATAAATTTTAAATGAATTCATTTGATCCCCCAAAAGGTAAATCAAAAGTGGTTTTTTATCAACATTTTGATAGGTGTAAAGGAGACTCCGTTGTAGGCCTGTATGGTTTAAAACTAGCGGGGTTCTATCCAAGGAGGTTTGATCTAAGGTAGTTTGATCATTTTATTTTCTCAAAATATGTGATTTCAGCAAAAATTAGAATCTCCCAGAAATTGTAAACCAGCTTTGTGGGATCACCCTTTCACTTGAACTAGCACACATAGATGCTTGATTCTACACATGACGCCTATTTGCCAGGTTTTCATCATGGTACCTATCCAAAGTGTTGCCCATGCAGTTTTCACTAGAGGACAATTTTTATCTTTACTATTTTCATGATTTTTTGATTGATTTTTTCTGAAATATTTTAAGTTCATGCTAAACCACCTGGTGGTGTCAATGTAGATGCTTATGTCATAATGTGTCATCGATATTGAAGAATTTGCTTTGCCAAGATACATGCACTTGAATACAAATTTTGAGATTCTTGATCTAATTTATTGATAACAGAGTTAACTCTGTCTTTATACGCACATCACAATAGAGCGCCTTTTGAATCCTTATGATGAAGGGTTCTTGCCAATACATGGTCAATGTGAGAATTGGAGATCGTGCGTGGAGGCGTGGATGGTGGAGTGTGTTTAGGAATAGAAGATGGTTTGGTTGATAGTTTGGAACCTTTGAATTTTCAAACTTGGGAAGATGAGCAAAGGTGGGTGGATATGAAAGTTTTCCTAGAATTAGGACCAACTGCTTGATATACTTTGTGCATTGCTTGAGAAGCCTGCTTTTTTCTTTGTGGACATCTTTGATGGATACTTTTCCCTTTTTTATTTTTCCCCATAGTTTCTTTGACTAATGGAGTTTGATAGGAATAATATTTCTATGTATTTTTTGGTATACATGTGTATATGATTTGTCCACTATGCTTCTTAGATTATTTTTCTTTGATAACATTCTTTGTGCTTTCATTCAAATATTTCTTTTGATGTTGGTCACAATTCATGGATGGGGTGAGGGGTGGATGAGGATTCGTGACATGGCTAGTTGTAGTATTAGCACCAGTTTCATCATAAGGATTCTTCATGCTTCCTATGTTGATGCTTTCTTGAGAAGAAGTTGCCCCCAGTATTGTGGAAGTAGCACCTTCATGCCTTGATTTTTCTTGTTTAAAGATGTCTTTTTTAGCAAGCATCCTTTGATAAATGACCACTGCAAATGATGTTATTTCAATTTGTTGCTCTACTGACTCTGGAATATCCTGTTTGGTCTAACCTATTTGCTTGAGTGGATAATGTTGGATATCTTCATATATGGTGTCCTAAATCTAAATTTGGGATATATCTGATCCTAATGTTGACAACTCAGCCTGACTGTAGGAATCAATAACCTTCTCTCTTTGTGTAATAATGTCAAGAGTAAAGGAATTTTTTTCTGAATGAAGATCATCTATATGTCCATCCAAAGAAATCATCTCATGGGTAGATGGATGAGTATGTGATATATGGATATGATCATCATTTGTGACATCTTGTATAGTTTGGAGAGTGTCCATTAGATCATTAAAGTATTTTGGAGATACAAATTCTTGATCTTGAATGATTTCAGGATTACTTTTGACATGCTTTGGATCAATTTCAAAGGATGGATTTGTTATAAAGGGTTCTTGAATATTGTCATTAGGCATGGGGGTGGCTCAATATCCTATTGATCTTTGAGTGGATTCAAATCAAGTGATGAGTTGAGGATTCCTTCAATATCTGGAACCATGAGGTCAAAGGATGTCAATATGTCTTGGAAAGGACCATTGCTAGACTTTGGTGAAACATGATTGTCATGCTTTGAAATAAATTCTTGAGATATGTCCTCTAACTCATTAAGTGATGTAGAGACATTTTCAACATGAGTATTGGTGGATGGATCTTGGATTATGTCAATAGGATCAAATAATTCTAACACTCCTTGAAATAGGTCATTGTTGGATATTATTGGTGAATTTTGATCATGATTTAAAAGTGAATTTTGATGCATGTTGATTTGATCATTGGATGGGGTAGAAAAATCTTCAAGGTGCTCATTGATAGATAGATCTTGATCATTATTTTCAACAATTGTGGTGGAGAGATTGTCAATTTTTTCAACCATAGGATGAAATGATGTTAAAATTTATTGAATTGGATCATTGTTGGGTATTGTTGGTGGATTTTGATCATGATTGAAAAGTGACTCTTGATATATGTTGATTTTATCATTGGATAAGGTAGAAACATCTTCAAGGTGCTCATTGATGGATAGTTCTTGATCATTGTTTTCAACAATTGTGGTGGAGAGATTGTCACTACTATCAATGGTGGTTGAATCTTGATCGTTATCCTCAATAGTTATTCTTCATTGATCAATAAGGTCTTGGATGAGATTTTTGAGTTGAATACAATTTGATGTTTGATGAATATTTTATCTATGATACTGACAATAAGATCTACCCCTATTCTAATGGAAGTTTATGACGAAGTTGAAAGCACTTCCTTTTGGAAGAGTGATGAGTTTTACATCAACCAACTTGTGTAATGTGGATTCAATTGGCTCTCCCAAAGGAGTGTATTCACGTTTGTTATCTTGTGCTTGTTGAGAAGACTCTTGTCATGATTTATTTTGGAGATGTGGTGATTGGGATTTTTGTTGATATTGTTGATCTTGATATCCAACCTCTTGACATTGGAGAGTTTGTTCTTGATGTGGTTGGGGACACAACTCAATTTTTTGATGACATGGTTTAACCAATGGATGAGAGTATTGATTTTTGGGTGGAGATATCTCTTGGCGCAATGAATCAACTATTTTGGTAAGTGAAGAAATTTGATGTCAGAAAATTTGATCTTGATTTTGATCTTGACACCCTTGATACAATTGATTTGGTTGTTAAGCAAGCATATTTGGAATGTATACTTGTGGTGTTTGTATGGGATCATGGACAAATTGATTTTGGACAATGTTTTGATTTGGGATGATGTTTATATTTTGCATTATAGGTGGACATTAAACATTGTTGTGGTTGGGAAATATATTACTTTGATTTAGGTAACCTTGATTTTGCATGGTGTTACCTTGACTTGGATCAATGCAGTGAGTTGTTAACATATTGTTTGGAATTTGAAAAACATTAGTTTGATTTGTAAACGTACCTATCCCATAGTTCATCAAGTGTGGATTTGATATGTTCATATTTGGTAAGCTTGTACTTGGTATATTCACATTTGGCATGTATTGATTTGGTGGGATAATGTTTTGTTGAAGACTCATGCATTGATTGTTTGATTGATAGATTTGTAGGTTTGGAATTTGATTTAAATCTACCATAGGGAAAGGTGTTCCAAAATTTAGATTGGGAATACTCACATTTGTTGTACCTTTGAGGTTTGTATGAGATAATGATCCCATGTATGGATTGTATAAATGTGAGTTTTGATAATCAATTGGTATTGTAAGGCTTTGATAGTTTGGTTGACTTAGATCACTCATGATGTATGAATAAAGTTTATATTCCATGTTTTTCTTGTGTTTTGACCTTGTTGACCTCTAAGGAATTTAGGACCAATGATGAGATGAAAGATGAAAGGCTGAGTGATATGGGTGTTGAACTTTTAGGAATTTTGGTCAATACTAGACTGAGGTTTTGATTTTGATGTTTTGATTGGATAATGAACTTGTAAGTCCCAAGATGTTGGATGTGACCTTAGGATGAACTTGTTCAAAGGGGTACTAATTTAACTAAATGTGTGAGAAAGGATACATTCCCACACACTTAACTAAACAAGGTGATTTTGATTTTGGCTTCAAATGATGTACCCAAGTCTAGATAATGATGTTTCCAAAATTCCAAAGAAGTTGTTTGTGTGATGGAATTTAATAGATGTTTGAGATGGATGAAATGATTGTTTGTTTTGATCCTAAATGAAACCAAGAGGGACTTATTTACAAGACCAAGGTTTTGAAGAACATGCTTTTCACCAAGAGTACTTCAAACCAATAGATCAATGTTTTCTCAAAATACCATAAGACAAAAGATAAACAAGTATGTGTGGGGTTCAATTGATTTCATCTTGATTATTGGATTGATTTTACCACATCCAATGTCTTGCTTAAGTTTCAAACTGAATGTCTATGTCTTAACTCCTTTTCATTTCACAAGGCCCATTATGTGAAAATTAAAGAATCAAGGCCATAGTTTTCCTAGGTTGACTTTGGAGAGAACAAATTGAGATATGGGCCCAAATATCTAGAAGCCTCTAAGGATAAAATCCCTAGGGACAAGCAGTAATACTTGGACTCTTCAAATATATTTGCTCTTTCCAAAGGGTTTGAAATGTTCATGAATTGTTTAATGTTTGTTTCGAAGTTTGAGATCCAAGAAAAGTATTTTACTGACTCACAGATTGCACAAACCTAGGATAGAAATGGCTATACTTGTTGAGTCCCCACTTGGATTTCTCCAAACACTGAGACAAAGTGTACAGTTAGAGATTTGGCGACACTGGTTCCCCCTTTCTCGACAAACACTTCTCGGGACCACCAAATCTAAAAATCCTAAAGATCTAGAGACCTTAAGAATTTTTCTATTTCTACTTTGAATAGTACAAATGTGGGGCGGCTTGAGAATGACCGTTCTTGCAGCAACAAATATTAAGGATTTTTGGCATTTTAAACAAAGGGTTGTAGTAAGGGCATTTGGTTCAAGGGAAACTATGATAAACTCCCTCAAGAGGTCTCCGAGCCTTTAGAACAAGGGATTTACGCATCATAAAGATACTGGGGGAGAGTTGTCATGTATCACTCCTGTTGATTGCAAAATTTGTATAGCAGTTCAGAAGAGCTTGGCTTTAGCTCGTTATGGCTTGGATCATTCCCAAGGGTCATTCCCTTGGGGTGAGTACTTTTTCCCACCAAGGCAAGCCCTCTAAAGATTAAAAAATTTGAAGAAGTACATTTGTAGTTCGAATACCTAAAGCATTTAGGATGGAACACACACAATGCCTTTCCTTCACACTTGCATGATTGTTCAATTTTAATTCCAAATTGAAATGTGTGGGTAATTTTAAACAATCAATGTCACTAGAATTCTTTTGATTCTCAAGATCATCAGGAGGTGCAAGAGAAGTGCATACAGATCTGAATGACACAAATTCTAAAAAATTACAGGACAATAAGCACAAATTCTTTTTAAGGCCATTTAATAAAGGTGAATTCTTTTTAGAGCATCAAGCTTAAATATGAGTTTGTCTTGTTCAATTTTATCACAAAATCAAAGTCTAGTAATTTCCTAATGTTCAATTTTAATCCAACTTTGACAAAGCTTATGTTGTTTTTTTAATTTTAAGCCCAAAGTAACTTTAGTTGGTCCTAAAGCATGAAAGGAAAATAGCATATGATGGGTTATTTTCCCATGAGTGTTTGAAAACACTATTACAATGAATATGAAATGCCTTTTTTATTTCACTTCAATGCTCCATGCTCCTCTTCAAACCTACAATCCAAGCTCCAAATGTTAGATAAAATCAAGAAAACAAGAAGATATGAGGGTTAGATAAATGATTAAGCATAAAAACCCTAAAACTTAGACCAAGTTACAATGTGATTTGACATTAGGTGAAAAATTGAAAATTTTAACTCTACAAAAATTTAGAAAAACATACACCATTAGATAGCTTATGAAATTCTACCCCATTTAAAAAAAATCTCTGAAAAAGACCAAAATATGACCAAGATATGGCCATTTGAAGATGGGGTGCAAAAGCAAGAAAAAAAAGGTGACCCTATTTACAAAGGCAACACTATATTTTCAAAAGTGACTTTGTATCATTGCAATGACAGTGTTATTTAACAAAGGTGACACTATATTTGCAAAAGCGATGCTTTGGTGAAAAAAGCAAAGGCGACACTCTACGCTAAACCAAGGACCTCAAAGGAGACTATGTGATGACAAAAGTGACTCTGTTTGCAAAGGCAATGATATATTTGCAAAAATGATGCTCTAGCAATGTCAAAGGTGATACCACTTCCTAGAACCTACAAAAATGTGATTTTCAAGCCAAAATGCAAAATTTTAAATGGTTAGCTCTCCTTCTAGTGCCAAAATGTGAATGAGATTTGACCTCATGCCAACATGGTCAACACACAATAGAATTAGTCAAGTTAGCAAAGACAAATCAAGCTCCCTATGAAATTCTTGATCACATTAAGATAAGAAAACATGATAATAAAAGCATGTAAATCTGTCTAAAATGGACCAAAGCTCAATCCCATAGGGGGATTGGTGCTCCTTTGATGTGGAAAATGAGCCCTTTCCCAATCCCTAGTGAGAGCTTCCAAAATATGATAAAGATACAAAGATAAGTGATGAAGTGCAAGATGAATGTAGTGAAAATGCCTAAGATTGTAGATGAGATTGTGGATGATTGTGGCTCCTATTTATAGGTTGAAGGGTTGAAGAATCGAAAGATGGGAGGAATGTGGGACTAAAAGAGATTCAATGAGATTGTAACACTTGTAACATGGCTAATGGATGAAGGTGGAGCACATTTTGGAGAATGTGAATAGTTAATGCATGTGGTTGAGAATTTGAGAGGTGTAAGAGAGATTAATGCATTTGTAAGAGGCATTAAATGATTATGGTTGAGATGTTTTGGAGGGAAATTTTTTGGGAAAGAAAATCAAATAAATGGAGTTAATGAAGGAATATTCCCTTATAATATGTCTTTGTGAGGGAAAATGAGATAATTAGTTAATTAAAAGAATTGATTTTCATGTGCAAGTGGGTGGGTTAGTCAAGGGTTGAGTTCGACCAAGTTTGAGTCAAAAGCTAGAGGATGGGTAATGATGGTTAGGGGTTAATTTATTTAGATTAATTAACTTGAAGGAATTAGGGAGTTTGAAATTTGATTTATTAAATCAGATGAGAGGACTTTAGGGACTTAATTAAATAAATTGATTTATTTAATCAAATATGATGCACATTAGTGAATTAATCGAATAAATTGATTTATTTAATTAATAGAAGAAATGATGTTAATTCAAGCATTTACACTATCAATGATAGATGGCACTACCCTTTGACAAAGATATTGGTTGATTAACCCCATACCAAAAACCAGACTAAGCTTAGTGTTGTGCCCTACATGACTAGAACTTGTATTCCCTACAATATACAACTAGCATGCACTACATAGACATGGTGAATTGATAGTGGAGCCAAAGGAAATCACACTACTTTTTCCAAAGTGTTCTCACTTTATACTTCAAGTGAAGGTCAACATTCACTTACACTTCTAAATCGTGTTTTGACTTAAGGCCACTATATTCTATGCAAGGTAATCCCTCCCATGGATAAACTCTTACCCCAAGATTCCCTATCATTAATTCCACATACTCTAGGGTATATATACTCTTAAAGTAAATATAAAAGTTCCCTCCCTTCATTGTACTCACAATCCTAGGAGTAACCCCTTAGCTATCTTTTATAATTAAATAACTTAGCTACATGCAACTCTTATGCTACACATGTTTAAATCATATCTAGTATGTAATACTTATGACAAACATAGTCCTCCTATTATGGAGTGCTTACAAGCATTGCACAAAAAGTATAATTATCTTCTATTTTATTTTCAAAGCAACTATTTCCTTCCCATTGCAACATTCACAAAAGACTAACCAAAGCATTCATGAAAAATCATTCAAAATCTAAGACAAATAAATGAGAATTATCCTCATACCTGTTAACACTTATCCAACCGATTTATTGCAAAGTAGCTTTTCCAAAAAATAACTAACTTGATTGTGAATTCTCAAGTGATGCTACAATATACCTCTATCTCTCAAGTTGATAAAAAAATTCACTCAATATACTATTCTCTCTCAAATATTCAGAATTCTCTCTCTCAATATAACAAAATAAAGAAAACAAGAATGCAAAATGCTTATTGAATGTGTCCCAAACAAGTGAGTTTTCTCTACTATTTATACATCAGAAATGAGACCTCTCATCCTATAGAATAGGCATGAGTGTCTTAGTATGAGTCAACTCACTACTTTAAATAGTTTGACCATTTCAATGACTTGCTACTAACAATATTATGCACATTTACCAGTTGTTGATATTTACACAATGATATGGCAATAAGAAGTTTACTAAGTCAAAGACAATTCAATATAAGGCATTGACCAAGTCTTCCATTTCTATCAACTTCATGATTGCTAAATAATTTGCATATTATTTTCTCTTAATGCATAGACAACATGAGTAATAGTCGGCTTTTGAAATACAGTCACAAGTTTAATATACTCAGCCTGTGATTTAGTCAATAAATCATCCTATAATCACTATTAATGATAATCAACTTCAAAGCATATAAACAATCTTAAATATATAACATAAATGTTCATATACATATATATATGTGCTTATTGACATATATATATATACATATATATATGTGCTTATTGATATACATATATATATATATGTATGTATGTATGTATATATATATGTTAATATATATACTCATATATATCATATGCCAATAAAGTATGAATACACTTGATACACAAATGAGTACATACTAGATAGTGTTCATATAGTAATAACCATATATCAATTGTGTGTGTGTGTGTGTATATATGCCTCTATCTAGATGTATACATATGTATACATATATTGATACATTCGTATGGGCATGTTTGTTTGCCACCATATGAGTATATCGATACATATATACATATGGATATATGTATATACTTTATATATATATACACATTCGATTCACACACCAAATTCATACACAATTACTATTGCATTGATAAGCACCTACATGTGATATATTTGTACATATACATATACATGTCATTAGATCCATTGGATAGTTCCATGTGCATAAGCAACTCGTGCATGAGTGTGCATAGATACATCTACCTATGTACCTTCATGTAAGTGTTCCTTCATGCATATGATCTATCATCAACATGCATGTGTCGACATATACATATTCCACATATGTCTTACTCATCGATACAAGCATAGTAATAAGGAAAGAACTCACAAGCTCAAACAGATAAACATCACCCAATAATGCACTCAATAGTAAACAAGATTCTTACTAATGCAGACACAACAACTAAGGATGACTTACCAACTTCCCACTTAATAAATTGACTCAATTATTCTAATGTGGTGTGTGTAAGCTCAAATAGGTTACATTACTATTTACTCGACCAAGACCTTCTCTTGAGTGATACTTCCCCTCTACCTAGAGGAATTGAACATAGACCTGCATCCACTAACATATGCCCAAGGCAGTTAGCCACTCAAAAAAATATGCATTACATATATTACATCTCCAAAGTCAAAATAATAATTCAATAACCATCCATTTCACACATTTGCACTACATTAAATGAGATAACATTCACACATAATGCATCAATAACAAAGTGCAAGCACAATTTATTCATCTCTATAATTCACATTACATTCATATTTACTCTACATAGTAATAGTAAATAGTAATAACACAATCAGGGTGTAACATACTTCCCCCCTTGTGAATCATTGTCCCTGATGATTTTATGTAGCAATATAAGACAAAAAAAAAATCAACATATTGTTTTTAAGCATTATCAAAAGCATCTAAAACATGAGGAAACTTTTATTGAATCTCAACATAATCTTCCCAAGTGGTTGAGTCTTCTGCATATGGGTCCCACTAGACTTTGCACTGCATAACCTCCTTTTTAGCCAAATGAAGCGTATGTGTTCTGAGCACCTTGACGAGCTCAAGTGTTACCACTCTAGGGTCTTGTACCTATAAATCAATCCAATCAATCACATGATTATCATTGAGTATATACTTCTTTAGGTAAGACACATGGAAGACATTATGCATTTTGGAAAGAGTTGGTGGCAATGCTATTTGATAGGCTACTGAATTTGCTTCCTCTAGAATCTCAAAAGGTCCTACATAATGTGGGGCTAACTTGGAAGAATTTCCAAATTTAATGGAGCTCTTGTTAGGTTTCACTCTCAACAACACTTTGTCATCTATGAAATTTTTTGAATCATTATCTTAGCATCAACATAGCTTTTTTGTCTGTCGTTAGCTTCACCCAACCTTTTCTTAACAATCTTCACTTGCTCTTCCATTCCACCAACATTTCTATCCCAAGACTCACTCTATCCTCAAATCTATCCCAACTTATAGGAGTTTGACACTTTTGACCATATAACGCTTCGAAAGGAGCCATCTTTATCATGGAATGGTAAGAATTGTTGTAAGAAAATTCTACTAAAGGCAAGTAGTCCTCCCACTTGTACTGTTGATCCATGCAGTACATTCTAAGTATGTATTCCAATACTTTATTCACTCTTTCAGTTTGTCCATCCATTTCTAGATGATATGATGAGCTAATATTCAATTGAGTCCCTGGTGCAAAAAAAAAGGTTTGCAAAAACCTAGAAGTGACTTGTGCATCCTTGTTCGAGATAATCTTCTCAGGAATCCCATGCAATCTAAGCACTTCTTGCACAAATTTTCTTACTATGACGGGTGCTCCATCAGTTAGATTCCCAAGTATAAAATGTGGTACTTTGGTAAGCTTATCTACAACCACAAGAATGGCATTGTGCTTATTTCTTTACATAGGCAACCATTGCACAAAGTCCATACTTATGACTTGTCATTTCCTCTCTAATTTATCACATGGATATAACAAGCCTACAAGATGATGATGCTCTGCTTTCACCCTTTGACATTCAAGACACCTAGCCACAAATCTAGCATCATCTCCTTTCATACCCTTCCAAAAATATAATGGCTTCACATCTGTCATCATTTTTGTCACTGTAAGTGTCTAGAGTATGGTGCTTCATGTACTTCCTTCCATACCATATTCGTTAACTCTTTTTACATTAGGTACATAGATTCTCCCTTTATATCTAAGTAATCCATTAGGTTTGAAATGAAACCCTTCATACTTTGAATCTTGTGGATTGCTAGTGAGTGCTTGCTTGACTTGCAAGTAGTACTCATCCTCTTTTCATTTCTGTAACACTTGTCCTTTAGAGTTGGTTTGAATCGACACTATTGAAGCAATATGATGTCTTTGACTCAAGGCATCAGCAACCCAATTTTATTTCCCTTTAATATAACTGATATTGAAGTCATAATCAACTATTAACTCTAACCATCTTCTCTTTCTAGCATTCAGATTGGGTTGAGTGAAAAGGTACTTTAAGCCATTATGATCAATTTTCACCTCAAAGGGTTTCCCCAACAAGTAGTGCCTCCACATTTGCAATGCAAGGTTACCAAGATCAAACCAACTTGAAGTTTTCAGCTTCACTTGGTTACCAAGATCATCTAGGAACTCTACAATTTTAGCATGGAAATCTACCTTAGCCCTATGTCTCAACAACCAATTCATACCTAAGATAACATCATAGGATCCTAAAGTCGTAACATATAGGTTTACTTCTATAGAAAAACAAGATAACTCTATCCTAGCCTCGAACAAACATTGTTTTGCCTTTTCTCTTTCTTGGTTTGCATACTCTACATCCCAAGATGTTGTCATGTGTCCAGCCTTTCTAGACAATTTCTTAGCTACTCTAGGTGAAATGAAATTCTCAGTTGCACCAGTATCAATAAGAACATAAATGGGTAAGCCAAACAGAATACCTGGAGTTTCAACTGGAGTTACTTGATACTCCACCTGGCGATCATCCACAATTGCATGTATCTTTTGTGGGAACATCGATTGCTAAGTAGGTAGTGGATTACCATAAGATCATGAACCAAAAGACTTATTGGGACATTCTCTAGAAAAGTGGTCACCTCCACATGTAAAGCATCCCGAGTATGGTACTCTCTTCCTTGCAATTTCTCCAAATTTACTAGCATCCCCACCAGCATTGTTGGTATTTCCGCCACTAGAACAATTTCTCTTATGTTCCCTTTTTAACTCTTTCCCACCATTTTTGGATCCATTTTCCCCATTCTTAGGTACATTCTGCACAACCTCCACCTTCTTTGGAATTGTCCTGTTAGGTACTTTTGCAATCCTCTTACTGTCTTTATTTTCTTGACGGTTGGAGATACCTTTAGGCTGTTGCTCTTGCTTAATTGCTTTCTCATATACAAGATCCATAGTTTTTGGACCATGCATATCCACCTCTCCTCTGATCTGATTGTCAAGTCCCATTATAAACTTTCTTATGTGTAAGTGTTCATCTTTATGATATATAGGAACATAATGCAAAAGTCGGGTAAACTTCTCCCAATACTCTTTGACTGACATATTACCCTCTCTCAAACTCTGGAAGTCCATGAGTTTTTTGTCATAGGAGACTTGGGGCAACCATAGTTTACAGAAAATCTCATCAAATTCCCACCATGTCAACTTCCACGAGTTAATATTGAGTTGCAACTTTTTGTTCATCCACTAGTTAGAGGCTTCTCCTGCTAACTGGTATGCACCCCAAGCGGCTTTATTGGTCTCAGTGTAATTTCAGATTTCTAAATAATTTTCCATTTAGACAAGCCACGCCTAAACTTCATCTTTGCTAGCACTTCCCTCAAACTTGGGTAGGGTAATCTTCTTCATATCTTTGGAAAGTTTGGAATCCATACGCTTCTTGTGTCTTTCCTCAAATGGTGTAGGTGACTTTTCCCTCTCGTGGTCATGAGTTTCATCACACCCACGAGAAGATTTTTCTCCCTCATTCTCATTAATGAGAACCTCCTTCTCAACCCCAAATTTTACCCTTTCTTGTTCAAGGTTTTCCAACCTTGCCAAGATTTGGTCAAGTCTAGCTTCAACTCTTGTGGGTCCTTGCCCAACTTCTTGGCTTCCGCTAGGATTGGTTCGTGTCCTCACCATCTTCACAAGAATGGATTTTACCTAAATTTGTATCCATGTTAGATTTAATCATGTTATCAACTATCTTATGGAAAACATTAATATGACATTCATACACACATTAAGAATTCCACATAAGATTAAGCACACACTTTTGATAAACATATTATTTTATTCATTTCTTGAGGATTTCAATATCCTTTTGATTCATGGAGTGAATATTCAGATAGTCGAGTGGAGAGTATCCTTCAGATTCAATCTCGAACACATAACTTAATGGAGTATATCCTAAAAATTGAGATTGTTTCTCATTTCTCATTTTTCATAGTTATCCCAGAAAGGATAGCAGCCTTCAAATTTATCATTCGATACATAGTTATGAGGTACATATCCCCCAGACTCATTACTCGAGGAAATTACAATTACTTCTGCCATTGGAAGAACTCTAGGGTCCCTAAAGATAAATGCCAGATTGACACTTCTTTTTGAGGGAATATCCCTGGAAAGTGATAATGACTCATACTTCTCTGGTGGGATGGAAGGTAGATAGTTGTACATGGCCTCCATCTTCATCTTTCTCTTCATATCATTGATCTGAGAAAGTGTGTGACTAAATGTTTCAGTGTCGTTCCTGCATATGGCATTGTTGTAGTTAGTACCCTTAATTGTTCTAACAATGGCCTCTCTTTCCTTCTTGGCCTTGAAACAACACTTGTTTCCAATTACTGACTTTCAAGCCATTAATCTGAGATGCACCATCCTGGCACAAGAATTTCCAAACATTAGATAAAATTGGATGAAAATAATGATGAGCTCATAGGTTCTAGAGCTAAATTTGGTAGCTCTGATACTACATGTAACATGCCAATCGTTCATTAAAGTAAAAATTTCCTAAGTTTTCACTATGTGATTAAATAAACTATGTAACAAACCATTGCAAAAAAAAATAAAAATCTTTTCATTATTGAGAATATATGAATAAAGATGCCATTACAATAAATAATAAGGATTCCATTTCAATATAATAATTTCACAAATTACAATATTCCAATAATGTACACAATTACATACATAGCTCAACTGAGCTTCAGAGCATAAGATATAGATGGTCTAGGATCCTCCTTTCAAAAAAATTGATTTTGTCACATGTTGAGGAGGAGAAGCATCACTCAAGCACTTTTCCACCAACCACATACTCATATGCAGTCCCCCGCACATCTAAAAATGATAGATGGCCCTACCCCTCGACGAAGAGATTAGTTGAGTAACCCCATACGACAACCACATTGAGCTTAGTGTTGTGCCCTACATGACTAGAACTTGTATTCCCTACAACCTGCAACTAGCATGAACTACATAGACATGATGAACTGACAGTGGAACCAAAGGAAATCACACTACTTAGGCCAAAGTTTTCTCACTCAGTACTTCGAGTGAAGGTCAACATTCACTTACACTTCTAAAGCTCACTTTGACTTAATGCCACTATATTCTATGCAAGGTAATCCCTCCCATGGATAAACTCTTACCCTAGCATTCCCTATCATTAGTTCCACATACTCTAGGGTATATCTAGTCTTAAAGTAAAGGTAAAAGTTCCCTCCCTTCATTGGACTAACAATCCCAAGAGTTACCCCCTAGCTATTTTTTATAATTAAATAACTTAGCTACAAGCAACTCTTATGCTACACATGTTTAAATCATATCTAGTAATTAATACTTATGACAAACATAATCCTCCTTTTATGGAGTACTTACAAGAATTGCATAAATAGTATAATTATCTTCTATTTTATTTTCAAACAAATACTATTTCCTTCCCATTGCAACATTCACAAAAGACTAACCAAAGAATTCATGAAATAATCATTCAAAAGCTAAGACAAATAAAGGAGAATTATCCTCATGCTTGTTGCCTAATTTTGACCCATGGGCTCAATCAAGCAAGATAAATCATGTGATAGAGGTTCGAGAAGGCCAAATGGGGCATTCGTACTAGGGAAAAAGTCATGAATCTGATGCTAGGTCACAGGGAATTCAGTTGGGAAGCCTGCCTTGTTCAAGTTTAGCATGAAAATATTTTAAGGAGAGAGTCGCCAAGACCTCTCAGATGTCTCACCGAAGAAAATAAGAGGGTCGCTAAAGGGTCATAATCAGCATAGCATCTTGCCGATGGGAGCATGTTTCACCAACAGGAAGGTTGCGCTCTCGAAAAAGCAGGTTCTCATTGCTATGTGGTCTCGGCGATCAGGAGGTGTCTCACCGACAGTTGAGGCATTTTCCAAAACAGGATGATTTCGCCAAGGTTCTGGCCGATAAAGACAGTCACGCCAAAGGTTTTGTTTTCAGCATAACCTGGTGACTTCGGAGTAAATCCTACTGACTAGGCGAAGTCTCCTTGATAGTGAAGATCTCGCCAGGAGGAAGTCATATTGGCATAACTTGTTGCCTTCGGCATGAGTTTCGCCGATGGCTTAAAGTTTGGCTGAAAGATGTGAGTTCAGGGAGACTAGAGTGTGTTCAGAAAAGGGTCTGGCCGACAGGCCAAAGTTTCGATGACAAGACAGGAGCGTAGCAAATGGTCATGTTTTCGAGGAGATGTCTCCCCGACTGATGGGAGTCACACCGACAGAGATCTAAAGCTTAATGGAATGAAATGTCTTAGGGTGACATCAATAATGTTTCACCAATAGAAGATGAAGGGTCTCAGGGTAGCCTCTTGCTTTCGGTAAGATCTCTCACCAATACGGGAGGGTCTTATCGAAACCAAAAGAGGTCTTAGTGACACGAAAGGAGCTCGCCAAGAGATTGAGGCTTTTTCCATGAGGTCCTAGTGACTTCTTGAATTCTTGCCGAAGTGGATTGACTTTGGTATAGCATCGTGTTTTTGCCCTAAGGTCTCACCGAGATGATAATGTTTCCCCGACTGAAGAGAAGGTAGCTCATCACCAAAAGATAAGGAGCCCGGCGAGAGGTCTAGCTGACAGGCCAATGTCTCACCAACAACAAAGGGTCTCACCAAGAGTCTTCCCAAAATGAAGAGTTCGCTGAAGGAAAAGGAATTCTATAAGATGTCTCGGTGAATGAAGGTGGTCTCAGCGACGGAAAGTGGGAATCGGCCTGACTAGAAGACCTTGTTATGAAGTCTTCCCGACTTGCTAGTGTCTTGCCGACATATAAAGAGCCTCAGATGGAGAGGATGGTCTCGTCGAAAGATAAAGGGGGGCCTCAATATGTTTTCCTTCAGAGGGAGTCTCACCAACAATGAAAGACTTCGCCGAGAATGTTTGACATCTACATAAGGTCATGCCAAAGTAAGGATGTCTCCCCGACAGGAAAAGGAGCCTGCTGAAAGAAAAATCATTCGTTGTAAGGTCTCAGCGACCTGATTGGGTCTCACCGATAAGGATGCCTTTGGTATAGCATTCCAAGTCAGAGAAAGGTCTCCCTGACTCGATAATGTCTAACTGACAAGTGAACAGCTCAGTGAAGAAGAGAACCTCAATCTAAGGTTTGGGCAAAGTAGGGAATTCTCAATGAAGTAAAAGTGGCATCAGCATGGCAATCTGAGCTCGCCATGATATCTCACCGACTGAAATCCTAGAGCTCGAGCCAGAGGAGGGGTCATCACTAGGAATGTCTCAGCGACTGATCGGAGTCCCGCCAAAATAGAGTACCTTCGCAAAAGGGTGGGGATTTTTGACATGATGTCTTGGTGATAGAATTGTGTCTTCCCAATGGCCTTAGTGATTTCGATATGAATTCTAAAGCTCACTATGATATCTCACCAACTGTCACATGTTGTGCCAATAACTTCAGAGGGGCATAATCACATCGATGAGACACTTCAAGTGTCTCGTTGAGATGTGATTCTGACTGAATGAGCTTTTGACCATAGGGGAGTCTATGTGTAATTTTCCTAGCCAATCAAGGAAAGCTACGGGTGAATCGTTGGCAGGTTGACCAGTACCAAGAGAATCAATAGGATGTGAATCAACATGATTCAGTAGGTAGACACAAGGACCAGAAGTAAATGCACCACATAGCTTCAAAAGATCTAAGGGGTTTCTCCAGATAGTTTCTCTTCACCAACACACACAACAAGGACACATAGGGGTGCAAAATTTATTTCAATCAAAAGATCTTAGGATAGATTTTTCTAAGACTGATATTTTTGTGAGCCTTAAGGGGGGCCGTCACCTTTCTAATATAAGGCATTTTTTTCCTTTTTGTAAATAGTTCGGATTATACACTCAAAAGAGTTAGTGATTTTTATCAATCCTTTCTCGACTAAATGTATGTTTTGTAACTCAACTGGAATCTGGAATACAACACAGAGTTTACCTTGGAAGCTAGTGTTCATGTTTGTACTACTCTCATTTCTATATCTTTCTTTTGATTATGTAAGTCTTTAACTGTGTTTTATAAATCTGCACTCATACCTTAAAGTTGCAAAATTTATCTTTCCTTCCTAAGATGTGTATGTAGATCGAGCCTGTTAAGATTGATTCATAGATCTAAAAGAATTTTTTTTGAGTATGTGAAATAGTTACATTTAAGTTTCTTAGTGTATTTTTCTTCTTGTTTCATTTCATGATTTCTTATCAATACGGTGTATCACCATAGTTTAGTTTCATTTGTATGCATTCCTTCTCCTTTTACCCTCACAGAATTGCTAGTCTAGGTGATACCCAAAGGAAGCCGGCCTTCTCTGGAGGTTCATTTCAAACTCAGGTGACCCACAACCTTGAAATGATCCCATGTTTCACCAGAAAGCCTAGTTTCATAACTTTACATAGGGTGCATTTCTAGGTGACAATAGTTTTTGGCATGCCCAATGGGACAAAAATTAGATTGAACTGTTGGTTTAGTATGCAACCAGTGAATTCCAGACTTTATAGAAGTCCTTTGGCATACTTGGCGACTCCACAAAGAGGAAGAACTCCAGAAATCGATGCCTTCTATAGTTTATGAAAAGAGTTCGAACAAGAAGTAGCTCAGGCCCTTTCGAATATCTGCAGCTATCACCACCAAGAAGACCAGGTAGAGCAACAAAGAGGAAAGAAACAACAATTATTTATTATAGAAGAACTCAGTCTACTCTTCCATCTGTAGGGTCTCATTTCGCTACACCAACAAATCCACCTCAAATACCTCCAATGGCCGCTCCAAGGAATCAACCCTTTTTTGCTTTCAATGGAGGGAGTCCTTTAAATTTGGCACAGCACAACGACATCCCGATAGCAGCCCTGAAGATCCTTCCAACTTTCACAGGGGAAGACCAAACTACTCCCATTGAACATATCAGAGATGTGGCTTCGTTATGCGGAGTCCATCATGTAACCCAAGAAGATGTTGCAGTAAGATTACTAGCTGCTTCACTAAGAGGGAGAGATGTATAATGGTATAGGGGCTTAGCAGTAGGTTCAATTGCAACTTGGGACAAATTTGGAGACAAGTTGCATAAGCAATTTCAAGACAGGTCTGATAACTTGTCTCTATTGGAACAATTGACTACAATTAAGAGGGCTCCACAAGAGTAGATGAATGACTTCAACTTCAAATTTCAAAGAACTTGGGATAGAATCCCTGCGATGGTGAGGCCACCTCTAGAATACACATTTTTATACTTTTTGAGGGCTCTTAACAGCGATATAGCTGTCATGATACAATCAATGGGAGGAGTGTCTTTGCCAGATGCTTTCGAAATAGCAATCAGAGCTGAGAATAACTTAATAGAAGCTAGTAAACTCGCTCCTAGGCATCCAATGCCTATATTTCTAGAAATTCATGCAAACATTCTTTTGAAAATACCTCCTTTCACACCTCTACCAAGTGTACCAACGCTGCTAGCTATTGTTCCAGCAGTTGATAAACAAGAAAGTGTTGCTTTAGGCTCATCACAGGAGTTACAAGAGATCAAAAGTCTTTTATAGACTTTTGGTAACAAGTTGGTGAACTTGGAAAAACAACAGTCCTATTCTAGGCCTTATCAATAGCAGAGTCAAGCCTCAAGTCAGCCTTTTCCAGGTCAACAACAGCAATTTTAGGGGAATAGACAACAGTATCAAGGTAATTACCAAGGCACAAGACAAAATGTTGCTCCAAGACCTTTTCAGGCCTACAATACAACTCCAATTAGTGCTGTCAAAGAGCTTGTTCCTGTTAAAAACAATCTGACTGCTGATTATGAATGGTGTTATCCATGTAATCAGCCACATAATCAAGCTACATGCTCTAATGGCGTCATCAATCAAGCTCTTATGGTGCAAAATGTTGTAGGTGCACAAGATTTTCCTAAGGAGGGATATCCACAACAACAGGATCAACCTGGAGATGATTCAACTCTCTTGAATTGGAAAAGAGAAGAATTTTTTGGAGTGAACTAGGATGACACATTTGTTGCTGCTAATACTAGAGCCAAGAAGAGGGCTTTCGAGATTGAACAAGCAATGAATAAGAATAAGGGAGTTGTTGGTCCATCAAATCAGCAAGTACCACACACTTTGCAGCAAGGTTATGATACTAGTAAGGAGCACCCTTTACATGCTTCATCTGCAGGTCAAGTGCAACCTGACCATGTTGTTGTAAAGACACAGCCAAAGGTAAATATATCTACACCTTTCAACATTGTTGAAAGTATGAAAAAAATGAATGTTTCAATTTCAATGTGATATTTTTTAGCAATCCCTAGCCAAATCAATTTGTTACAGTCAGCCTTATCAAATCATGTTAATTTGAATTTTCCAAATGAAGTCTCTTTAGGCCAAACAAAGTCAGTTTTAACCAATGCACTTTTGGATACTACCACCCAACAAGGTGATGGTGTCAAGCCCCCTCCTTTCTATGTTTCCTTAATAGTGGGGAATAAATTAGTGCACAATTGCATGGTTGATAGCGGGGCTAGCAGTTTCTTAATGCCAAAAAAGATTGTAGACCAGCTAGGTTTACAATACTAGCCATTAGAAAAGGGAGTACTTCAATTGGATGGGACAATAGTAAACACTATAGGTGTTATTAAAAATTTGAATCTCACACTACATGCCTGTCCCAATTTTTCAATCTCGCAAGATGTGTTTGTCATAGATTTGTCACCATTTTTTACTTTATGCCTTTCTAGAGACTTCACAGCTAAAATTGGAGGGTATTTGTCTTCATATTGGTCCCATATGTTTTTTAGGACCAGGTATGGTACTAAGGTAACTATAACTTCGGAGTCCCTTGCCAAGGATCACATTGAGCCTTATGTGCCATCTGCTATAAATGTTAATTCTATTGTTTTAGAGGATACTGAACTTGTTGCAGCACAAGAGTTACACGATGTGAGTGCACCTGAGATACTCCTAAATGAATGGGTAGCTGAGAACGTGATTGACAATCCAAATGGGCTTATTCAGGATGTTGGTCTGGGCAATTATGTATTCCATGAGGTTGGGGCAGAAATGCCAAATCTTGAAAGAAGTGTAGAAAGTTAGTTTGAGCAGTAGAATGAATTATGGGAGATGTATTTTGATGGTTCAAGAAGCAAGAATGGCACTGGAGGAGGTACAATTCTTGTATCTCCGCAGGGTGATAGGTATTATTCTTCTTTTCATTTTGCTTTTGCATGCTCTAATAACACTGCTGAGTATGAGGGCCTTGTTCAAGATCTTGAATGGTCAAGGAAGAGAGGAATAACCCGCTTGAAAGTATATGGGGATAGTGAGTTAATTTTCAATCAAATAAGAGGCCTAAATGTTGCTAAAAATGACACATTAAAGTCTTATAGAAATAGAGTGTGGAATATGATTGAGGAATTTGATGCCTTTAATTTAGTATCTATTCTAAGGAACCAGAACAAGCATGTTGATAGGCTTGCTGCCATTGGAACACAGTTTGATATTCCAGGTGATATTAGAAAAAAGTGAGTACAGTAGTATGTGAAAGTGGTAGTCAGGCCATCAATTCTTGATAACAACATTCACTGGCAAGTTTTTGATAGCGATGAGCAGATTCTTTATTTTTTGCTTGAAGAAGATCAGTTCTCCATGGTGAATCAAGCAAAACTTAAGCAATAGTATGATGATCAGGTCATACAGTTGAGGACAAATAAGTTACCCAAAGGTCTGGTTACCTTAGAGTCAATTTTCAGTATTGACGATCAGCTTAAAAGGGGTAAAGATGGCTTGCAAATCAAATAATAGCATTATGAAGAACCAGAGATTTTCAAAGGTAAATTCCTTAAGATAGGAAAAATTTGTTCACATGAAGATAAACAAGCTTTTGTTGCCTTATGCCAATAGTTTCATGATGTCTTTGCTTGGGAGTACTCAGATTTGAAAGGGTTTGATCCCCATATTGCTCAGCACATAATTGAGTTAGACCCTAATGCTAAGCTAGTAAGGTAGAAACAAAGGCCCTTGAATCCTAAGCTTGAGCCCTTAATGATTAAAGAGCTGACCAAACTAGTTGAGGGGGTATCATCTTTCCTATTAAACACACTTCATGGGTTTCTAACCTTGTGCCAGTTAGGAAGAAAAATGGTGAAATAAGACTTTGTGTCAACTTTAGGGATCTTAACCGGGCATCTTTGAAAGATCACCATCCATTGCCCTCCATGGAAAAAATATTACAAGTAGTTTTTATTTTTGAAATATTTTCCCTATTAGATGGTTTTTCAAGCTATAATCAGGTGCTGGTCAAGGAAGAGGATCAGTTCAAAACTTCTTTTACAACTAAGTGGGGCACCATGGCATACAAAAGGATGCCTTTTGGTCTATCTAATGCTGGTGCCATGTTTCAGAGGGCCATGGAGATGGCGTTTCAAAGTTTGATTAATAAGATTTTGCTGATTTATTTAGATGACATTACAGTTTATTCTAAGAATGTTGATAAACATTTGTTATACCTTAAGCAAGTTTTTGAAAAATGCAGAGAATTTGGCATTTCTCTCAATCCAAAAAAGAGTATCTTTGTTGTTTATGAAGGGAAATTGTTAGGACACATAGTGTCAAAGCAAGGAATTATTATTGACCCTGAAAGAGTCAAAGCCATACTTGAGTTACCATTATCCAATCACAAGAAGGGTCTGCAGAGCTTTTTGGGCCAAATCAACTTTCTGAGAAGGTTCATCCCTGATGTTGTGAACCTGTTACAGCCTTTAACCGCCATGCTTAAAAAGAATGAAATTTTTAGTTGGAATGGAGAAGCAAAACGAAGTTTTGAAAAAATTAAGGAAGCTTTAGCATTAGCTCCAACACTCGTAAATACAGATTTTTCTAAAGATTTCTTCTTATATGCTTTTGGCAGTGTTGGTTCGATCTCTGCTATGCTGGTATAGAAAAATAGTGATAACTTTAAGCATCCCATAGCTTTCTTTAGCCAAGTACTTGTTGATTATGAGGAAAGGTATACTTTCCTAGAGAAGCATGTTCTCACTGCAATCAGAAGCCTAAAGAAGTTTAAGCCTCTAGTTTCAAACAATAATATTCATATTTTGATTGCACACTCAAGTGTGAAGGAATTTTTGTTGAGTAAAGACCTTAATGAAAAAAGAGCAGGGTGGATCACTAAGGTAATGGAATATTACCAAAGTGGTTAGAGGTAAAGGTCTTTGTGAATAGCTTGCTATAGGGTCAAGTAGTAAAAATGAATTAGAAAAGGATGATGTGTTTACTAATACAAATGAATTTTAGAATGCTCAAGATGATGTGCCTATGGGGATAACTAATTGGGTTCAAGATATGACCCAATTTCTACAAAACTGGTGAATGCCCACTAGGATTAAATAGAGCTAAAAGAAGATACTTCAGACAGTAGTCCATATCGTATGTGCTGGTATACAATATTCTTTTCAAAAAGTATCTGAATGGTGTCCTATTAAGATGCATTCACAGTCATCAAATTGAGAAGTTACTTCATGAGTTTCATGATGGAGCCACGGGAGGTCACTTTTCCCCAAGAACTATTGCCTGGAAAATCATGAGAGCTGGTTACTACTGGCCTAGCTTGTTCAAAGATGCATTTTCTTGGTCAAGAAAGTGTATTAAATGTGCTTTATTCACAGGAAAGGAAAAGCTACCTACTATGCCTCTACATCCAATTCAAGTGGAGCAGCCCTTCATGAGATGGAGCATTGATTTCATTGGGCCAATCAACCCACCATCCAGTGCTGGTCATAAGTGGGTGTTGACTGCTATAGACTATTTCACATGATGGACATAAGCAATAGCTTTGAAAGAAGCAAAAGAGTCTTCAGTTTTGAGCTTCTACGAAGATATAGCCACCAAATTTGGAGTTCCTAACTCTATCATATCTGATAATGCTCTTGCATTTGTGGGATTAAGACTAATTGATTGGGTTGTTAAACATATCATTCATTTGAATACATCCTCAAATTATTACCCTTAGGGTAATGGCTTAGCTAAAAGCACAAATAAGAATCTCATTAGGATTATCAAGAGAACAATAGAGGATAATCAAAGAACATGACATGTCAAATTAAAGTATGCACTATGGGCAAACAAGGTGACTCCTAAGAAGTCTATTGCTAACTCACCATACATGTTAGTTTATGGTAGAGAGGCAAAATTGCCTTTATCTGTAGAGCTTCCAGCTCTTGATATTGTTCACCATTTGGAGATGTTTGAGGAACATAACCCAATGTCTGTGAGATATGCAGAACTCATGGAACTCAAAGAATTAAGGGTCAAAGCAGTGAAGGATTTGGATTATCATCAGCTCCAAACAAATAAAACATTTGATAGAAGGGCCACAACAAAATATTTTAAGGCGGGAGACCTTGTGCTCAAATGGGATGTTCTGAAAAGCAGGCCAGGCTGTCACACCAAGTTTGACATGTGGATAGGCCCATTCATTATCAGAGACTGTAAGGAGCACAATGCTTATCATCTGGCTACAACAAAAGGGGAAATACTCCCTATCCTAGTCAATGGGATGCACCTTAAGCCCTGTTTTCAAGTCTGATGGAGTTCCTCTATTGTACATATTAGGTTAGGTTATGTTTCCAATAAGTGCTTTTGCACTTTAGGTTAATTATTTTCCATTTTTTGGATGTTGTGATGGCACAGTAAATATTCTCTTTCGTTTTCCCCTATTTTTCTTTTCTTGTGGCAACCTATTGTGTCTTATGGGTCTAAGACGAGTTGCATCCATGTGCAAAATTGATATTTTTGTTTGTTTTCTAAGCCTCCTAATGACTCCATGCCCAATGGACAAGTTTTGGCTACTAGTTTTTCATGTTTAGTAGGCAAACATCCAGCAAAGGTCACCAGAAATGTTGCCAAATTTTCACCCATGGGCTCAATCAGGCAGGATAAATCATGTGACAGAGGTTCGAGAAGGCCAGGGCATTTGTACAAGGGGAAAAGTCATGAATCTGATGCTAGGTCATGGGGAATTTAGTTGGGAAGCCTGCCTTGATCAAGTTTAGCATGAAAATATTCTAAGGAGAGAGTTTCCAAGACCTCTCAGATGTCTCACTGAAGAAAATAAGAGGGTCGCTAAAGGGTCATATTCGACATAGCATCTTGCCAATAGGAGCATGTTTTTTTGACAGGAAGGTTGCACTCTCGGCAAAGCAGGTTCTCATTGCTATGTGGTCTTAGCAATCAGAAGGTGTCTCATCGACAGTTGAGGCATTCACCAAAATAAGATAATTTCACCAAGGGTCTGGCCGATAAAGATAGTCACACCAAAGGTTTTGATTTCGGCGTAACCTGGTGACTTTGGAGTAAATCCTACCGACCAGGAGAAGTCTCCCCAATAGTGAAGATCTCGCTAGGAGGAAGTGATATCGATGTAACTTTTTTCCTTTGGCATGAGTCTCGCTGATGGCTTAAAGTCTAGCCGAAAGATGCGAGTTTGGGGAGACTGGAGTGTGTTCGAAAAAGGGTCTGGCCGACAAGCCAAAGTTTTGGTGACAAGACAGGAGCGCAGTGAATGGTCATGTTTTTGGAGAGATGTCTCCCTGACCGATGGGAGTCACATCGACGGAGATCTAAAGCTCAATGGAATGAAATGTCTCGAGGTGACATCAATAGTGTTTTTTTGATAGAAGATGAAGGGTTTCGGGGTAGCCTCTTGCTTTCGATAAGATCTCTCACCGATATGGGAGGGTCCTGTCGACATCAAAAGAGGGTCCTAGAGCCTGATCTAGAGGAGGATTTGTCGCTAGGAATGTCTCAGTGACCAATCAGAGTCCCGCCGAAATAGAGTGCCTTCGCTAAGGGTGGGGATTTTCAACATGATGTCTTGGGGATAGAATTGTGTCTTCCCGATGGCCTAAGTGATATCAATATGAATTCTAAAGCTTGCTATGATGTCTCACCAACTGTCACATTTTGTGCCAATAGCTTCAAAGGGGCATAATCGCATCGGCGAGACACTTCAAGTGTCTCACCGAGATGCAATTTTGACTGAACGAGCTTTTGACCATAGGGGAGTTTGTGTGTAATGTGCCCAGCCAATCAAGGAAAGCTACGGGTGAATCGTTGGCAGCTTGACCAGTGCCAAGAGAATCAACAGAATGTGAATCAATGTGTATCTATTCTGGACTCAGAGCATTCAAGGCGCTCAACAGGGGGATTCAGTAGGTGGACACAAGGACCAAAAGTAAATGCACCTGGTAGCTTCAAAAGATCTAAGGGGTTTCTCCAGGCAGTAGCTCTTCACCGATACACACAACAAGGACACGCAGGGGTGCAGCATTTAAGTCAATCAAAAGATCTTAGGATAGATTTTTTTGAGATCGATATTTTTGTGAGCCCTAAGGGGGGCTGTCACCTTTCTGATATAAGGCATTTTTTTCCTTTTTGTAAATAGTTCAGATTATACACTCAAAAGAGTTAGTGATTTTTATCAATCCTTTCTCGACTAAATGTATGTTTTGTAACTCAATTGGAATCTGGAATACAACACAGAGTTTACCTTGGAAGCTAGTGTTCATGTTTGTACTACTCTCATTTCTATATCTTTCTTTTGATTATGTAAGTCTTTAACTATGTGTTATAAGTCTGCACTCATACCTTAAAGATACAAAATTTATCTTTCCTTCCTAAGATGTGTATGTAGATCGAGCCTGTTAAGATTGATTCATAGATCTAAAAGAATTTGTTTTGAGTATGTGAAATAGTTGCATTTAAGTTTCTTAGTGTATTTTTCTTCTTGTTTCATTTCATGATTTCTTATCAATATAGTGTATCACCATAGTTTAGTTTCATTTCTATGCATTCCTTCTCCTTTTACCCTCACAAAATTGCTAGTTTAGGTGATACCTCAAGGAAGCCAACCTTCTCCGGAGGTTCATTTCAAACTCAGGTGACCCACAGCCTTGAAATTATCTGATGTTTCACTAGAAATCCTAGTTTCATAACTTCGCATAGGGTGCATTTCTAGGTGACAACAATGCCTATTGGTGCTTATCCAATCGATTGACTACAAAGTAGCTTTTCCAAACAACAAATAACTTGACCGTGACTTCTCAAGTGATGCCACAATATACCTCTATCTCTCAAGTTGATAAAACACTTCACTCAATATACTATTCTCTCTCAAATATTCAAAACTCTCTATCTCTCTCTCAATATAAAAAAATAAAGCAAACAAGAATGCAAAGAAAAATGCTTAAATTGAATGTGTCCCAAACAAGTGAGTTTGCACCACTATTTATACAATAGAAATGAGACCTCTCATCCTACAGAATAGGCATGAGTTTTGATAGCAATTACTATACATAGCCACTTACTCTACTTAGCTAAAAGGTGGGGCATAAATAAGAACATACTCAGCTAAATAAAGCTATAGTTCAACCACCCTATTTGACAACAGCAAGAGACTATTTCAAATCAGCACATGATAGAAAAATGTGTAATTCAACTTACTTTCACAATGAACATCTACATAAAATAGGATTCATAAGGTGGCACCAAGGAAAACAAACATTTCCAACAATTGGCGGGGTTTACTATATATTTGAATCAGTCAATATCAAATATGCAACACATAACTTACATTAACTTATTCTTAGCATGAGTTGACTCACTACTTTAAACATTTTAACCATTTCAAGAACATGTTGTTAACAATCTTATATGCATTTAACAACCGTTGATATTTACACAATGATATGGCGATAAGAAGGTTACTAAGCAAAGATAATTCAATACAAGGCATTGACCAAGTCTTCCATTTCTATCAACTTCATGACTACTAAACAATTTGTAGATTATTTTCTCTTAATGTGTAGACAACATAAGTAATAGTTAGCTATTGAAATACAGTCACAAGTTTAATATACTCGCCCTATGATTTAGTCAATAAATCGGCCTATAATCACTATTAATGATAATTGACTTCAAAGCATATAAACAGTCTTAAATATATAACATATATTTTCATATACATATATATATGCTTATTGACATACATGCATACATACATACATACATACATATATATATATGTATGTATGTATATATATATATGTATATATATATATATATATGTATATACATATATATTTGTATATACATATATATATACATATATGTATATGTGTATATATATGTATATACATATGTATATACATATATATATGTATATATATATATATATACATATGTATATACATATATATATATGTTAATATATACTCATATATATCATATGCCAATAAAGTATGAATACACTTGATACACAAATGAATACAAACAAGATAGCGTTCATATAGTAATAACCATATATCGATTGTGCGTGTGTGTGTGTGTGTGTATATATATATTCCTCTATGTACATGTATACATATGTATACATATATTGATACATATATACATATGGATATATGTATATACTTTATATATATATATAGACATTCGATTCACACACCAAAGTCATACACAATTACTATTGTATTGATAAGCACCTACGTGCAATGTATCTATACGTATACATATACTTGTCATTAGATCCATTGGATAGTTCTATGCGCATAAGCAACTCGTGCATGAGTGTGCATAGATACATCTACCAATGTACCCTCATATATGTGTTCCTTCATGCATATGGTCTATCATCGACATGCATGTGTGTACATATACATATTCCACATATGTATTACTCATTGATCTACAAGCATAGTAATAAGGAAAGAAATCACAAGCTCAAACAGATAAAAATTACCCAATAAGGTACTCAGTAGTAAACAAGATACTTACTAATGCAAACACAACAACTAAAGATGACTTACCAACTTCCCACTTAATAACTTTACTCAATTGTTCTACTGTGGTGTGTGTAAGCTCATATAGGTTACATTGTTGGTTACTCAACCAAGACCTTCTCCTGAGTGATACTTTCCCTCTGCCTAGAGGAATTAAACATATACCCGCATCCACTAACATATGCCCAAGGTAGTCAGCGATTAAAAAAAATATGCATTACATATAATACATCTCCAAAGTTAGAATAACAATTCAATAACCATCCATTTCACACATTTTCACTACATTAAATGAGATAAAATTCACACATAATGCATCAATAACAAAGTGCAAGCACAATTTATTCATCTCTAGAATTCACATTACATTCATATTTACCCTACATAGTAATAGTAAATAGTAATAACACAATCAGGGTGTAACAACATCCATTCGGTAAATAGGCCAACCCTAAGAGGCAACTAGAGAAAGGATAAGGAAAAATAAATACATCTTAGTTATAGTGGTAGTCAATACCATCAACCTACAAGAAATCCTTAGCAACAATATGTTCCATGTATTTCTTAATAGAACCATCTACTACAAACTTGGTGTGGTACGCCAACTTGCACCAAATCATCTTTCCACTTGAAGAAAGATAAACCAAATCCTATGTGTGATTCTTCATGAATGAAGAATATTCCTCATCCATAGCTTGATCCCATTCTCAAACACTTGGATCTTTTGAAAGAATTTGAAAATCAAAAGATATAGCATGACTCAAAAGAGTGGTGCTAAAAGATTGAAAATGAGTGTGATAAGAACTCATAAGATCACAAACTAAAGATCTAGCCTCCTAAATAGTAGTGAAGGCTCACTTATGCAAAGCATGAGTGGGATGTCATAGAAGGTGGTAGTACAAAAATATCATAACCATCATTTGAAGTATCCTCTTGAGATAAGGAAGGAAAATTAGGTAGTGAGGAAGAAGAAGTGGATGAAAAATATCGAATGTGGGAAGAACTCATCAAACTAGTTTGTGAAAGTAGGATCCTCTAGTGGTAGGATCAAACAACCAATAAGCCTTCACATGCTCACAATAGCTAAAAAATGAATGGTTAAATATTCTTCTCCATTGCTTTATGTTGGCCACTTGGTATGAACGCCCAAGCCTCACTACCAAATACCCTGAAGAAAGAATTATTAGGCTTGAAAATCTTGAATATAATTAGCATAATTGATTGCCTCAACTCAAAAGGATGGAGATATAGAATGAGATTGAAGCATACAATTGGACATCTCCCTAAGTGATTTTTTCTTGCATTTGACAATAGCATTTTACTAAGTAGAAGGAATCAAAAATTGATGATGAATACAATGCTCAATTTAATAGTCCTAAAATTCTTAGTTCACATATTCCCCCCATTATCTATGTGAATTTGTGGAATAGAAGAATTGGATTGCTTCTCCATGAGAACCTTGGATCAAGAAGGAATTTTCCCAAGTTTTATAGTGATAACAAATAACGTCTCAACAAACATATTTCAACCTTCACTATTGTGTGTGAATTTTTGAGCTTATCTATGAAAAAGCATGGATAAAACACAAGTAAAAGACTTAAACCATGAAATAAAAACATTTATTTCATGCCCATATCTCACCTCTAATTGAGCTAAGAAACTTACATTCAAAACTAAAAGCTAAAACAAGTCTCTTACCAAAAGCCTCTTGTTGCACACAAAGTGTGGTTGTGCTCAAAATTTTTGATGATAGATAAGATGTTGGTACTCAAACTAGTAGAATAATAATGTATTTATGAAGTGCTATGAAAATAGCTCACATGAAAGACTATTTATAGATTTGAGGGATGTTGGAGCAAGGGTTAGGATTAATCGGAGAGATTAATTGGTGAGATTTCTTAAGAGGTTTGGAGCCACAAAAAGCTTCCAAGTGGCACCTTGTAATTGATGCACAAAATGAGCTCTATGGTCTAATAAATTTGAAGGGTGGAGGTCTTGGAAAATTATGGACGGCGAGGATAAAAAGTAACTTTTTTGGAAGACCAAAAAGTCTTTTATAGAGTTATATGAATGGCTAGGATTTTCTAGATTGAATGGATGGACAAAATTTGATGAGAGGAATTTATGGAGAAATGGGAAGAATGTGCTATGTACATGCATGAAATATACAAGTTTGACTTGGGTTAAAGATGTTTAATATTGTGCAAGTAGATTTATTAGTTAACTAATTAATTTTAGCCAACTAATGGTTTGAGGGGAGAAAAGGTGAATTAAATAAATAATTTATATCTATTTATTTTTTAGAAGATTGGGATATGAAGGATGAACTTAATTAAATAAATCTTGAATTGATTTAAATAAGGGTGGGCTATTATAGAGAAAATTGGGTTAAATGATTAATTAATCAAATAAATTATTATAATTTATTTAATTAATGCTAGTAAGATAATTGGAAATGCTAACTTTAAACAATGATTTTTTTTAATTAATGTTGGAAGGCAATAAATCAAGCTTAATAGAGTGGTTTTAGGATGTGGTCATATTTAGGTGTTTATAGTAGCATATGAATATTTTATGTTTTTTTTGTTTGTGGAGATATTTCAAGGCATAGTGATTGATTGGTTTTGTTATTTCATTGTATGTTTAATAATGAGTTAGGGATCAATAAGACAATTTTCTTGCACTCTTCAAATTGATAGAAGATAGTCATATCTTATTTGAATAGCTCTCATATGCCAAGAAAGAAGACAAAATATGATGAGGGAGTTCATTGTGATATTCAATATTTGATTACTAGGATTGTTGACACTTTTAATCAATCTTTTGCAATTCTTCTATGTTATTTCATACATGCTCTATATTCAAAAGTTGTTTTATATCTCAAAGAAGGGAACACTATACCTTTTTAAGATGCTTAAGAATATACTATTGATTTGGAGGGCCATATAATATTTTAAAATTAATACAAAAAACTTAATGAAGCCTCTAGTACCTTTTATGAACTAGAAATTGCACCCTATGCAAAGTTATGAAAACTGAGCTTTCTAGAGAAACATGGGATCATTTCGAGGTTGTGGGTCACCTAAGGTTGAAATGAACCTTCGAAGAAGGTTGGCTTCCTTTGTATTATCACCTAAACTACTAATTTATGAGGTAAATGGAGAAGGAATACATGAATTGGAAACTACTCTTATGGTGATACAACGAATTGATAAGAAATCATGAAATGAAATCAAGATTAACATACACTGAGAAACTAATGAGAGATCTTTCATTTATTCAACATAACTTTATGAACTTATGCATAATTCTTGAAAAGGTTTAATCTTTAAGAAGGAAAGATGGATTTCATGACTTGAAAGTTCAAATGCAGACTTAGAAAACATAGTTCAAAACTTACATGATCTAAAAAAAGAAATGAAAACAATATAAAACACCAACACTGGTTTCCAAGGTAATCTTTGTATGCTATATTCCAGATTCCAGTTGAGTTACAAAACATACATCAGCTAAGAGAGGATTGTTAAAAATCACTGACTCCCCAGAATGCATAATCCGAACTAACTTCCCAAAAGGAAAAAATTCCCTATATACAAAGATATCGGCCCCTTAGGGCTTAAAAAAATATCTCTCTTCGGAATAAATCTCCCCTTATATCTTTTGCATGAAATTAATGTTGCATTCAAGTGTGTCCCTATTGTCCATGTCGGCGAAGAGTCTCTCCTAGGAGAAGCCTTCAGATCTTTTGTAGCTACCGCATTCACGTCTGGTCCTCGTGTCCACCTTAGAATCCCTTGTCGAGTTGCTTTGAATGCTTCAAAGCTCAAAGTTGATCCACGTCGCTTTCACTCTATTGATCTTCCTTTAACTGGTCAACTGCCACAGCTCACCTGTAGCTTCCTCCGATTGGATGCATTCATGCCATATAGATTCCAGACGGTCAAGGGTCAGCAGACTGAATCGCATGTCAGTGAGACACTAGATGTGTCTCCCCGATACAATTATGCCCTTACAGTAGCAACGACATAGAATACTATCATTGTTGAGAGCTCTCATCGAGCCACAAAAGTTATATCGACATTGCCTTTGTCATCACCCAGAACATCGGCAAGACAAATCTCTTTAAGCAAGATGCTACAGTGAGCCCTTCATGAGTCATACTAATATCCCTTTCCATTGCTTAGTCATCTGCATTCGTCAAGAGCTCCTTCAGTCAGCAGGAGGTCATACCGCTCTTTGTGAGTTATATATGTGCTCCTCTGTCGGTAGGACATCCATGTGTCAGTGAGAGCTCATAGTGGGTGAATAGATGTTATGCCGATGCCAAAATTTCTTAGTGGGACCTTTCATCATCGGTGAGACCTTATAGAGAAAAAAAACTACCTCCCCAGGCTAAAACATTTCCTTTGGTGAGACACTGGCAAGTTAGGGAGACCTTACGCCAAAGTCCTATCTTTATACCGAGGCCCTTCTTCTTTGGTAGGACCTCTTATTTCGCTGAGACATCATAGTGAATTCATTTTTCCTTTCCCCAAGCTCATCCCACTTTGGAAAGACTCCGCTTGGTCAGTGAGACCTCACAGCGAGTTCATTTCAGTCACCCCGAGCTAGGCCCGAGCCCCTTTCATTTCAGTAAGACTCCCCATGGTCGGCAGGACATCACAGCGAGCCCCCTCTGTCTTCCCCAAGCTCACTTTAGCTTCAGTGGGACCCCATCTTAGTCGGCGAGACCTTTCGCTGAATTCATTATCTTTTCGCGATCTCATTTTATTTTGGGGAGACAAGCTTCCTTCGCCAATACCTTTCACCGAATGCAAAATCTCTTCGAGCTCATACCTTATTTTGGTAAGACCTCGCCTTGTTGGTGAGACGTGTTGGCGAGTCCTAAATCATTTGGTGAACTCCTTTATGTTGGCAAGACTTTCCTCTGTCGGCGTGGCCTCTTGCCGAAGCCACCTTGCTTCGGTGAAAACTCCTATCGAGCTCCCTCTAACTCAGTTGGGGAGACCCTATGCCATCGGTGAGACCTTTTTCCGAAGCTACCACATTACACCAAAGGCACTCCATCACAACGAGGGCTTATTTTAGTCAGGGAAACCTTACTCAGTTGGTGAGATCTTTCATCGATCTCCATTCCTTTTTCTGAGACATCTTCATGTAGGCCAGAACTTTCCTCGAAAGCACAACCTTTCATCAATGACAGTTCCCTTTGTTGATACTTTTACCCTTTTCCCAGACATTATGGTGAACTGAATCCTTTTGATGAACTCGTTTCATTTTCGGGGAGACCGCACTTGGTCAGTGAGACCTCTCACTGAGCTCACAACTCTCACTATGACCTCCACTTGATGGTAGGACATCTCCCCGAGACCACTGTCTTACGCCGAAGGCATCCAGTCTCGGTGAGACATTACTGTGATCGCCAAGACATCTTAGCGAGCTCCACCTATTCTCCCTGATGACATCTTCTTTCACCAAGACCCTCGTTAGTCACCGAGACATCATGGCAAGCTCACAACCTCATATTGAAGGCACCACTCTGTCGGCGAGACTTTCATCCTTCGCTTAGAATTTATATCGAAGCCTCCATCTCCTGGCGAGCATAGACCCTCCTTCGGGGAGACTTCGCTTGATCGGCAGGACCCTATGCTGAAGGAAAAATTCTTCGGCGAGCTCGCTTGATTTCTATTGGCAAGAGCTCATCCTTTCGGGAAGACATCTCCCCGAGACCATCCTGTCCTTGGGCGACCTTTTTCCATATTGGGGAGACCTCCCCTTTCATCGAGACCTTTCAGCGAATGTGAAATCTTCTCCCTGATGCTAACCCTGCAAACAACCTTTGGTGTGACATCTTTCCAAGTGGAGAGATACATGAAGACTCATGGTGACCCGAAAGTCTTGGCGACTAGTTTTTAGTCAACCACATAAGACGCACTGCTAGTCTGCAAGACAAGAGGGTCTTGCCGACTCTCTTCTCTAATAAGCTTTGTGCCAAACCTGATTGAGGCATGGTTTTCAACTAAGCTCCTTTGTGAAATAGATCAGTTGTATGATTTAGTCCTTCACAACAATGTCCCCATTTGGCCCTCATGAACACCTGAAACATAGATTGCCCTGCCAGAGCCCATAGGTGAAAATTGGGCAACATTTTTGGCGACCTTTGTTGGATGTTTGCCTACTGAACATGGAAACCAATAGCCAAAACTTGTCCATTGGGCATGGAGTCATTAGAAAGCTCAGAATAAATAAATAAATAAATAAAACATCAGCCTTGCACATAGCTCAAATGTTTCTGTAACTTATAGATCATAACAGGTTGTCTAAAACTCAAGAAACAAGAGAAACTAAAAATAAAATATATAATCTGCTGAAACAACACTTAGGAAATGGAAAAACATTTAAACTAAAGTGTAGAAGCACTTATTAGAGACATAAACCTAACCTAATATGTACAATAGAGGAACTCCATCAGACTTGAAAACAAGGCTTGAGGTGTATCCCATTAACTAGGATAGGAAGTACTTCACCTTCTGTTGTGTCCAGTTGGTAAGCGTTGTGTTCCTTACAGTCTTTGATAATAAATGGACCTGTCCACATATTGTCAAACTTGGTGTGATGGCCTGGCCTACTTTTCAGAACATCCCATTTCAGCACGAGATCTCCCACCTTAAAATTTTTGGCTATAGCTTTCTTGTCAAATGTTCTCTTTGTTTGGAGCTAATGATACTCCAAAACTTTCATTGCTTTGTCCCTTGATTCTTCGATCTCCATGAGCTCTGCATATCTCACAGACATTGGGTCCTATCCCTCAAACATCTCCAACTGGTTAACAATGTCTAGAGCTAGAAGCTCCACAGATAGAGGTAATTTGGCCTCTTTTCCATAAACTAACATATATGGTGAATTACCAATAGACCTCTTAGGAGTCACTTTGTCTGCCCAAAGTGCATACTTTAATTTAATGTGCCCGGTCCTTTGATTATCCTCCATTATTCTTTTAATAATTGTAATGAGATTCTTATTTGTGCTTTTAGCTAAACCATTACCCTAAGGATAATAATTTGAGGATGTATTCAAACGAATGCCATGCTTAACAGCCCAATCAGTTACTCCTAAACCCATGAATGCAAGAGCATTATCAAATATAATAGAGTCAGGAACCCCAAATCTGGTTACTATGTCATCATAGAAATTCAATACAGAAGATTCATTTTCCTATTTTAATGCAATTGCCTCTGTCCACCATGTAAAATAGTCAGTGGCTGTAAGTACCCACTTGTGAGCAGCACTGGAAGGTGGATTTATTGGCCAAATGAAGTCAATGCCCCATCTCATGAAGGGTTGTTGTACTTGAATTGGATGTAGAGGCATAGCAGGAAGCTTCTCTTTTCCTGCAAAAAGAGCACACTTCACACATTTCTTTGACCATGCATATGTATATTTAAATAAGTTGGGCCAGTAGTAACCAACTCTCATTATCTTCCATGCAATAGTTCTTGGAGCAAAGTGACCTCCTACAGCTCCATCATGAAACTCATGAATTACCTTCTCAATCTGATCACTGTGAATACATCTTAATATAATACCATTTAGATCTTTTTTGAAAAGAACATTGTTCACCAGCACATATGGTATGGACTGCAGTTTGAAGTATCTTTATTTATGTCTATCTAAACCTAGTGGACACTCACCAGTTTGTAAAAAATGGGTCATGTCTTGAACCCAATTAGTTGTTATCACAAGCACACCATCTTGAGCATTCTGAGACTCATTTGTATTAGCAAAAACAATATCCTTTTCTAATTCATTTCACTGCTTGACCCTGTAGCAAGCTGTTCACAGAGACCTTTACCTCTAACCAATTTGGTAATCTTGATATCCACATCATATTCCATAACCTTAGTGATCCACCCTGCTCTTTTCTCATTTAGATCTTTGCTCAACATAAATTCCTTGACACTTGGGTGTGCAACCATGACATGAATTTTATTATTGGAGATTAAAAGCTTGAATTTTTTAAGGCTTCTTATGACAGTGAGAACATGCTTCTCTACAAAGGAATATTTATGTTCATAATCAGCCAAACCTTGACTGAAAAAGGCTATTGGTTGCTCTAAATTTCCTTCATTTTTTTGCACCAACATTGCAGAAATGTCACTTGTGCTACCATAAGCATACAGAATAAAATCTTTAGAAAAATTGGGATTTACCAATGTAGGAGCTATTGCTAAGGCCTCCTTAATTGTCTCAAAATTGTTCTTGGCCTCTTTTGTCCAACTGAAAACTATATTTTTCTTTAACATAGCTATTAAAGGTTGTAGCAAGTTTGCAACATCAGGGATGAACCTTCTGAGAAAGTTGATTCAGCTCAAAAAGCTCTGTAGACCCTTCTTGTGATTGGGTAATGGCAACTCAAGTATGGATTTGACTCTTTCAGGGTCAATAGTAATTCCTTGCTTTGACACTATGTGTCCTAGTAATTTACCTTCATGAACAACAAAGATACTCTTTTCAGATTGAGAGAAATACCAAACTCTCTGCACTTTTCAAAAACTTTCTTGAGATGTGACAAATGTTTGCTTGCATTTTTTGAATATACAGTTATGTCATCTAGATACACTAGCAGACATCTCTGAATTAAATTCTAAAATGCCATATCCATGGCATGTTGAAAGGTGGCACTAACATTTAATAAACCAAAAGGAATTCTCTTGTAGGCCATGGTGCCCCACTTAGTTGTAAAAGTAGTTTTGAACTGATCCTCCTCTTTAACCAACACCTAATTATAACCAGAATATCCATCCAGAAGAGAAAACCTTTCTGATCCAGCAACAGCTTGAAGAATTTGTTCCATAGATGGCAAGGGATAATTATCTTTCAAAGATGCTCTGTTAAGGTCTCTAAAGTCTACATTAGAAACCCATGAAGTGTATTTAATAGGAAAGATGATACCCCTCTCAACCAGTTTGGTCCTGGCTCTTTAATCATTAAGGGATCAAGCTTAGGATTCAAGGGCCTTTGTTTCTGCCTTACTGGCTTAGCATTAGGTTCTAACTCAATTGTGTGCTGAGCAATATGGGGATCAAACCCCTTCAAATCTGAGTATTCCCAAGAAAACACATCATAAAATTTCTGGCATAAGGCAACAAAAGATTGTTTATCTTCATGTGAACAAATTTTTCCTATCTTAAGGAGTTTACCTTTTAAAATCTCTAGTTCTTCATAATGCTCTTCTTTCACTTGGATGCCAACTTTATTCTTCTTAAGCTGATCATCAGAATTAAATATGGATTCTAAGCTAACCAACCCTTTGGGAAGTTTATTGGTCTTTAGCTGTATCACTTGATCATCATACTACTGTTTAATCTTTTCCTAGTTTACTACAGAGAATTGATCTTCTTGGAGCAGAAAGGTCAATATTTGTTCATCACTTTCAAATACCTGCTAGTTAATGTTGTTATCAGGAATTAACAACCTGATAACCACCTTGACATACTACTGTATTTTACCTTTTTTAATATCACCTAGGATATCAAACTATGCTCCAATTGTTGCAAGTCTATCAACATGCTTATTCTAATTTCGTGGGATATAAATTAGATTGAAGGCATTAAACTCCTCAATTATATTCCATACTCTATTTCTGTAAGACTTTAAAGCATCATTTTTGGCAACATTGACCCCCCTGACCTGATTGACTATCAATTCACTGTCTCCATAGACTCTTAAATAGTCAATTCCTCATTTCCTTTCCCACTCAAGGCCCTGGATAAGTCCTTCATACTTAGCACTGTTGTTAGAACATGCAAAAGAAAAATGAAAAGCTGAGAAGTACTTATCACCTTGTGGAGAATTCAACATTGCACCTCCACTTGCTCCATTCTTGCTTCTGGAACCATCAAAGAACATCTCCCAAAGTCCACTTTGTTGTTTTAACAACTGATCTAAATCCTTTTCAAGGTTTGGAATCTCTATGTCCAACTCAAGCATGACATAGTTACCCATACCAGCATCTTGAATGAGGTCTTTAGGACTGTCCAACACACATTCAACTACCCATTCATTCAACAGCACATCAAGAACAACTTATGCTTGAAGTTCTTGAGTGGCAACCAGCTCACTGTCAGTAGAAGCGACACAATTTGTGTCTGCAACAATAGGAATAGCATTGATGGGACTTAGGTTATACGGCTCAATGTGATCTTTAGCCAACTTTTCAGATTTAATGGTAACCTTAGTTCCATATCTTGTTCTAAACAGCATATGTGACCAATTAGCTAACACATAACCACCTATCTTGGTTGTAAAGTCCCTTGATAAGCACAAGGAAAAGAAAGGTGGAAGGTCTATGACACATATGTTTTGGGGAACTAAAAAAATTAGGACAAGCATGAAGGGTAAGACTCAAATATTTAATGATGCCTAATGTATTAACAACAGAACCATCCAATTGAATCACTCCCTTCTCTAAAGGTTGATACTTTAGTCCAAGCTTGTCAGCAATTTGCTTTGGCATCACAGAGCTACTAGCTCCACTATCAAACATACAGTTATAAACTAACTTATCACCTATGATTACTAACACATAAAAAGGAGGTGGTTTAACTTCTTTTCCTATCTCATTGTTGGGTTGTTTATCATTCGCCTGAGAATTATTTGTTAACACAGCTCTAGCTTGACCTACTGGAGACTCAGACTGATCAGACACCTTTAAATTTGACAAAGCAAAGCATAACATATCTTTTTGACCTAGGATAGCTAATGAATCCCACACAGACATCGTTACATTAGTCTTTTTCATACTATCAAGAATATTATAGGGTACAGTTGGGTTTACTTTATAATTTACCTTTATGCAAGCATGATCAGCTTGCAAATGTGCCTGCTCCTTGACCGGGAGTTATTGATTTCTTTGCCAAACAGGAGTCACTTGAGATGTAGATGGTTCTGCAACTGCTGCCTTGTCTTTGTCAACTGCTTGATCAAGCTTGTAAGCTCTTTTCTTTGCCTTGGTGTTAGCTACAACTAGAGAATTATCTACATTCAATCCATAGAATTCTTCACCCTTCTAGTTAAGTAGGGTAGCTTCATTGGTAGGTTTCTCCTAGTGTTGTGGAGATGCATCATTAGGTACATGATGTTGTGAACTTGAGGCATTCTGTACCATAAGTTCCTGATTAATAAGTCCATTTGAGCAAGTGGCTTGGTTATGAGGCTGGTTACAAGGGTAACACCACTCATAATCTGTTGCTAAGTTATTCTGAATAGGGACAAGATCCTTGACTGCGCTAACACGTGCTGGAGCATAAGCCTGAAAAGGTCTAGTATTTACATCCTGCCTTGGGCCCTGGTAATTGCCTTGATAAGCTTGCCTATTACCTTGGTATTGTTGTTGTTGACCTGAATTCTGCTGCTGATAAGGCCTATTAGATGATTGTTGCTTTTCCAAGCTCACAAGCTTATTTCCAAAAATCTATAATAAACTTTTGATCTCTTGTAACTCATTTGTGGAACTTGGAATAGCATTTTCTTGAGTTACAACAGCTGGAACAGGTGGAAAAGGTGCAAAAGGTGGTATCTGCAAAGGAATATTTGCATGAATCTCTAGAAATATAGGCATTTGTGGCCTAGGAGCAAGTTTACCAGCTTGTATTAGGCTATTTTTAGCTCTAATTGCTATTTCAAATGCGTCTGGTAGAGAAACGCCCCCCCATTGATTGTATCATAATAGCTATATCAATGTCCAGAGCCTTCAAGAAGTACAAAAATGCATATTCTAGAGGTGGTATCACCATTGCAGGGATTCTATCCCAGGTTCTTTGAAATATAAAATTAAAATCATTCATTTGCTCTTGAGGATCCCTCTTAAGTGTAGTCAATTGTTCCAACAAGGATAAATTGTCAGACCTGTCCTGAAACTACCTGTGCAGCTTGTCACCCAGCTCATCCCAAGTGGCAACTGAACCTACTCCAAGACTCTTGAACCACTACAACACTCTCCCCTTGAATGATGTTGCAAGTAATCTTACAACCACATCTTCTTATGTGATGTGGTGAACACCACATAAGGAAGCAACATCATGTATATGTTCAATCAGGTTAGTCTGATCTTCCCCATTGAAAATTGTAAAATTTTTAGAGCTGCCATTGGGATGTCATTGTGTTGTAACAAATTTAATGGACTACCTCCGTCGAATGGCACAAAAGGCTGATTTCTGGGAGCAGCCATTGGAGGTGGGTTCACTTGCGCTCTAGGTGGATTAGAGAATGGGATAGCAATATGAGATCTCAGAGATGGAGGAGTAGATTTGGCTCTCCTAGAATAAACAGATTTTTTCCTTGCCCTTTTTGTTGCTCTGCCTTGTCTTCTTAGAGGTGACAGCTGCAAATACTCAAAAGGAATCAAGCTGCTCCTTATGTGAACTCTTCTCATAAACTATGAAAACACTAATTCTGAAGTTCTTTCTCCCAACGGAGTCACTAAGTATGCAAAAAATGACTTCTATAAGTCTTAAATTTTGCTAGTTGCATACCAAACTAGCAATATCACGTGGAAATCATCCCATTGGGCATGCCAGAAACTATTATCAACTAGAAATTGCACCCTATGCAGAGTTATGAAAACTAAACTTTCTAGAGAAACATGGGATCATTTCGAAGCTCTGGGTCACCTAAGGTTGAAATGAACCTCCAGAGAAGGCCGGCTTCCTTTGTGTTATCACCTAAACTACTAATCTTTATGAGGTAAACGGAGAAGGAATACATGAATTGGAAACTACTTTTATGGTGATACACCGAATTGATAAGAAATCATGAAATGAAAACAAGATGAACATACACTGAGAAACTAATGAGAGATCTTTCATTTATTCAACATAACTTTATGAACTTGTGCATCATTCTTGAAAAGGTTTAATCTGCACATGTATATTTTAAGAAGGAAAGATGGATTTCACGACTTGAAAGTTCAAATGTAGACTTAGAAAACACAGTTCAAAACTTACATAATCTAAAAAAGAAATGAAAACAATATGAAACACCAACACTAGTTTCCAAGGTAATCTTTGTATGCTATATTCCAGATTCCAGTTGAGTTACAAAACATACATCAGCTGAGAGAGGATTGTTAAAAATCACTGACTCCCCAAAATGCATAATCTGAGCTAACTTCCCAAAAGGAAAAAATTCCCTATATACAAAGATATTGGCCCCTTAGGGCTTAAAAAAATATCTCTCTTCAGGATAAATCTCCCCTTAGATCTTTTGCATGAAATTAATGTTGCATTCAAGTGTGTCCCTATTGTCCATGTCGACAAAGAGTTGCTCCCAAGAGAAGCCTTCAAATCTTTTGCAGCTACCACATTCACTTCTGGTCCTCGTGTCCACCTTAGAATCCCTTGTCAAGCTACTTTGAATGCTTCAGAGCTTAGAGTTGATCCACGTCACTTTTACTCTATTGATCTTCCTCTAACTGGTCAACTGCCACGGCTTGCCTGTAGCTTCCTCTGATTGGATGCATTCATGCCATATAGATTCCAGACGGTCAAGGGTCATCAAACTGAATCGCATGTTGGTGAGACACTAGATGTGTCTCCCCGATGCGATTATGCCCTTGCAGTAGCATCGGCATAGAATACTATCATTGTTGAGAGTTCTCATCGAGCCACAAAAGTTATATCAACATCACCTTTGTCATCGTCCAGAACATCGGCAAGACAAATCTCTTTCGGTAAGATGCTACAGTGAGCCCTTTAGGAGTCATACTGATATCCCTTTCCATCGCTTAGTCATCCACATTCAGAAAGAGCTCCTTCAGTCAGTAGGAGGTCATACCACTCTTTGTGAGTTATATCATTGTGCTCCTCCATCGGCAAGACATCCATGTGTCGGTGAGAGCTCATAGCGGGCGACCAAACGTTATGCCGATGCCAAACTTTCTTGGCGGGACCTTTTGCCGTCGGTGAGACCCTATAGCAAAAGCAAACCACCTCCCCGGGCTCAAACATTTCCTTTGGTGACACGCTAGCAAGTCAGGGAGACCTTACACCGATGTCCCATCATTATACTGAGGCCCTTCTTCTTCGGCAGGACCTCCTGTTTTCGCCGAGACATCACGACAACTTCATTTTTCCTTGCCCCAAGCTAATCCCACTTCGGCAAGACTCTGCTTGGTCGGTGAGACCTCACAGCGAGTTCATTTCAGTCACCCTGAGCTAGCCCTAAGCCCCTTTCATTTCAGTAAGACTCCCCATGGTCAGCAGGACATCACGGCGAGCCCCCTTTGTCTTCCCTGAGCTCACTTTAGCTTCGGCAGGACCCCATCTTGGTCAGTGAGACCTTTCACCAAATTCGTTATCTTTTGGCGATCTCATTTCATTTCGGGGAGACAAGCTTCCTTCGCCGAGACCTTTCACCGAATGTAATGTCTCTTCGAGCTCATACCTTATTTTAGTAAGACCTCACCTTGTCGGCGAGACATGCTGGGGAGCCCTAAATCATTCGACGAACTCCTTTATGTTGGCAAGACTTTCCTTTGTTGGTGTGGCCTCTTGCCAAAGCCACCTTGCTTCAATGAAAACTCCTATCGAGCTCCCTCTGACTCAGTTGGGGAGACCCTATGCCATCGGTGGGACCTTTTGCCGAAGCTACCACATTACACTGAAGGAACTCCATCACAACAAGGGCTTATTTCAGTCAGGGAAACCTTACTCGGTCGGTGAGACCTTTTGTCAATCTCCATTCCTTTCACTGAGACATCTTTGTGTCAGCCAGACCTTTCCCCGAAAGCACAACCTTTCATCAATGACGCTTCCGTTCGTCGAGACTTTTACCTTTCACCTAGACATTATGGGGAACTTAATCCTTTTGCCGAACTCGTTTCATTTTTGGGGAGGCCACACTTGGTCAGTGAGACCTCTCACCGAGCTCACAACTTTCATTGGGACCTCCACTTGATGGTAGGACATCTCCCCGAGACCACTGTCTTACGCCGAAGGCATCCAGTCTCGATGAGACATTACTGCGGTAGCCAAGACATCTTAGCAAGCTCCACCTGTTCTCCTCAATGAAATCTTCTTTCTCCAAGACCCTTGTTAGTCACTGAGACATCATGGTGAGCTCACGACCTCATATTGAAGGCACCACTCTGTCGGCAAGACTTTCATCCTTCGGCCAAACTTTATACAGAAGCCTCCATCTCCTGGTGAGCGCAAACCCTCCTTCGGGGAAACTTTGCTTGATCGGTAGGACCCTATGCCGAAGGAAAAATCCTTCGGCGAGCTTGCTTCATTTCTTTCAACAAGAGCTCATCCTTTCGAGAAGACATCTCCCCGAGACCATCCTGTCCTTGGGCGACCTTTTTCCATATCGAGGAGACTTCCCCTTTTGCCGAGACCTTTCAGCAAATGTGAACTCTTCTCCCCAATGCTGGCCCTACAAACAACCTTCGGCGTGACATCTTTCCAAGCGGAGAGATACATGAAGACTCATGGTGACCCGAAAGTCTTAGTGACTAGTTTTTAGTCAACCACATAGGACACACTGCTAGTTAGCAAGACAATAAGAGGGTCTTTCCGACTCTCTTCTCTGATAAGTTTTGTGCCAAAACTGATTGAGGCATGGTTTTCAACTGAGCTCCTTTGTGAAATAGATCAGTTGTATGATTTAGTCCTTCACAACAATGTCCCCATTTGGCCTTCATGAACACCTGAAACATAGATTGCCCTGCCATAGCCCATAGGTGAAAATTGGGCAACAATACCTTCAAACTTCCAACCATTTCAATAGTATCCACTTCCTCCAAGAAAAATAATTTATTTTTTAATTAAATTATTATTCAATCTCATCTACCTACATCCCCAAAAAGGCAAGGAGAAGAAATTATTTTATTGAACACACATATTGCATGTTTTCATGAAATTGATCAACATGAAAGAGGGAGTTGTCATGAGATGGAAATATTCACAACTTCAAATAAAATTCAAGGATTTTTCGATGGTCCTAAATTCCTTTTAGATGAATTTGATGGTGGCTCTATAATGGGTACCCAATATAAACAAAAAAGGTAATAAATATTTTACTAAACATATATTGAATGAGGTCACATGTTTGTATTATCATGAATTACTGAAGAAACAAGAGTATCCACCAAAAGAAAAATATTATTCATTTTCTCAAGTTCTTTGAGGTTGAAGAAGCTCTATTTATGGAAGAATATTATGATGTTACTAAATTATTGCATATGTTATTTGAGGAGGATAAGGTCACACAAACATCTCAAGAGTAGAATTGCAAACAAGTCAAATACTCTAGGGAGAATGATGATGAATCCATTTGCTTAGATAATAATTCAAATTTGGAGGAAAATGTTAGATAATAATTCCTTGATAACTTGGATCCTTTACCAAATTGAGATAGTTCTTCGCAACATCTTGAAAGAAGGTCATTACATAGTGGATTTCATCTTAAAGTTGTGCATGTTCTCAATAGATCCAATATATGTCAGTGAAGAAATGGATCTTTTTCTTTAATACATAAAAGAAGAGGATGGATGACCGATGTAAAAGAAACATTGCTAGAGATTCATATTCACACTTCTACCTCGATGATAGGAAATAAGAATGACATGATTGATAATAAAGAACCTAATTATTTTCACCCTTTGAAAGACATTGAATTTGATTGCTTTGATCAAACTAAAGAGACTTAATTTATCCAAGAATAAACAATATGAGATAATGGATGAAAAATTAAACTATAATCTTTGATGATAATCTAGTGCTTGAAGATTCAAATTTCAAGGGTTGGTCAAATGAAGGCTCAATTGATGATAAAAAGTGTTCCCATCATAGGGTGCAAATTTTTTATTAGTTGTAGATCTAAATATTTAAGATCATGTTATTATTCGAACAACTATATCCTTTCTTAGAGGATGATACTTGGATTGAGTTCAAAGGGTCATATATCAAAGAGAGATGAAAATGATCAAATATGATATGTGTAATAGTAATACAGTTACAAGATATTGAACTAGATAATTTCAAAAGGAGGTACACTATCTCCCCCTATTAGAAAGGTTTATCTTTATAAAAAAATGATCATTTGGAAGGTTACTTCATATAAATCAATTCATCTTGAATTGCTCACTATATGATCATGTTTATCCACCTACATCATGGTTCTTTGAGAAAATATTGCAACAATTTTTATGTTATGTGCTAACACGATTGGTTTATTAGCTCACAAGGGGAGGTTGCTACCTTTATCATATTGTAAATGGTTTTGCATATTATATTTTTTTCCCTTTTGTTCTTTCTCAAAAAGAGCATTTTTTTTTTAATTTATGTCCTGTGTTTATCAATTTGTGATTTATATATAATGCAAAATCGTATTTATCTATTCAAGGAAAAGTTAAAAATATGAATGTCATACTGGATAAGTTGGTTATTGATGCGGATCGTTTGGGGGTTTCTCATGAGGAGAGGATTTTCTCTTTGGAAATTTTGGTCAATAAAAATTTAGAGGACCGTGTTGTTAGACTTGAGGAGAGAAATGGTAAGATGTTAGATGATTTAAGAATAGTGGTTAATATTAGCAATAACTATTTGAAGACTACAACTAGGGGGCTCTCTGTTTTAAAAGAGAAAACCCTTAATTGGATGGGTAAACCTCTTGACTTGGGTGATTTAGAGAAAGTAATTGATGAGATCAACTGCTCGAACTAGGTGGAGAAAGCTAAGGAGTCTGCTCCAGTGTTGGAGAAAGATGTGCAGGCTGGGTTGTGTCTTAGGACAAGGAGCAAGACTAAAAAGAGAGTTGTTGTTTCTGTGGATGAGCTTAAAGATGTTGTGGATATGCAAGAGGAGGTCATGAAGGAGAATATGGCCTCGGTGAATGTCTTGGATAAAATGTTGTAGCTAACACTTTTCTTTTTGTTGGATTAGCAAGGTTGCTGATGTTTTTTTTGTTGTTCTTCTGACGGGTTCCTTTTGTTTTATCTTTTGTCAACATTTTGTTTTTTTGGGTTCTTGGTTTTTATTGCTTAGTTTCTCTTGCAGCTTTTCATTTTTGTAAAGGGTTTTGGGGCCCCTTCAAAACCTGTTTTCCTTATCAAAAACATTAGTCATTTCTAAATTATTCATCTTTAGGCGAATCAAAATAAGTTTTACTCCATTTCCTAATGGACAAATCACCAACCTACTAGTAAACATAGATACTTAGTAGTTCTTCTATGTTGCAAGTATATTCCATTGTCCCTAAATAACCAATTATTGTACTCAGTTTAAAAATGAATTATTGAATTACATGATACTTTATTTTTTCATAAACTATTGATCACTTATGTGTCAAATTGAAATTTAGAAAGAGTCATTTCCAAACAAGTTATAGGTCATCATGTCAAAGTCCAAAAAATTCAATGATCAAATTTTTGTAAATTGTTTGTTCAAAATTAAAAAACAAAAAGTTTTACAAGTAAAAGAATGACTATAATTAAGTGAAGAAAACCATGACATTAGAAAAAATGGATTATAAACCATGAAACCCAACTTATAAAAAGACAAGGAAGTTTTTATTGTAATCAACCAACAAGCAAGAGAAAAGTGATGGCCAACTCAAGACAAAGTGACAACTCAAAGAATTGGTAGCCAACATAAGTGACCAACAACAAAGTTCTAAAAGAATTATAAGGTGGCAATAGGTATAAATGGTGGCATAAAAATAAATTAAAAAATAGAATAAGATAATATTTTCCTACTTAGCGCCTTGAGTTAAAACTAGAAAAGGAACACTTTTAATATTTTAGGAAGTAGCAATCAAAATGAGAAAGTCATGCTTAAATTGGAATTTGGCTTGAGTGTGTTTTTTCTAAAGTTTGGTCATTTTTTATAAGTGGCATTCTATCTCCTCTTCTTGATGATAGATTGTTGAGTGTGATTTGAAATGTCAATACAAAAACATACACTTTTATTCAAAAAGCAATATTTGAATTATACACACACACACACACACACACACACACACACATACATATATATGTATATATATGTATTTATATATATGTATGTATATATGTATATGTGTGTATATATGTATATGTATGTATATATGCAAGTGTGTATATATGTGTGTGTGTGTGTGTGTGTATTGTGGGCACAACTTTTATAAAATTATGTAAGCAAAGAAAGGAGTCTATTTTTAGTATTTGGAATATAAAGATAATGAAAGGGGATTATTATTTTTAACTAAGTCAACTAGTTCATAGGGATATTGAAGAGTTGTTAGATTCGAGATATAAAAATGTTAGATTGTCAAATTTTCATTATCTCAATGAGTTTTCTAAATTTTGTTAGAAAATTTATTTTTTTACAAAAGTTTCAGCAAAATCATCCAAAGACACATTTTCAAAAAAAAAAAAAAAAGCTCGTGCTAAAAATCTCATCACCAATTTCAAAGATAAGAGCATATTAGGCTTTGCTATTTTTAGCTTTCCACTAGTATTAGCATCCTATATTTATCTAGCTTGGATTTGAGTATTGTTAGATCATCTATCTTATCATGCAAGAAACTTGAATAATGAAATATAAAGTAATAATTTTAATTTCCAATTGAACTAATAGTTGTGCATGTTATATTGAATTTATTGATATAAGATAATTTGTATTGAAGCTTGCAACTAATGCAAGTAGTTGTAGCTAGAGTTAAATTCCAACTAATTTATTTAATTTATTTTCATACAATAACTTTTTGAAGAGTATAAATAAGTAACTTTACACCTAACTTATTTATTATAATTTTCACATTTTATATTGTTAAAATTATTGTTCACCAAGTGTTCTTATCATCCAAAATTATTATTCACTCAATTAAATTTATTGTGCCTATTTTATTGATAAATGTTAATTGAGATATCTCGCTATGTGTGTTGAAGATTGAGTTGCTTTGGTGATTTTGCAATCTTTGAATTGCAAGTTAGCTCAAAGGTGTAGATCATAGTTTATATTGAGTCATGTATTTAATTTAGCACAATATTTTTTTAATGTGTTTTAGCTCATTCAACTATGTATGTCTACTTGCATTGTTCAACCTCTATAATTAACTAAAACAAGGCAAACATCAAGATGTAAAATTTCTTCCAGTTAAAAACCCACAATATTTTATCTAGTACTAACATGTTTTTGATTAGATAAGAAAAAAAAACTAGGGTGTTAAACCCTTTGCTACAAAAATCCCCAAGCGAAATGAAAAAATCTAGGAAATAGGCCACTTGTAGAAAACAAGCAATACTACAAACAACCCACATCAAGAGTAAGTTGAAATTTCACCCTCAACTCAAGTTTGAGTTTGGGAAGAGGAAGAAGAATGATCTTTCTTCCATCTGCAAACAATAGACCAAGAAACATTGTCATCCAAATTCCCATTGTAAGGGGAAGCAAGAGGGGAAACCATTATGAAGGACCTATTAGCACATGGAGAGAGGGAAGTAGTATGACAAGGAAAAAGGAGGTCATACATCTCATTGGACTAGAGCTAAGAAGAAGCAACAAACAAATTAGATTGTAAGAACAAAGAAACTCGCTCAGAGAGCCCATTAGCATGTGCAGTAGAACAATGAGGCAAAAAATGGCCTTCTACCATGCGATAAGTCTAGAGTTCAGTTGAAGCTAAAGCTAAATTAGGATGTGTGTAAGGAGGTTCACCAGTAATATTTTTAGGGCATGATAAATCCATACTAGAAGATAGGGACTCATCATCTTTGAGGAGTCAATTAATGGAGAAACATGCACCTAGATAGTCAAGTGATCACCATTAGCATTCCTCCACCAAGTAGCAAAAGCCTTCACAATGTGATAGTGGAAAATATATATCCAAATGATCAATTGAGAATAAATGATGATATATGAAAGGGGAGGCCCTCATAATCAAGTAGTTGATTCCAAGGCCTATCCTCATGAAGAGGCTTGGAGATGTCAATATCCACCAATATGCAAGCAAAGGTAGAATGTACCATGTAGGAATTGCAATTGTCAATATTCAAAAAGTGACCAATAGAGATCCTAATGGCATTATAACAAGAAACTTCCTAAAAATGAAGGGGGAGATTCCAAAGCGTAACACACACCGAATGCACATTGAGTGGTTTGGTGGGGGTTAAAAGAGGTTGAATAGGATTTAATCAAGAAAGAGTGCTCTCCCAAACCCACAACTGACCCAACACCAATTTTCTATCCTTAGAAGAAGAAAATGAATCAATGAAAAAAACCCTTAGCACTTGTAGGGAAGAGCCTGATTTTACCATCCACAATTTGAGGTCGCTAAGAAACCAACACCTAGTTGTGTAGGTCAAGAAGAGAGAGATTAGAGTTGGATAATTTACACAACATATCTACACCAATAGAAATCCACATTTTCCACCACATCCTCATCACAAACCACCACTGGGGATGATTTGGCACAAGGAAGAGGACAAGAGTTATAAGACTTCTCATACAACTAGCAAGCAAGAATAAACCTAGTCATATAAGTAAAGCTACATTCATCGATAATAGGTACTAGAGGAACAAAAATAAGGGTAAACCTAGGTGCAGGTAGAGGTGAAACCCCGAGTTAATCAAGCATAGGTTGATTCAAGCCCCCAAGGATGACATGGACCAAAACACCTTCCAACAAGGTTCTAGGAGTCACCAAAGACAAGGTCACAACAATAGGCATGATTGAATCTGCTATATATAAGACAAGCGAGTAGTGAGAGAGATGTCGAAGGTGTCAATTCAAATTCAATTCACTATTTTCTCCTTTAGTTTTAGTGCTAACATGTTGAATCACCTTATGCTCTAGATTAATAAAAGAAGATAGGTCTTATTTAGTGTGTATTTCATACTCAAAATCATTTTAAATATTGTAATAAACAACTATATATTGTGAAGTTTAGGTTAGTTTTTAGTTTAAAGGGAGTTTCCATTTATAATTTGAAGATTGTTTCAATTGCACATCTATTTCATTTTGTGTCACTTTAAAAGATACAAATTGAAATATTATTAACAATCTTCAAGGTTAAAAATAAGGTGATAATAGTTGCTAAGCTGCCCAAAATTTTCCTTGAATTATCTAAATACATTTTCACTCTTGTTTAACTTTATCTTGGTTTTATTTAACCAGTACATTTTTTATTTTTCTCAAAGCTAGTACTAAATATTATATCCCAAAAAACTAGGAATCCCATTGGTGGCGATTCTTTGGTATGTGCAATCTTTGAAAATTTTATTTCTAGTCCCCATTTAAAAACTCTAGGCTCTATGCTCACTTGTTGAATATAAGCATTTGATTGCACATGTAATATTTTCCTCTTAGTATGAAGGCTTCCAACAAAGAAGTTGATAGAGATGTAATAATTTTGTCAAAGTGAATTCCTAGGCTTGTACATTCAACTTTGGTTCTTTTTCAAAAGGTTTTCCCAGTCTCCAAGAAAATTTATTCACTAAAAAGCCTTGATATTTTCTTAACTATGCCAAAAAAAAGTATGTGTTTGGGACAATTTACTACAAGACTTTATTAGAAATTTGAATGAGAGATAATAAGTCTATATGTCTTATGTTGTATCTTAATTTATTAAATATTTTTTTTGTGCCCCAAATTCTTGAACAAAAATCTAGTATCCCTAATTGTATTAGTGTAGCGAATCCTCGTAGATTATAATTTATCTTGCTACCAAAAAATAAAAATGAACTAAAATATTTCTTTAATATTATAAGGAACTATAGAAATCTATGATGTATTCAAGATAGACTTTGATTTATTTCCTTAAAAAAAAAAATGTTTTTCCAAGATGCAAGAATGAAACAACATTGTCATGACATCACAACCTTTTGAAAATACATGGGAGTAAATTATTTTAAGATTGAAACCATTTCTTTTAAGGTTGTGATGTCGTGTTGCATTTAAAATTTTCAAAGCTCATTTCTATCACTTGGGAAGAACCATTTAAAATATTTTAAGATTCTACTAGTTAATGTTTGGATAATATCCCATTTCTTTACAATCATTACAACCACTTGATATGGGAAAGCACATACATTTTTTATTGTGCTCACTAAAAGTGAGATGAATGCATTTATTCACACCCAAAATAAATGGTTAAAAGATTGTTCAATAACTAATCGTATCAAAAGATTACCTCTAGGGAAACCGTGTTGAAAATTAGGATAATCTTTAATGTAAGAACACAATATAATGATTTCAAATCGATAAAAAATATTTAACATAGCTAGATAGAAACACATATAATCACATAATGTTCACCATTTATCTTATGATATCTATTTTAGAAAAATTGCATTCACAAAATCAATATAACTCACTATACTAACATTAAAATGTTATCTGCAATAGCAACCTATTATGGCCTCTTATTGGCTAAAGACTCGGGGGTTTCAAAACTATGGATTGAAGGGGATTCCTTTAATATTATAAAGTGTCTCCAGAAGAGTAACCCGTCGTCATGGTCTATAGCCCATCTGATTACTGATTCTATCTCTATCATTAATAATTTTGATGAGGTGAGAATTAGTCACGTGTTCAGGGAGGCTCATTCGTTGGTTGATGGGTTAGCTAATTTACGAGTTATAGCTCGAATTAATTGGAATACTTATGATTCCTTGCCACTTAATCTTCAGAACATATCCAATTATGACTAGTTTTCATGTCAAGGATGTGGTTAAGAAGGGAGAAAGACTTTTTTATTTCTTCTTTGGTTGGTTTTTGCAGGTTGAGTTCAATGAATGCTCTTTTAATTATTGCTTTTCAAATGTTTGTGAGATTATGGGCTGGGAGCTAAGGTATGGTAGTACTTGGTTTGGCAGGATCACACATTTTTTGGGTATTTTTTTGCTTTTCCTTGCAGTTTGTTTGCCTAATTTTTCCTATGCAAAAGATCAAAGAGCAAGTGGAGTGTTGTTTGTTGAATGCTACCATGGGAGGTGCCCATTGTAGAGTAGAGTCAAGCTCTTGCAAATATTTTAGTAGCAATAAAATTATCTAGGAGCACTTGGAGAAGGGTGGAGTCTGCCCCTATTTGTTGAAGCTCCATGGTCCTAACTCTGAAGTGACAAAGGCTTAAATGTTAGTGGGTTGAACAACAAGGTTTTGCAATCAATGAGGGATTTATCACTGGGGTTACTAGTCTTCCTTCCAAGGGAAGGAAATTTTAAAGAGATAGGGTTGCGGCCAAGACGACCCTCACCAATTTCTTCAAAGGTTCGAAGAAGAAGAAGCTGAGGTTTATTGGTAGTGGTTGGTATGCTCGTAAATCTATTAAGCCACTTTGGAGGTACATTGCTCTGCCTATTATGCCATTATTCACTCTGGAGGGTAGGTATTATGTAATCTATGGCTATCACTTCATGTTATTGAAGCACTTCTGCCATAACTCTCAGGTTTCATTTCCTTTTTATCTCCTTTCAATGGAAACAAGTATCGAGGATCATAGGAAGAACCCTAGGAAGGCTATTCTCGATGAAGGCCTTATGAATCTCATTTTTTATCACATTAAGATGAAGGTGTTACCAGCTACTCCGAAGACCCCAACTCATAAAAATGGTGGAAAAAATATTGGGTATGATACTAGCGAGTTGGCAGATAAGTGGGAAGGGGATTTTGAGGAAGATGACTCTAATTATGAGGAACCATTGGAGGAGGAGAGTGAGTCTGTTGATGATTCTAAGGATTCTAAATCCTGGTCTAAGGGGTACGAAACTAATAACAAAATGAAGGAAGTTGTTGTGCCTTCAGTGAAAAAGAATGTGAAGGGGAAGAAAATATGTCCCAAGAAAGAGAAGCGTGATGTCAAGCAAATGGTGGATGATTCAAGAGATGTGGAGAAATACCCTATTCCTGATGTTAAACATGGTCTGGGTGATGGCCTTGAGGGTAACAAGCATCCTATGGAGGATATTGGGTAGGAAAATGTGGGTATTGGGTGTTCCAAGGGGGTTCGCCCTAACCAAGATGAATTTGATTCTCTTATTGGTGTTGAGCAGGTTAAGGGGAGCGATGTGAAGGCAGAGCGACTTGCAATTCTAGATGACTTGGAAGATATGCCTAATAAGCACCATGTGAAAGTGGAGGTTATTGAAGTTGAGGATTCCCCTACTGAGGAGGATTTGAAGGGAAGAAAGGGGGTTCGGGAGGAATCTGTTGAGAATGTTGGTTCTCATGCTGTGCCACCAGTCAATAGGGAAGAAATTAACATGGAATTGTTATGTAGAATGGTAGAGGACATAACTCATAATTTTCTCTCACTTGTGAAGTGGTTTTTCTTGGAAGTAAAGGAGCTCAACGCCTAGCTTAAAAATGGGTAAGACGTTTGTGTTGTGTTACTGCATGACAGTCTAAAGGAATGGTCAATTAAAGGTAAGGTCGAGACTATGAATGTTATTCTTGATAGACTTGTTGTTGATGCTAATAGACTTGGTAAAAGTCATGAGGATAGGATAACCTCCTTGGAAATGGTTGTCCAAAAGATTATTGAGGAGAGGTTTGTGAATATGGAGGAAATAATTAGCAAGATTAGTGATGACTTACAAACTGTTGTTTTTGTTAGTAAAAATTCTTTGAATTATAGTGCCAAGGGTTTCTCAATCTTAAATGAGAAAGCTATAAAGTGGACTGGAAAGTCTCTAGATTTGGGAGATCATGAGAAGGCCATTGATGAAGTTAACCGCATGGATTTAGAGGAGAATATTGAGGATATTGGCCCTAATTTGGAGAAGGATTTGGGGGCTAGCTCATGCTTGAGAACGAGGAGCAAGACTAAGAAAAGGGTTTCCATTTCGTTTGAGGATCTAAAGAATGTAGTCGAGATGCACGAGGGGGTCATTGTTGAAAATTTGGCCTCAACCAATGTTCTTGATAAATTGTTGTAGTTTTGTTGTTTTTTGGTTGATTAGCCTTGTTGTTGATGTTTTGTTGTAGGGTTGTTGATGGGTTCTTTGGTTTTATCTTTTGTCAACTTTTTATTTTTTGTGGGTTGCGGGTCTAAATGTTTCTGTCTTTTTAGCAGCTTCTCTATGTTGTAAAGGGTTTCAAGGCCCCTTCAAAACCTTCTTTTCCTAATCAAAAGCATTAAAATTTTATCCAAAGGCAATGAGAAGTTTACTTGCATGGATATTACACTATATTGTAACTTTAATTGAATTTTGGAAACATTTCCTTGTCACCAAAACTAACTATCAAATCAACAGCCTAGATTTAATGAATATGAAAGAGAGAAATATGAAACCAACAATGGTTTCCCAAACTCATGCACCCAAGTGATAACTCCTAAGTTTGATTCTCAAGTATTACTCTTCATATTTCACAATTCATTATAACTTTCAAGGATTTTCTATGTGGTCTCCATTTGTTTTATTCAATCCAAGTGATAATACAACCTAGACCAAGGACCCTAATGAAAAAGAGCTAATCTAATAGCCCAGTAGTTATTTGATACATTCATATGCAATTTTGAAGCAACAACATAAGTGGTTTTGGATAGTAGGCTATAAATGTGGGGTTAGCATTCCATTTCACTAAAGCTCAGGTTACTCTTTTTCAACTCTTTATAAGCCTCTTAATATCATGCCGATTTAGGTTAGATTGTCTAATCTGCCTCTCCATTTTTGGGGTGTTTCTCACCTTGAATTTATTATTAATGTGACTGGCTATTTTCTCAAGGTTGATGCTACTTAATCAAACTTTTACCACACCACCTATGCTTGTATTTTGGTTAACATTCACATTTCCAAGGCTCTTCCTAGGGAATTTTTATTATGGTGAAGAATAGGCCTTGGAATCAAATGTTGGATTAAATGGAGGTCTTCCCTTTTGTTACAAAATATGCTTTTTTACTAGACACCTTGCTTCTAAACACTCCTACTCTTGTTGCAAGTTGGTGGATTTAGCTACTTGGTGGAAAAATACTTGTCATAAACACTTAAGTGGTTGTGATTTTTCTAACTCTAAATATTAGAGGACCCTTAAGGCTCCTCTAATTTGTGATTAGAATCCTATGGGGGAGGTTCCCTTGGTCCTAAGTGAACACCTTCTTCTTCTTCTCATGATGGAGTAGATCCTTCTACTAAAGTTAGTTATTTCAAGGATTATGTTGGTGTTGTTCCTTCAATGCCTTTGGATTATGTGTATCTTGTGTCCTCTTTGGTTAGAAACCTTTATTTTCAAATGATAGTGGAGCAAGTCAAGATGCTAGTAGAGGATTCTCCTTTCCTTTTCCCCTAATATGAGGATTTATAAAATGGTGATCTAGAATATTTTCCAAAGAAGGAAGATATATCTTCCTAAACATGGCCATGTTTGTAATACACACATTTTAGGTGTGTGTGTTTCCAAGTGAGGGATAGGTGTTGTTTAGCCAATTCATTATTTTTGTGGGATGTTATTGCAATGGGGAATCTTGGTTGTAATTTTGTTGGTGTATCTTTTTTGGTGGTTGATATTTTTGTAAAGGGTTTTAAGGACCTTTCAAAACCTAATTTACCCATATAACTAAAAACATTGAATTATAGTAAATTTATTAATTCTACAACCTAATATAAATTATTTATAAAATTATACAATTCTATAGTATTTATAGAAAATTCCTATAAGGTCCATTTCTTCTCACATAATGGATTTAAAAAAAACTCTCTAAAAAATAGGCCATATATTTTTCTTCTCCAATCTTATTTTTAATAGAACATGTTTACTTTCAAAATCAAAAATAAAAATGAGGATTCTCATTGAGTAATCAAAAACCTTATAACTCCTTTTAAAATAAGCAACTAAGAAAAAACACATGCCCAACATTGAAATTGGCCTTATCATGATTTCAAATGACCAAGAAAGAAGTGAAAGAAAGTTACACAAATGAAAGAGAAACCAAGAAAACCTAACCGAACCAAAATATATCTATGCAAGTGTTAGATAAAATTTCACAAACCAAAGAAAAGAATGAAAGTGGTCATTAGGGTAAGACATTAACAACCCAACAACACAACCCATAAAATTTATAACAAGAAAAAAATAGAAGCCTACACATAACAAGGTAAATCCCTACATAATATCAATATTGTTAGAAAGTGATAAAATTCATTTGAACTAAAATATTCTAGAATGTCCAAAGTTATAAAAACACAAAAAAAAATCCTTTATTTAGAAGGAAAAACACTAGCAATTCACATGAGGTTTTGATACATCGCTTTTATTGAATAGATTGCTAGAAAAATAGGTATTCACAAAATCAATCAATCCAATGTATAAATTAGCACAAATATATGTAGAAGATATTCATATGAACCTTCTTGTATCCTTAACACACTAAAGGTTGCACACAATTATCCTATAACATAATACAAAGTTCTTGTAGCCTATTGCATTTTTTTAGTAACTCTTTTTACTTATAGATTGATCTGTAGTAACTAAAGACTTCTTAAAGTACTAATTCATATAGTTTTAGACCTATTAGAAACCTACGTTCATCCTATAGAAACCCTTCAAGAAATCTATTTGATAAGAAACTATCAAAGAACAATCAAGGAAGATAAAATAAAAAATTAAAAACATAATCTAATATTATTTTTTCTATTTATAATCTATAAAAATTTATTTAAAAAAAAATTGTAACCAAAAACTGAATTGTGTTATAGAAATATTGAGGTAGAGATACGGTTGTTACCTAAAAAGTATAATTCTATATATAACTCTATGGAATGACAAAAAGCACTATTGGAGATGGTAAGCATTTCTATCAATTCAATTATATGATATATTTTAAATATTATAAAGATATGAAAATGAGGATTAGTACAAAAGCTTAAGGTTCTAGCTAAATAAAAACTCGTAACAAACCATCAATTATATATTATATTAATACCATTGAAAAACAATAACAAATACTAACATTTAGTAAAAATAAATCTATTGATATTTGTTTGGTTGTCTTTCACTCCAAACAATTTAATCCAATCAACTTATAGAATGAGAATATATTGTACTCATAATATTCTTCTCATCTTCCTTAATTATGAGATGTTTCTCAACTTATTATAATTTTTTGAGCCTCATCTGTAATCCATAAAAGAAACCAAATATTAATCATAGCTCAACAAGATCAAATACTCCACATTTAATTAACAATTGATCAAGACCATGTCCTTCATGTATCAACATAAGATAAGTGTTAATGAACATGTGTACATTACACACAATAATAAAAACTATCAATTATGAACAACTAATATCTAGCACAATTGTTATAAGGAAGAAGGATAACATAACAAAGTTACCAAACATATTTACAATTTTGAATAAGGATTGTGTATTTAAGTGCATATTGACACCATAATAAATGACAAATATATTATTAATGGTAGAGACATTCTATAGTGATAGCAAGGAGTCATTGTGTAAATAAAAAATCTCACATTTTACTTAAATTTTGATACCCATTTATAGGTCAAACTATTAATGTTTTCATTAGACATAATAGTAGTGATGTCATTTAATAATAAAATACCTCCCAAGTAAGTAAATCAAAGTAAAAATAAAACAAAATAATTCTAAAGTAGAATAATATAACATTTCAATAAATAAATAAAAAACCTATAGACAACAATATTCTATACTTTAATTTCTACTATTTATTTTCTCTTAAATATTAAACTTGAACTATTAATTATTTTCTTTCTAACATTTGATTTTTACAGATAAATATTTTTAAATAAAAACTTACCCATTTTTATATTATAATTTATTTTTATCTATTTATATATTACAATATTGAATCAAATTAAAATCAAATCTTATCTGAAATAATATATATATATATATATATATAGAATAAGAAAAAAATGTATGCTGGAAAAAAAATGAATAAAACATTTATCCTAAATCTAAAAACCTACTCAAAAATTTTAATATTACAAACTAAAGGAAACAATCTTTTTACACAACCAAAGCTGCTAATCCAAGAAGATCCCGATGCGGGGATTATTTGCTTTGATTTTATTCCAATCTTCCCCGCCTTCCTTTAACCTCTCCTCTAACTCACTACTTGCCTCCTTATAAACTATTATATCCTTTAATCTCCTCAACGGCTCCAATCCCTCTGGAACTTTCTTCACCTGCGGACAATTCTGTATCAATAGTGTTTCCAAATGTTGCATCGCCTCCTCTTCCAACGCCGGCAACTCCTCCAAAAGAGGGAAGTCTTCAATCTGCAGCTTAACCAGCTTAGGAAATCCCCCACTCTCTCCAAACTCCTTTGGCAATTCTCTGCATTTCGAATCACTTACCAAAATCAAGTATTGTAAGTTGGGCATCTTTTGGAGCGATGGATAATCACTGCATTCATTCAAGCAAAGTTGTGTCAGATTTTCCATTCCACATATACAACTTGGCACAGAGAAACGAAAAAGTTCAATTTGTTGAAGACCCTTCATAGCATTCATTTTCTATGGGAATGCTGGAAGACTGGATTCTTCTGTATCACCCTCTGTTGCAGGAATATCATTTGATACTCCTAGAATTCTCATTTTGACCAGACGGTCAAGGATACCATCTTCCACACTTCTCAATGCCGTACATCTTTTAAACTGAACCATATTTCTTCGAGATTGAGCAAATTGCCAACGTCTTTAACACTTAGGAATTCATTCTCTTCCATAGACAGTGGAAAGCCATTTGATGACAGTATCCTCAGACTCAAGATCTGCGACATTCCCTTGGGCATACCAATACGAAATATCAAGGAACTAAAGACTCTTAAGTCTTCTTACACAATCCGGCACCTCCCTAATCTGTGTGTGAGACAAATTTAAGTACTTAAGAAGTTTCAATTTCCTAACACATTTTGGCAATGTGGAGATAGCAGTGTGGCTAAAGTCAGCTACCCGGAGTACTCTGACATGATCAAGCAAGTGTTGTGGAATACTTGTAATGTCAGGATTCTGAGAGAATGACAGGGTGCGTAGAAATCGCGGACAACTAGAAGACCTTTGTAAAATATTATTAGTATCTATACCTTTCTTAGCCAATAATAACCTGCGACAACTTGCTTCTTTGAAGGGAAGATCAAATTCACACTCATGTTCTTTACATATATTTACAACCAAATCAAGCAACAAGTCATGTACAGTGTAGCAACCTCTAACTCTCTTTACTTCCAGCAGACATAAATTTTCAAGCTGATGTAAATAATCTAACCCAATATTCCATTGTTCTCTGTCTTTTTCTTGCGGAATAAATCCTTCCGCTATCCACAAATATATCACATTGTCTTGGTATATAGCTTCCTTAATTTTAAAAGTAGTAAAAGAAATATATGTGTCCTCTGGAAAGAAAGAAAAATAAGCAAAGCAAGATTTCAAAGAGGGAGGAAGAGAGTCATAACTCAGCTTTAAAATCTTCATGATATAGTCCTCTGCTTTTCCCACCTTTTTCAACTGCCCCAGTTTTGACTGCCAATCTGATATAAGAGAAGACTTGGCCATGGATGCCGCAATTGTCTTTACGGCCAGTGGCAACCTCCCACATTCTTCTACAATTTGATGAGCTAATCTATCCAGCTGCTCAGGCGGCCTATTTCCCTCACGATCTGCGAAGGCAAACAGGCAAAACAGATCCCAACTCTCCACATCCGAGAGGTGCTGCATCTCATAGAAGTGGGCATTCATGTTCTCAGCAACATCTCTACTTCTAGTGGTAACCACTATTTTACACTGGTTATTACGCCCAGTGGGAAGCCCAAGTCTTAATATCAAATTATCTTCTACACTACTCCTCCACACGTCATCCAGAACAATCAAACATTTTTTGTTCTCTAATCCATTATGCATCAATTCAGCTGCCCGCCCATCAGTTATACCAAGTCCACTAATTTGGGAAGCTATTTCTAAATCAATGTAGGAGGCTAGGTCACATTGCAATTTCCTAAGAGAACAAGTCTGTGAAACAGTAATCCAGGCAGAACACTCATACCTATGTTTTGTTCTGCTGAAGACATGCTGCACAAGGAACGTTTTACCTAGCCCGCCCATCCCCACAACGGCAACAACTCCAACAGCAGGGTTCTCTAACAATGTCAGAATTTCATGGACCTTATGGTCTACAGCCACTGCTGGTGAATCTTTCTCGAAGATGGTCCATCTTCTCGACTCTGCTCCTCTTTCACTTTCAGATGTACTAGTTGAGGGCTGACTTGTACGGGGCACCTCATGGAAAAGCTTGAGCTCCTGTGCCTCTTGAATAGTAGACCTAATCCTGTCTTTGAGCTCTTTAATCCTCTTCCCCATCTTATACCGAAAGACTAAATGACTACAATTGTGCAAACATGATTGACTGGTATTTGTATACAAATGCTCAACAGCACACTCATCAATTATATCTCCTGCATCAAAAGCGATATTTCTCACTTCCGCCAGCCATTCTTTCACATCTTTATCAAGCCCACTCTGCTCATCTGCAGCTTGTAGAGAAGCATATATCTGTCTGAGCTGCTTCTCCAACCATTTAAAGTCACTTTTGAAGTTGAGCAAGAGAGATGCCTCATTCATTGCTGCTTGTGCTGCAATCTCGCCAAGCTTTCCCATCACATTGAATAGTCCAGCTGCCATCTTTGAGTTATTACAGACTGCGGATTTAGAGAGTAGAATTGAATAGAAATGCAATTCAAACTTGGTTGAATGTGAGTATAACAATCCTACAACCGTCACAATTTATAACAAAGGGAGACTTCTTGAACAATACAATGGTAAAGTCTACTTGGGAATCGAGTGGACATCAATTATACCATGCGCACTTAGGATTTCAAAGATGCGCACTTAGGGTATGGACCAGCACTTTAATAAAAGCAAACATGTTACTCGTTTGGAGGCACACCACGTGTATTAGTTGTGGAAAACAGGAAGGAAAAAGCAGGATGTTTTGTACCATATTCCAAAACCATCTATACAGGCGTTCCTATCACATGATGTTGTAATACTTTTAAGTCTAATCAACTCATCTTTAGTGGAAAAAACAGGCCGATACGAGATCCCTTTAAGGACAAGTGGAGAGTTAGATATCGAGACTAAAAGCACTTTGTCCGTGAAAATAGACCATTCACTGGTGGTGAATGGCATCCACTTTGGAAAAATTCGAGGAGAGCTTTAAATTTATTCTTTTCAATGGTTATGTGTGGGAAAGTGAATAAACAGTGCCCCTTAAATAAAGTTTGGTTGCTGGCGCTTTCGTGTTAGAACTTGCCTTCTTTTCTATTTTCTTGGGATTTTAAGACGCTATTGCTCGACAAATTCTTCTCCATTACTTTTGTAAAGGAGGAGACAATATACTAGCAATCGCACCTTGGTGTGCAATGGGTACGCCAAAGAGGTTGGAAGGTCAAATAGGGAATTTGTGGTCTATTAGTTGCAACATTTGTTTAGTAAATGAGGTCAATTAGTAGACCATTTAGCAAATGATACATTTGTGCAACAAAAGTCTTAATGGAGAAGTGATAGCTTCAAATCAAAATATTATTTATTATATAAATTAAAATTAAATTCAAAATATGATTATTGTACAATTATTTAAAATTTAATAAGAAAATTATTTTTAAGCTTTTAATTATTATTTGTAATTTTATAAAAAAACAAATAATTAAAATAAATTTCTAATTTAAATCTAAATAAAAAATTAAAATAGAATAAATTAAATACAAAGTCAAAATATATATTAAAATAGAAAAGTATAACCATTTTAAAATTTTGTAGAGTTGAAATATTAATAAAAATATGTACATAAGAAATATAATTAATATATTACAAACAATATAAACATTAATTGAAAGATAAGTTCAATATTAATAAATATAAAAATATTATAAAGTGGATAGTTAAATTCTTAAATAAATTTAATTTTAAAAAATAAAATTCTATTAAAGTAAATTAAAATTGCTAAAGCTAAAATTTTATCTTTTATTTTAAAATTTGTAAAATTAAAAAATCAATTCCTAAGTAATTTGCATAACTTATTATGATTTCATTCTTAAAAGTAGGTAAAAATAATTACTATTAACTTAATCTACAATCATATCCTCTCTTGTTTTGACATTGATAATCTTGTTTTGACATTGTTATCAATTGAAAAAAAACTTAAACTAAAATTTAAATTATATGTGTATATTTTAAGTATAATATTAGAATATAAATTGTATATTTAAATGAAATATATTTATTTATTATTATATATTATATTTGAATTGTATATAATCTAAATTATATAATATATTTTAAAAATATTATTATATATTAAAAGTATGTATTTATATTAAATATGTTAAATACTGATTTCATGTTTATTATTTAATTATATATAAAATTTAAAATACATTTGTATTTATTATGTATATTATATAATATATATTATTAAATGTAATCATAAAATATAATCAATTTCTAATATTTTTAATATAATATCTATTCATATTATTAAAAAAAAAAACAAAATCAAATTTAAAATATATATTAAAAAAATTGATTCCCAATGGGAAGTAATTTACAAGTAAAGAAGGCCTCGGTTCAATGGGAATAATATGCAAATAAAATAAAAGCAGCAAAATAAAACCGGCGGTGAAAATAAGAACGGTGTGAAAAATGATAATAAAACCCGGGCTGAAAATAAGAATGGCGTAAAAAAAGACAGAAAAAGGCGAAAGTGAAAAACAACGAAGAAAAAGTGAACAGACGGTGACGATTATTTACCTTGTTTACAGCGTCTCGAAAATGAATTGTCGTACAAATGAACTATCAAGCTATTTACTCATTTTGCAGTCTTTTTTTACTACGTACACCAGAATGCATAGAACCACATGAATGCGGTGAGCGTAAAAAGTAGAAAAACAGTGGGAAAACGCGTTGCTCATATTTATGTGAAAAGCGGACAGCGTGAAAATCCGTGCAAGCGTGAATGAAAAAGCAGTCAAGGCGTGAAAAGCGGTGAGAAAGTAGAAAACACGGCAAAATGATGGACGGTTGAGATTCATTTTAATGTCAATCAAGCCCTCTCCTTCGTTTTGGACCGTTCATGGGCAAAATGAGCTTGGAAAGCTCATATAGGACCGTCTTAGTAAAATATTTTATGCTCTTTCAAAATTATTTTCCAATTCTTTTATTATCAATGTTTCTTCCTTTAATATATATACAAAGAAATTATTTTCCCTTACAATATTTATAATTTAAAAATAAATTTAATTAAAAATAATAAAATATTGAGTCTAGTGATCAATGTGAGAGAACATAAATAAACTAGCAATTGCATCTTGGTGTGCAATGGCACCGAAGAGGTGTGGAAGGTCAATTTGGAAAAAAAGTCTATTTTTTGGGTACATTTGTGCAATGTGATATGCATCCATTTACAAGGATCCAAACACGATTGAAACAAAACTGTAAACAAGAAAATAATCAAGTTGTTTATCATAAATATTTTGTCATAATACCTTTCCCTTGTTAGGTTTGTCATTATTGGTACATAGTTTTAATGTTTGGCGACTTTGATTAATTTAATTGTCAAATGTTATGTCGACAGCAATGCTATCCAATAGGAGTTCAAATAAAGAGGCAAAAATTATTCAAAACACACAACACACCAACAAACGACAAAAATCTCTCATGTAGTGAATTTTAAAATGAGACTATTTGAGCTGATGCATACCATGAAAAAAATAAGAAATAGGGACAATGTAATGTCCATATAAAAAAAATACTTACCTTTTTTTCCCCTAAATGTCCATACCCTGCTCCAAAGCTCCCATTTTTGCACACGAAGGTAGAATATTGACAAATTTATGAGATTTGGCTTTACACCTACAAATTGTATTTTCTTGAAAGTTGGTAGAATTTTTTAACAAATTCACATTGCACAATTATGGCAGGTCATGAGGCAACATTTGTTCAAGGCATTTTTCAAACATTTTAACTCCCTAATTCTTTTCAAAATTCCATTTTTGTGGTCTTGCTTGTTAGTGAGGCATTTGGTGATAACTATGGTAAATTATTATTTACCAATTGCAAGCAATAATTAACAATTTGAAATTTGACCACATTAACAACCTGTTTTTGATTGAGGACCTGATTAGAAGGGTGAATAGCCTTTGTTGCAGTTGTTGCTTGGTCTATTCTGAGTCTACTCTATTCTACTAGTAGTGTTTGGGTGGATAACAATTGACACTTCAATAGTGCAGTATGAGTAATTTCTAGGCTTGAGGCAACCACACTCTATGTAAATTACTACATGATTGGATGCATGCACTACATTTCACCACATCAAAATAATGCTCATGTTCATACTCGTGCTCATGTTCATGTCCATTACTGTGATTATGATTATGGTCATGGCAATTTTCATGATCATGATCATGGTTGTGGTTATGGTTATAATTGTGATTGTGCTCATGTCCATGGTTCTCTTTACAAATACCATAATCAGGATCATGATTGTGAAGATGATTTGCATGCCCAATCACATTTGAGTCATTGCAACACCCATTGATGATGATGATGAGCATGACCACCTTTTTCTCCTTTCAAGAGAAGCATGTTGTGGAAAGTTACAATTAGCCAAGTGTCTATGTTTGCTAGCATAACCATCCACAAGTAGATACAACCCATGAAAGTAAGCACCACCAAGGCTACCTTAGTCAATAGGGAGAATGCAACATTTATGTATATTGTCCTCATTAATCTCCACCCTATTTTCACTACACCAAAAATCTTCCATATGTCATTAATTCCACACCCATAGCTACATTTTTATATTCTATGGCTACCAAAGAGCCTTCCACACCCATAGCTATCCCCACATCTGTTGTTGTTAATATCGGTGCATCATTAATTCAATCACCCACCATGGAAGACATGCCCTCCTACTTTAGCTCTCCACAATTTTTGTGTCGTAAGCAGGATAACCTTCTCATATAGCACAGTATTTGAACTTGCACTAGCTTTTGTTGTCTCAGATCCTTATAAGACCTACATCTGTAAAGATGAACTATGTACTTATTTTGAGATGACAAGATCTAGGATTATAAACTCACAAGAAATTAGAATATTCCTATGAAAGAGTGCACTAAGGATTCCTATGTCTCCCTATTAGGAGACTCTATAGAGGCACCGCTCTATTTTGGCAGTTACTATATTGGACAACTTGAAGTTGGAAGAGGTTGCTTTTTCAGTAAGAAAGAAAATAATCAAATATATTATATTAATGTTCATGAATAGCTTAAAGTAGGTTGGAATTGAGCCCTACAATAATTATCTAATTCTTTTGCCTTACCCAAAAAATATATCCACTTTAGCGTGAAGGCGGAACTAATGTGAGTCTATATTGTGATTGCATTATTTGTGTATTGCATGGTGTATAGGAAAGGATTTTAATTCAAGTTTTCCATATGAAATGGGTGGTGATAATAATTTGAGTGTTGGTCATATAATTATGAGATCCATTAATTAATTATTATTGTTAGGTTTGGGCAGATAGTAACTATTATTATAGAGGTTCCTAGCATGCTAGAAACCTAAAAGTAAGACAATGGCTAAAGATTGTGTACTTCTTACACATGGAAAAATCTAGGTAAAATTTTGTGCAAATATTCAAAGTTCTTGGAGTCTAGACATGGAGCTAGTTCTATGTTGAGCAATAATATATTAATATATTAATATATTAATAACTATCATTATCAGTTGCTCATGCAAGTTTTATTTTGAGAAAAGCTTGTTACTCACCACTTGATATTTGGTCTCTTTTGTAATTGTGATGAAAAATTCCCTTGAATGAGGTAGGGGAAGTATTCATTAAGAAAGATATTTAGTATTTTTAGATGGGTGGGTTGAACTAGGATGAGCATCAGTTGCCTTGATGCTCTTATACAAAAAGAATGGGGGAAAAGTATATTAATGCCTCTAACCACAAATAAATTAAATCTATAGTTAAAACCATAATTAAACCTAGGAAACAAAAAAAAATTAAGAAACATGGACCATTAAACCTAGGACCATTTATTATCATGAGAGATGGGTTCTTGTGAATCACTACTCGTGAAACATGGATCAACTTGAAAACCTACAAGGTTGAATCCTGATAGCAATATTATAATTTGACTTCTTGTGGAAAATATATACCTCCTACTTATCAATTAAGAAGAGGGTCAACCAAAAGTTAAAATAAGAAAACATTGGACAAAGAAGTATAAACAAATATATCTTGATCTTATTGAAACCTTGATGAAAAGAATAATCCCATTTGAATGTTGTATCCTTCCAAAGAAAATGGTTGAAAGGTTGGAACTTATCAACAACTTGGGCTATGAACCTTCTGATAGCTTGGAATTTCTGTTGAAGATTCTCAATTGTTTAAGTGTCTTAGGAGGAAGCATATCCATGATATATTTGACCTTTGTATGATCAACCTTGATACCTCTCCTAGATACAATGAAGCGTAGAAGTTTATTTGATGTAACACCAAACACACGCTTCTTGGGATTGAGTCTCAATTGATACTTCTCTTAACCAATAAAAGATGCATTCAAGAATAGTTGGATGTTCTTCTATTATCTTGGATTTACCCAACAATTTTTCCATGAAGTCCTCCTTGATTATATGAATGATATCATTAAATATATCAATAATCACTCTTTGATACATAGCACCAACATTCTTCAAGCTGAAAGGCGTGACTTGATAACATAAAGTACCCCATGAGGTTGTGAAGGAAATTTTGTGCTAGTATTTTATTGCAATATAGATTTGGTTGTATCCTAAGAAAACATCCATGAGGGACAACATAGCATGACCCGCTATAATATAAAAAATCATATCAATGTTAGGTAGTAGGAAGCCATCCTTTGGACAATCCTTATTTAATTCTTTCAAATCAGTGAAGATCCTATACCCCCAGTCAATTTGGCAATTGGAATTATGTTAGAGATCCATTCAGAGTAATCAATAGGTCAAATGGAACTTGCTTCAAGTAGATTTTCTAGTTTAACTTTGAATAATCATGCAACTTGAGGATGCATATTTCTGAGTTTTTGTTGGACTAGTTTGGCATCAACATGAACAACCAAATGGTGTTAAAAAAGAGTTGGATCTAGCCCAAGCATATCTGCATAAGACCATGTGAAATTTATAGATGCTTTCTATATAATAGAAAATATTTGCTATTCCTCATATGACAAGGAAGTTGTTACATATGTGACCTTAGGCACTACTTCAGTTCCCATATTAATCTCTTTAGTCTTCTCTATCGAGATAGTAGATTTCTTTGGATGCTATGTACCCATAAGGGGAAGATGAATATCCTCACCTTCTAATGCCTTAGAGAGGTTTTCATTAAAAGATACATCCTTTGTTTTTACTTTTGATGAATCTAAAAGTGCCTCAGGTGCGTTTTCACTACAATATTTACTATTTTTATTTATTTTTTACTTTTTAAGCTAAGGAATTCATCTTCGCCAAAGTAAGCATGTTAATCTAACGGGTAGAAAAAGTCAATTTTTTGGTCTACAAGATCCATGCCCTCATGTAATCCCATAAATTCTAGGAATGCCTCATTGTTTTGGAATACATTGATATGTGCAAATTCACATTGTTCCCAAGAAATAAGTTTAATGTGACAAAGTGGGATATCAATAGCATGGATAGTGGTGGAAAAGATGGAGGATATATCTATATTGTCATATGAAAATTTGATGACAGGTCTTCAAGGATATCATCCACAACATCAAAAATTGTCTCAATATTATGGGAAGCACTCGATGTGGAGGACTCATCTTGTTTAGAGCCATACCCAATTCCTTGATGATTTTTGTTAAGAGGTGGGTCTAGGGGTTGAAGCATACCTTTTTCATGAAGGGCCAATCCTTAAATTCCTTAATAATTAACTCATTGAACCATATGATGGGACATAGGATATGTTTCCTAGAAGTACTCAAGGAGAGTATTAGTGTTCTTGGATTCTTCTCTATATACCCATTGATTGATGTCTTCCTCAATTTTCTCTATCCAATAAATTGAGAGATTGAAAAATGGTGGATTGAAAACTCTTAGTAATAGGGGTTTGTTGTGGCTTCTGAATAGATGGTTTCCCAAAAGCATGTGGAGTGAGAGGCATGAAGCCTACATTGAGTGTATTGTTTACTTCATATTCTCCACATCCTTTGCCATTGACCTTGATCTTAGAAAAGGAAGATTCATAGAGGATAGTGTGTTGGGATCAATATAAGATGATGATGAGCTTGCATTGTAAGTTGTAATATGTATTTTTTAACAATGAGGAGAATGGGGGAATGAAGCCTCAAGATCATGGTAATACTCAAAATGATAGGGATCAATATGAGTTTTAATCTATATGCCATAATGGGGGGATTTTAAGCACTGATGATAGGTGGAAGGGACGATCTGCATGGAATGAATCCATGAGAAACTAAGATGATTGTATCGAAGATCAAGGTCAATAACATGACATGTATATTGTTGAAGTTTTGGACCCACCTAAATAGGGAGACAAATAGTACCTTTAGAATCTCTCTCTCTATTATCATAGGCTTTGATAGTAGTTACTTGAGGGTATAAATCAACTTGATTGTATACCACTTGTTTTGTGAACTTCAATGTATAAATATTCAAAGCAAAACCATTATCCAACAAGACTCATTTTACCTAGTGTTTGTCAATGAGGACTTCAATATACAAGGGATAATTATTAGATGGATCAATGGGTGGCATATCATTTTTACTAAAGGCTAGTTGATAGGTGGATGATAGATCTCCTCCTAATGCTTGAAATTGGGTAGGATCAATATTTGTAGGAACCTGAGCATCTTGTAAAGTTTTAGTCAAGATCTCCTTATGGATAAATAATGATTTTAGGAGATCTAAAATGGATATTTGTGTAGGGGTCTTCCCAAGATGGTTCGAGATATTATAATGGAATCTTTGAGTGGATGGATTGGATGAACCTTGGATAGTAATTTTACCATGCCTAGTGGTTACAAAACATTGGGGCTCTTTAGCTTTAGTATTTATCATAGCCACATGTGAGTCAACCTATGTAATGCAACCAACCGCATTACCATGGTTAAAAGCCCCCTTTATTATAATTGACATTTTTGGTTTGATTTTTTTATTATTATTCAAGCCAAGATTAGCGGTGGAGGTTTTAGGGCCTTGAGAATGCTTTGGGAAGGTATTTTTATATATTTGAAGTTGAGCATTAGATGAAGAGGATTGAGTCCCCTCCAAAACTACATCACCTTCATCAATAATATATTCGATGTAATTCTTTAGTTGTATACACTTGTTAGTGGAATGTCCCTTATCCTATGATAGTCAAAATAATTGTTATCCTTGGACCAATAAGGATTAAGCTTAGAATCATCAAATGGATAGGTTGTTGGGTACCTGACCATGTTTGATTGCATCAATTTGTGAAAAACAACATCTAGTGGATCTCCCAAAGGAGTGAAGTTGCATTTATAATTTATTTGATTATTGAGTTGAGGTGTACCTTAGAGAATGGATATGATGTTTGTACTAGAATGGGTGGTTGTGGTTTGATTGACAATCGATGTGTTGGAAACTTTGATATGTTTAGTGTCTATGACACCATCATTAATAGTGTTTTTGTTTCTATTCCACAATTGAGGTTTTTCATTAGATAGTTTTTCATTATTATCTTTATAAATTTTGACCAAACCTTTAGCGATGATTTCCTTCTCAATAGTGACACCCTTCTCTATAATCTCATCAAATGAGGATGCATAATAGATTTTTAAATGAAAGGCCATCTCTTGGTTCAGGTTCTAGACAAATATATCAACCAATTATTTCTCAAAGAAGGGTCATGAAAGACAACTAGCCAAATCTCTCCACCTTGTGTTCACGATTGTAGGAGAAATGGGCTAAAAAATTCAATAATTCTACAAAGGTAATGATAGACCCATGAGGAAGGTTTAGAAACCATTCCAAGAGTTGACCTCCTAAACTATGAGGGAATAATCAAAGGAGATAGTTATCATTCTAAGCTCCACCTCTTGATAAGCAATGAATAACTCCTTAACATGGTCATGTTGATCACCTTTCCCTTTATATTTATCAAATTTAGGAATTTTGAAGTGTTTAGAGAAAGGTATCATTGCAATGGAATGATCAAAAGGATACGAACATAGTTCTTCAAACTTGAATGATTTCTTGGTGTTGTCGGCTTATAGGTATTTAATTATGGACTTCATGTCTTCCCATTCTTGGTTAAGAACAAGTGATGATGAAGGAACCACTTATTTGAGCTTGGAGAAGGGTGATCCCACAATAGTGGTTTACACTTTTTGGCCTAACTGGACACTAATATTTTTTTTTTTAACACAATCTCCACATTCGGGCACCTATAGCGATTAAACCGTAAGGAATTTGAAGATGATGTAAACTAGAGTCTTGTCACATTTTGTCTGTAGATTCTAAAAATATTTTTTCAATTTTTTTGGAATCAGATTACTTACTCTTTTCCATCTCCCACAAAAATTGGTTTTTTTTAAAAAACAGCATTTTTAAAAAGTGACGCACACCGTATAATGCATAACTTTTTTTCCATGAAGGATAAAATTCCAATTCTTTCAAATTTAGATTTCTAACTCCGATATATAGTGCTTCAACTTCGTTAGATAGTTTTTTATTGAATATTTTTTCTTTAATCATGTTTCAAAGTCAATCAAATGACAATTCAGACCTAGCGCGACCGTATAACGCATAACTTTTACTGTATGTATCGAAATTCTTCTCTCTTTTTTTTGTTGGATCAAGGACTTCAATATTTGGTGCACTCATATTTTTAATTTTTTTTTATAATCTTCTATTTTCCACTTGTGTAGAACATAGATTTTGTTTTTGATGAAAAACCTATATTTAATAAAACTTAAAAGCAGGATAGATAATAAAACCAAAACATAGAGCCGCCATTCATTGGATAGCTAGTTCACAGAAGGCTAGGATTCCAAGTTTGGTTTCTAAATATTCCCCATTTTTCATCCCCAATCGAGACTTGAAAGTAAAATTTTAGGTTTTATTGTGTAAAATTAGGGAAAAAGGGGGTTCGCTAGAACCAGGGGGGTTCTAGCGAACCAGGGTTCATTCGAACCCTGGTTCATGCGAACCCCCCCTAATATGCACATTTCCTTTGTTTTTTCGGTAGGAAATGTGGGCCCAATAGTTAGTGGGTTCGCTCGAACCCTGGTTTGGTTGAACCCCTTTATGGTTCGGTCGAACATCTAGGTTCATGCGAACCCCTAAAACCAATTTTTTTACCATGGGGTCATTTTTTCTCAAATTTCCTTCCTCTTCAAAAGTGTAAACCACTTATGTGGCTTCACCCAGAATTGATGTATCGATTGTGAGAAGATGGAGAAGAAATAGATTAATTTTGAGGAGGATTGAGATATGATTATTGTGGAGGTTGAGAAGGATGTGATTGACTTGAAGGAGGATTGGGATATGATTTTTGTGAATGTTTCAAGAAGGATGTGAATGATTTGGAGGAGGATTGAGATATGATTTTTGTAGAGGTTGAGAAGGATGTGATTGATTTGGAGGAGTATTATGATTTGATTGTTGTGGAGGCTGAGAAGGATGTGATTGATTTGGAGGAGGATTGGGATATGATGAATTTTGGGGGACGCTGAGATAAGATGGATTTTGTGGTGAATTCAAATATTAAGGATTTTATGGGATGTAGGTATGTTGGAAAAGATATGAAGAAGCTTGGGGTTCATTAGGATATTGGCCTTATGTCATGATCGCGTTATGCAGGGGTGTTGAAGTGTGAGAGGTTTGAGATGGAATTATATAGGTGGATTGCAGAATGTAAGAAGATTGTGGAATATGAGTGGGTTGTAGGATATAAGCAAAATATGATAAGGAGGTAAGGGAAGTATGATAGATTGGTTGGGTTGAATTTGGTTGAACTAGGATGGTATGAATATGATAAGGTTTTGAAGATGAGGTGTGCAATAAGGGAATCAATACATTACCCTGAGGGGTAGTATTGATCAATGTTTGGCGAACATATGGTAAAATGCTTCATGGGATTGAATAGGAACCTAATAATAGGATGTAGGCTACTCATGAATAGGACTGTCTCAATCCAAGTCTTGATGTAGGAATTTGGATAGGAGGAGGAACCTAAATCACTACATCATTTCCAAACTCAAGTACAAGGCCCCATGGATTCTTAGGAAGGTCCTAAGGGGTAGCAGGTCTTATAGTGTCTAAGTATTGTGATATGTCAAATCCTTGTGGGAATTTAGCATTGCACGTGAGAATTTTAGCTAGGATTGTATCCCTGTATGTGTCTATGAGGTGAACTATTATATCCACATTAGTGATTCCAAGAACTCTTGAATGCTAGGAGAAATATCAAGTCGGTAGACCATCTCCTCCTCAATGCACACTAGATTATGGGGATGAGTAATATTGGATGGTCCCACTTGCATGTTAGGGTATGTGGATTCATTGTTGTTGGGTGAATTGATAGTGTATAGCGAGAATTGTTATTGTTGCTCTATGAACTTTCTAAGTTGCAAATATGTGGTGATGGGCATGAAATATTGAATGAAGTGATGACTCTAAGCTCAAGTATAGGACTAAAAAGGTGTGATTTAATGTTGGATAAGGATGTTTGATCTAGCACTCAAACTATGATTGAGAACCTATGTTGATTTCAATAATTAGATTTATACTTGAGATAGGTTAAGTTCTCAAGAAAAAATGATTTCTAAGAAAAATATACCTCTTGCTTGAGGTAAAATAGCTTCAATGAGGGATGACTAACTTAAGATATGCAAATTTCCTAAGAAAGTGTTATGATGATGGTTGGATTTAGGATTTAGGTTCTCAAACAAGTGATTAGAGGCTACATTTTTTATTAGAATTATTTAGATGATGATAGGATGCATTTAGGTATGTGCTTGTATAGTTAGGAGGATAATATTTTGATCAAGTTTTGATTGGGTGATGTGATAAAAATGGTTGGTACAAGTTGGATATGAAACAAAAAAATATTAATCATGATGTTAGGCTTAGAACAACACTGGCTATCTAGGATTGAAAGGATTCTCTCTCTAGAATTTGTATGGAAAATGGATTCACCCAAAACAAAGTGGATTAACCCATCTAGGTCACATATTTTCCCAAGAATAAAATCACCCAAAATAGAGTGGGTCCACCCAATAAGACTCAGATTCACCTATCGAGGATTGATGATAAGTCTAACAATAATACCAAGGAAGAGTAAGTGGATTCACCCAACAAAATATCAAATTTTCCTGAGGAATTTGACTTAGAGACAAGAGATTTACCACATAGACAGATTTTCCCAAGTAGAGAGCAGATTTTCCTAACAAAAGGTAGGTTCACCCAAGTGCATGGTGGATTCACCCAAGGCTAGTGACTAGCCTGAGATGGAAAAGGGACTCAATACTACAATCACAAGGATATTAATGGATGTTGACTAGAAAGACTAAATATATGCATAAGTAATCATGAGAAGACATGTCAAATTGGAAAAATCTAGATTAATCAAGTAGCATTGACAATCATTGTAGGCTCCCAATACAAGATCTAATAATATATACATGATTTTTGATAGCTAGAGATCACGAATCCAAAGGATGAAGGATCTCTTACCAATAGTGTCCAAAGGGTGATACCTCAATAATCTCAATCTCAATGCATGGAAGTACATCATGAGTAACTTTGGGGTGCAATATGCATTCCCTGCACCACATTGACTGGCAATCAAATGGTCTTAAGCTAAGCTAATACATGTGATCTAGTACATCCTCAAAATACTAGGAGGGTACATAAGGCACATTTATGAACACAATCCTATCACAAGCATGGGTTGGGAATGCTATCTAACCCATTTGAACCAACCCTACACTCTTAGCTTGGTATCACTTGAGTATCAGAGCTTTGCTAGACACATGATGTGACTAGATTGGGATACTAATTTTGTTCTCCCCCTTCATATACCATGTCGGTTCACGTTGTTAAGGTCATCCCTTGGTGATGAAATCCCAAACATGCATCCTAAAGGGAAGGATATGGTAGGAGCTTATGATCTCCAATCTCACATGAAGTGCAAGGAGAGAGCATACGTGCAAGCTAGCACTCCTAGGAATACATAACAAGGCTTAGATCAATTTGTGATTTGTGATCTCCGGGCTCATTGAACAGTGTAAGGGGAGAGCATACATCAACAAATGATCCCAAACAAAGCACACAAGTAAATTGACCCTTTGGAAAAAATGAAGTGTTCCTAGATTAGTAGTAAAGTAAGAGCCTTTGTATATTTCATGCAAAAAATAACATTAGAAGTTAATTACACGAATCTTTGACTATTGACCTTGCATAAAGGAGTTAGTACAATCATAGTATAAGGAAAGTTAGTGGATTAGTATGGAAAAATGTATGAGTTTTGCACAGGGAATCAAAAATTACAAACTAGATTATACTTTTTAGATTTACCCAAGTGTAGATTGCATTCACCTTTCTAGGAATGGATTTGGCTTTGTGTGATCAGGTAACTGTGGTCAACGGATGCACCCAAGTAGAGAACATTCCCCCAAATCCAGTGCATATTCACCCATTTTTGGATTCACCTCTACGTGATTGAATTCACCCATCTACTTGAGTTACATTTTCTCATCAACCTACAAGACAAAATGTTAAATAATTACCAAGGCATATTCACATCTGTAGATGTGTATTCACCTATTCGCAATATGACTTCACCTAGATAATAATGGATTTGTCCATCCTAAACCTAGAAACATAAAAAAACTAAAAATAAGAACTTTTGATTAGTTTTACCTATGACATGGGTCACATTGGGCGTGCTAGAGATGTGTGCAAGAAAATTGAGTTTTAAATGAATAAAAATTACAATAAAAACCAAACAAACACGAGATCAAGCAAACACTCAAGATTGAGAAAAAGAGAGGCCAACCCATCATTGAATCAAAGGAAACTAAAGTATGTTAGTCTCCTCGTTGGGTAGATGTGCCCATGATGTTCGATTGGATGTATGCTTAGAAAGATTTGGTAGCATAACAATTGTCAATTTCTCAAGGTTGCATGATTTTTTTGTAAAAGTGGCTAAAGTGTTGATTTTTATGACTTGAATGGAAATAGATGGAGGGATAGGATCATTTGATGAAGATCCAAGGTTGAGAATGGATGAGACATCTCAAGGTATGATATGCCAAGTGTCACATGGAGGATTCTTGAGAGGGAGATGGCACCCTTGGAGTGTGAAGAGGAGATTTTTCCATAAAGGCAAAAAAAATCCTCGCAGTCCAAGGTATGGGGATGAGGGAGAATAAAGGAATTTAAAATTACTTTGGAGAAATTTGGAAGGGAAACTCATGTGGGGGTCCCTTCCAAAATGGGAAAATATTTAATGAATAAGGGACAAGGTGGATGGGTAGTAAATGAAAAGAAACTATCCCTTTCCTAATCACTAGGTAGGGATGTACAAATGATTAGGAAGGGATTAGGTGGGAATTAGGATTAGTATTAGTGCATGTAAAAAATATGGAGAAAGTGACATTTGGAGATAGAAAATAGGGGGATTAGATAATTAAACTTAATTCCTATGCCAATTATTGAGAGAGTATAATATATCCATTTTGGACTCAACTAAGTCCAAGAGATTATTCCTAGAGGTAATCTTGAACAAGATTCAATAACAACTAAAGATGAACATACTAAAACAACTTTAATAGTGTCTAATTTATGCTTGGTCCCAAGAGTTGTCACTAGACCGAGGACTAACCTACTATGCATACAAACTTTATTAAAATTATCAAGACATGATTGTATGATTGCAATATGTGGATACGTAAGACATGATCCTTTTAGGATATGAACTTATTTAGGTTTTCTATAGATTTTCCCTGGTTAACATATTAAATAAAGAAATACATACAAATCTACTTCATAATCTTATACAAATGATTGATGATATTGTTCATTTTAAGGTGATGGAAGGTCAACACTTCTAAGACCAATTCCTTAAATATGATTACAAATTCATAGTTACTAGAAGACACAATAGATAGAAATGACAAAAGATATGATATTAATAATTAAAAATGATCAACAATCTCTATCAAAACTTCTAGAAATCCACATGTACAATAAAGAAATTACCAGTACACACAATTCCTACAATTTACTAATCTTCATCTTTCTGTACCCCTATACCGCTCCCTCTCTCTAATTCTCTCTAAGTGGATGCATACTTGATTTGAAGCTATCACTTTTCCATTGAGACCTTTGTTGCACAAACAACACCATAAATGGCCTATCAAATGACCTCACATTCTATGCAAATGTATGCAAAAATAAGACCAATTCTTTCCCAAAATAACATATTACTTTCGACGTGCCCATTACATAGAAAGATAAAAATAAGACCATTTTTTTCCCAAAATAACCTTCCATACTTTCGAGGTGCCCATTACATACAAAGGTGAGATTGGTGGTTATATGAAATTAAGAAGAAATATTTATAAATGGAGGAATAATTTCCAAGGAAGAGGATGAAGGTGGGGTACATGACACGTAGCCAGATATCCGGTAGAAGATAGTCTACGTCGAACTGACAAGGTTGAGCAAAATTCGACGTCCATATTGAAATTCAATTTCCTCGTTAGAGCAATGTATTTACTTCGTAAATAGTATTACGAACAACCCTGTCATGTTGCTCTGCTACAGCCAAATGCCCCTCTTGTCACGCTGACACAACTCACATGACAAGTTTCCCAACTGATGAAAATGGAAGGACCCACTCGGAGTAAATGCTGAAATGATCAACATCACGCAAAAGTGAGAAATCCGTGCAAAATAGAGATGCGTTACAACTATGTTATTAACTGTAGACCTGTCTTAATAGGACAGGATCATTTTCATCATTCAACAGACCACTTCCATCGCTCGCCAGGTGAACTTTGAAACAAAGTCAAGTCCTGGAGAGAAAAAGCAGGCGAATTGATCTGTAAGCACTACCCAACTACGGATGAATACAATGAACCCACCGACATAAGAGCCCAACTATTTCCTTGCTCACGGAGGAGACAAATTACCCACTCGTCATTTTGCTGGAGTAGGGGAAAACCCCTAGTATCCATTAGGGCTAACTTCTGATTTCAAATTATTATTTTTGGGCTTCTTTGTAACCGAGTTAGGACCTTAAAAAGAAAAAATTGGCTTCTAGATATTTCAAACACGCCTTGTGAAACTCGTAAAGCGAAAGGTGGTCAAAAAGGGGGTTTTTTTAACCTTTGTCCCCTACATCTTCATTATTTTGCCCATACCCGTTCATTACAAATCCATTTTTAAAAAAAATAAAATACCTATTTAGAATGATCATTCACCTATTTCAAGTTACGTTTGTATGCGGGCCCCATCAAAATATCACGTGGGTCCACTAGGAGGTGGTCCCTTTACTCTCAACCTCATCACATTAAAATGAGAACCACATGCCCTATATTCCTCCATCAAACCATGTGTATGAGTTAACCACGTACCCCTTAAGCCTTCATCAAACCACGCATACGTGTTAACCTTACCACGAGTTGTTAGCAGCTTTAAGCCATAAACTCATCATCTCCCGCGGTTTATTTGTAGATTTTTCGTCGCTGCATCCTTTCTCCCGCCGTTAACTCTTGCTTTGGCTTCATTTGGCTGCAGGTAACATCTCCACCTCTCTTCACCTGCAAGATTGCTTGTTCAACAATGGAGTTTTGTTGGCTTCGACTGTGTTTGAGTGCATTTTGGCGTCTTTAAAAATCATTGTTGTGTATGGCATTAAGGGTTTGACTGTAATCATTTATATTTATATGTGACTGGTACAAAAATGATCCCTCATGAATTATTTTGTCTATGGCATGGACGTTTTGATTGCTATGCCTTTTTTTGACATTATTCTATGAAGTAATCACATGCAATGTGATTTAAACAAAACATTGATGAAATTTTGACCAAGTATAATCATGAAATTTATTGGGTATATAATAAGATACTTAATCTTCAAAGATTTTTTAATTTAATCTTATATGGAGCTGCATAAAACATCTCCACCTCTCTTCACCTGCAAGATTGCTTGTTCAACAGTGGGTTTTTTTTTTTGGCATTGTCAGTGTTTGAGCACTATGATTTATGTTGACATTAATCTATGAACTAATCTCATGTAATGTGATATAAACAGAACATTGACATAATTTTGACCAAGAATAATCATGAAAAATAATGGTGAAAAATAATGGGTTATTGTCAAACGCCGGTATAATCAATTTTTTTTGGGTTTTCAGATTTTGCCCCAAATTGTTAAGGGGTTTCAGGATACAAGTTAATGGGGTTAATGGAAAATCCAACTTCCAATCAATTCCCACTTTCTTCGAACATCTGCCTCATTTTTCTCTTTATCTTCTGTCGCACTACATAGGTAAAAATAGAAAAATAAAAAAGGGAAACCCTAATCTTTATCACGATATCAATTAAGAGTGCCATGCACTCAATCTTAGCCAATACAAATCCTCATTCTCTCTAATGATTTTTTTCCTCAACCAACTCAAAAATGGCAAGGCCCAACAAACTACCGGGTCCTCTCTCCTAGATATTATTCAATTTGAAAAAAATCTCAAAACTAAATTACTTTTGATATTCATTTCATTTCATATTTTATTTAATAAAAAAATCATTTGAAAAAATTAGCAAAGTTACTAAGATGATATAAATATATGATAGATTTGCAATAGAACATTATTGGTAATACCCTGTTTTATGAATTAGTCATGCAAAAGGATGCAAGATTACACACCCATTTCATTAATGACTTAACGAGTGAACTGAAAAAATACATGTATAATTACTGAATTTGATTGATACATATGCAGATGGTTCATGTGGTGCTAACTCTAATTTGTAGATGAAACATCTAACTTATCTTAGTGCACCATTACCAACAGATGTATTTATCTGTATGTTCACACAAAATATCACCCTTGCCCCGTTAAAAATCAACAATAGAATATGTATGCTAAATTCATTTAGAGAAAGCCTTATATAAACTAATGTAGCAGAAAGAATCTGCTGCTTTTTAACCAAAATATATAACATTTCAATTTGCATGCAAATTCATTTGGCTCTGTATCGGTATCCGTGACTTGATCTGATGCACTGTTGTAATCTAGGTTAGTATTGCATTACACTCAAAAATCCATAAACCTACATATTAGGGCACCAGTTTATAACATACGTTGGTACTCTTTTACAAATCCAACACCATGTTTAGCAGAAATGCAATTGTATTGGGGAAATTGCTATATTTTGGATTTTTGGGTGTACCAGATTCATAAATAAACATTTTGATCGCTAAATGTGGCTGTGAACAATGGATTCAGAGCATGTCCTTGATGCATAATCCTTCCACAGTGCATGAAATTAATCCAGAGTGCTTGGTGTGTGAAATGACCAAATGAAATTTGCTCTGTTTAGTTTTCTATTGCAATTCATTTGTCCTTCAGTTTAACTTTGAAAATGAATGTGAAGTATAAATAACTATTCAGAAGCCAAAAATCCTTTCAGGTTACGCAATTAAAAAGTGAAGAATAGGTAGTTTATTTAAAGAAGTGAGGCACCCAAAGGGTGTGAGAAGTTAGTCTGAAGATTCTGGTGGATGATCAATATAATTTAAGAAATGGGATTGTGCTTTTGGTTTTTTATTCAATGTGGATTAGGACGAATTTGTAGATGGTGGCCCATTATTAGTTGGAGTATTGGTGAAATGTATACTTGTTGTGTTGGCATCTTGTATAGTCAACAACATTCTCTACAGATTCAATAATGTTATCCACAACTATTGTACACCTGTACCAATATTAAAATGGCTGTTTAAAGATGGGATGGTGCCTCACACACTCAACCCTGATTTAACAAAAAAAAAAAGTCATTTTTGAAAGGTAGCCCTATAAATGGAATGGTTTTGAAGTTACTCTTCGAAAGTGTGGAGGTAAGACTTACGTGTAAATAGATGTGTAAAATTATAATAATAGAGGTTTTGTTTTGAAATGGAATGATTAAAATTATGTTTATAAAATTAATACAGTTTTGTGGGTTATCGATTGTATTAATAGCTTCAATCAATGATAAATTTATAGGATATGTGATGTCTTTTAGAAGGTTGTTGTTTCTTTCCTCAATATGGATATGTAGTTCTCTCAAAAAAATTAATATTGTCTCTTCAAATAGTTCTACCATGGAATATGTTTCCTCATATTTATAGTTTAAATGTCTTTGTACATTACACATTCAAAGATGAAATTCTACAATGTATAGTTGTGGTTGCTACAAATTCATTTTCATTTCACCCTTTATTCATTAAGCATAATAGAGTCTTAAACGATTATTAGCTGCAAGATGAGCTTTGCAATGCAGATAAAATGTTTTTCTTTCCTACAGTTAAGGCTTAGAATCATTGTTTAATTCCTATTAACACTTCCCTTAATATGCTATGTTCTTAAAAGTCAGCTATTTCAAAAAAAGTATATAGATCAAACATTTAACACTTCCATGTAATCTGATATATATATATATATATATATATATATATATATCAGATTATATATGTATAATCCTATATGGATAATAAATGTGAAAATAAGGAAGAAAACTGTGGGTGATGATGAGTATATGGCTTACATCTACCCAACAACCCGCGGTTAGGTTAACACATACGCGTGGCTTGATGAAGGCTTATGGGGCACGTGGTTAACTCATATGCATAGTTTGATGAAGGAATATGGGGCACGTGGAGAACATTTTAATGTGATGAGGTTGAGATTAAAGGGACCACCTCTTAGCGGACCCACGTGATATTTTGATGGGGCCCGCATACAAACGTAACTTGCAATAGGTGAAATGATAATTCTAAATAGGCCTTTTTTCATTCAACACACCATTGCTTGGCAGGAAAATACAAAATGAAAGTCAATCACCACAATTCAATGGATTCAATATACACATTCAAATGATTTTATAAGAGGCAATTTCCAGTGTCATTTTCATTACGAATTCTCCTATGCTTTCACTACATATCCTCTACAAAATTCACCTCCGTACATATAACAAAACATAAAACATTTTATAATTCATATGTACGACTGAATTTATGCAAGCCACCTATTTTGTTAATTACACCAAATATAAAATTGATTTCCTATAAGCCACGACAAAGCTTAGGCATAATTGGCCACTGCAAAATGAAATGACATATTGTTTCCCACGAAGATTCAATTTGCACATTCCAATGATTTTATAAGAGGGAATTCCCTGTATATCCTTTGAAAAAATCAGAGCTTACTAAGGCAACCTATGCACATTCCTCTTAAAAGGGAGCTTATTCATGTTGGTACACCCAAAATAAAATTCATGTTTTTATTTATCAGTATACCAGATTTACATTTATGTTGTCTATTTCATTATTCAATATACTCTTTTATATTTATGTACTCAGTATCTACATTATTTTCAGCCATACAGAATATTCAGTTTTGACTTAGCTGTTCAAATGATCATTATCCATTATGTAATCATATCACAACATACAATATATTTATCTATTTTCTTCCACTTATTTTATGAGTTTCAATAATTAGATTACATATTTGTATATACATATACATATACATGTACATGTATATGTATATGTATATACAAATATCTATACACATGTATATGCATATGTATGTATGAATGTATATGTATATACATAGACATGTATATTTATATAGATATACATATATTTATTGAAAGTTGTGGCATGGAGTATATGCACAATACACACTGTCAAATAGATTCCTACAATGGTTGTCAATAAATATATGTATATGTACATGTATATGCATATAGATATACATGTATACACATACATATATATGTATATATATGTCCTTTCTATTGCACTCTGCCATGTATGGTGCCATCATATGTAATACACACTTTTATTTTCAGCTTCATACCAAGGATCAAAACATCATGGATTTTAATGCTCCAATCAAAACTCTTATTGTTGTGCATGAAATATTGTAAGGATGATTTGATGTGGGAATGCTACGAGTATTGAGTACTACCCTCGTTTATTACAATTATTTTATAGGCAAGTGAGAGTGTGGATAGGTGAATCAAGTATGTGGATTATCAACATACCAAAAAAGTTGTGTTTGTTAACACAATAAACTGTATAGGAACATTTTGCTCTGAATGCTTTATGATATGTTTTTTATTTTTTGATATACATATGTTCATAAATATATACTTTTATTAGTAGATGCTTATTTGATTGGAGGAATATATTTATTGGCATTGGTCTATTAATGGTAGCATGCGAGGACTTCTCCGCAATCAACATAAGACATTTAATGTTAATGACAGGTAAAGTCTATGACTTTACTTTGGCAATGACCTAGTAATACTGAAAAATGTATCTTTTTATACATATGGCTGAAAGTTAGATGAAATGAGCAATAGTATACAGTAATTATTAGATTAGTTAGTAGTAGATTAGTTATATATCTGCATGTATATACAAATATATATATATATATATTGATAGGTATATATGTACATACATATATATGGTTATGCATATATGTATGTACATATATAGTTATATATGTGTGTGTGTGTATGTGTATATATATAATTAATCTAATAATTAACATGTAGTTTCATTAATTTCTTATATTGATAATTGATAAGAATATATCATTGTCATCATATGCCTTCATCAAACCACGCGTATGGGTTTACCTAACTGCTGGTTGTCGAGCATCTTTAATCCCTAAACTCATCATCTCCAGCGAATTTTATGGTAGGTTAGTATTTGTAGACAATGATATATTCTTATCAGATTGTGTGTGTGTGTGTGTATATATATATATATACATACAATCTAATAAGAATATATCATTGTCTGCAAATATATATACACAATCTTATAATATAATATCACTGTCTGCAAAAAATATATCGTTGTTTGCAAACAAAGTTTTGTGATTATTTTTTATTGACAAAGAATGAAACATAGTGTAATTAGTGAGACCATAGAAAATAGAAGGCTGAAACCATCATCAAACATATAAGGCATACAGATTTGAGGTTCCAATAACAAACAACAACAACATTAGGAAATTTTATAATCATATCATAGTTAAATTTTGAATCAAACTGCAATAATTGATTGGGTGGTGTGAGAGAAAAACATGGCTCGAACATACTTGAAACATATGAAAATATTACTCAAAGCTTGTATTGATCTTCTCCCCTTAAACATATGTGAGGTTTGAAACATAATTACATTAGCATTATCACATCTTATCATCATATCATAGTTATAACTTTAAGCAGATAAACATATCTGATTTGTAAACCAGATCACCAAAATATATTGCTACATTGATCAAAAAACAAAATCGAATATGCACATAATCAACTATCCATATTTCTAGGAAAAGGAGGTGGCATGATAAATCCACCAATAGCTGAGTCGGGTCCACTTGTAGAAGGTGATACTTGGTTAATACCTCCTTGAAGGCATGTTGCTATTTGAGCAAGTAATGCCTAGCTTGCATCAGTAGTCAATCCCATTTGTTGTGAGCCACTCCCAACCTGCATATTGTTGATGGTTGTAAAGGTTGGTGACAAAATGCTCATCATATCAAGCAAGATAGGATGTTGGGAGCATATAGGATCCCCCACTGTAGAATTACGTTTTTTCTTCTCTACTTATTTTTCTTTCTTTTTTACTACCTTTTGTAGACGTTCAGCCTTGGCCTGCTCCTGTCTAATGAATTTCTCTCGCATTCTTATCATTTTCTACTCATCTTCTATCACTTTCCTTGCTTGCTTCTCATCCCTTGTTGCTTCCTTTATAATTGCTTCTACTTCATGGTCTTCCTTTCTCTGCAACATTTGCTCCTTCTTACGTTGTTGCAACTTCTCTTTCCTTTTCTTCTCTGCCTCTTGTTGGCTGAACAATTCTATGAAGGCATTTGATGTTAGTACTTGGGACTGCCTACTAAGGCAAAGCACTCCCGAACGACCTCTCTGTGATGTTCCTTGCACCCTCTGCACTGGAAGTTTCAATAATTTTCTGTTTGGTCTTGTTGTTTGTGATCCATCATGTGGGGTGCATGACACAAACTCAACTTCTTCCTCACTAATAACATTGTCATCTTCACTTTGACCATCACTATGCTCTTGCCAATTCCTTGCAATAATGAAGTAATGTATTACTTCAACTGGATCAACGTATGGTGGGGAAGGCATAGAGAGGCTGACTTCTTCCTCAGTTGGATTTATTTGCACTCCAAGGTTTGTGGCTGCTTCATGCATCCATTCCAGTTGGCTAACATGAGTTGGAAAACTTAGGCCTGTTGATGTAGTGGTTGTATCTTCAATGCAAGGTGCAATAATTGGTTGAACTTCTGGTTGGAAATCTACAAAAACTTGTTGGATTTCTGGTTGAATGTGTGTTGTAGTTTCATCACCCCCATTGCATTCTACTGCAACATCACTTGCCAGTTTCCTTGCATCATATTCACTCACAAAACCATCTATTACATCCTCATTGTAACCAAGAAGACGCAAGCATGTCTCTACTTCCATAACATTGTCTTCAGTTTCCATTGTGACTGGTTCATCTTTTGTTGTAGGAGTTGCAACATCATCTTCAACAACATAGCCCTCACTTGGCCCCATGTCATTGTCAAGGGTTGACCAATTAAGAGGCCAAATTCCTATTATGTGGAACCCACTAACAATGTTTCTTGGTTTGAAGGATTTTCTGAAAGCTTGGCTTGCGAGACTTGCCAACTCTTCACATCCAATATCAATATTCAGGTTTGCAGCTTACCAAATGGTTCTTTCCTCTCTGAAAAATGCCTTGAATGGAGCAAAAATGCTGACATCCAATGGCTGCAACTTGTGACTGGTATGAGTAGGAAGCGTTAGCAGGTCTATTCCTATTTTTTTTATTCTTCAATGATCTTGAAAGCCATGTGACTGCCATGACCGTAAAAAATGAGAAGGGCCCTATTTGTCGGTGAAACCCCACCGGGGATATTAGATGCAAAATGGTCTAACCATTTGACAAATAGTTCCTTTGTCATCCATGCATGTTCTTGGACTGCCATCAATGCCCCTACCTTGCAATTAAAGATATAGTTCTACATGTGCCTCTTTGATTTAAACAAGTAGAACCCAGGAATGCTTATCCCAGCTGCACTTACACAAGCCAGCACTATGATCCACTCTCTACTTTTTGAAACCAAATGTGGTACACATTTTGTACCCAATTTGGCAATAACTCTCATGCCACAGTTCCTACCATCCTAAATACCAGTCTCATCGTAGTTCCATATTCGACTTGCTCTATAGTGGTTAAGGTTGATCAAGTTCTCGAGGTTGTCGTAGAATGCTTGCACGACAGAAGAATGAACCATAATTGCTCTATCACTGTCCACTCCTTCAGCTATTTTGATTGTCAAATATGGGTGCCTTCTTTGAAATCTTTCCCACCATGACCTCCCAGGGACCCCATTTGTGAAAGGATTGGGTCGACTTGCAATTATTTGGGAAACTGTGGCTTGTAGTTGATTTACTTGTAGTCCGTGGCCCAATTTTTCCATGTCCTTGCACCATTGGAAAACTTTAGTCTCCTCCTCTTAAGTTAAAATTGTACGTGGACCCCTCCTCTTTGTGGTGGTTTGTCCTAAAAGCCACACCCTCAAACTTCTAGGTGGCATACCCCACTTGATTGTTGCTGCCTTGATTGACATGTTGTGTTCTTCAACACTCTTAACTACTCCTTCCATATCAACATATGTCCACTACCTAATGGGTACAGGTGAGGGTAGTTGCACAGTAGGTTGAACATTTGGCTGAACAAGAGGTTTGACTTTTGTTGTGTTGGTGGCTTCATCTGCAGAGTTAGGAACATCTTCTTGGATGGGATTTGCATGAACTTCCTCATCAGGTTGTGTTTCAACGAAGTGCACCCCACGAGTTACTCTAATTCCCCTTTTTTCTCTTCCTACAACCCTTGTAGTCCTTCTAGTAGGTGCCATAATTTTCCACTTGTGATAGGTTGAATGTGAGCGTTAGAAAACAAGCAGCAAGTAAAAGTTGCAAATAAACACCAAAACAACCTACACCTCAAGATTAGCCTAAGTTGGAAACAACACAAGATGAAAGCAACAAAATGGAACTCTATACCTTGCGTCGAATCGATCCTTTGGTTGGCCCTTCGATCTTTGATGTGTATGCTCCTTGGATGGCACAAGATGCAAGCTAAATGATGTTGTGAGGATGAGTGCAAGTGGATGAAAACATGAAAATGACTAAGTGTAGATTGAGAAACAAAACTGCAAGAGTTTGGCTAGCAAAATGATCTCCAAAATGAGAGAAAAGAGGGGGTATTTATAGGAATTTTGAGAATTCCTAGAAAGAAATGGATGGCCAAGATTGAGCCACCAAATATCAAGATGTAGGGCTAAGGTGAGTTGAGAACTCACAAGCCCTCACATCTTGACATGTGGCATGTGAGATAGCCCTAAAAGGTGAAGTGGACATGAGGTGGAAGGATAGGACATGACATGGAGGGGGGTACAAAGTACCTTGGAATTGGACAAGATCTCCTCATAAAGGAGGTCCTTGTCCCCATGTGGGAGAGAGGACAAGTGGGGAATTAAAAATTCCTCAAATATTCTCATGGGGAAGAGGGAAGGAATTTAAAATTCCTTAAATGCATTGGGGGATTAAAAGGTGAATTAAAAATTCACATGGGGAAGGGAGATGCCTTGTCAAAAAAGAAAAGCATTTAATAGGGTTGACTCAATTAAGTGATTAGGATTGTGCAAGTACTTGATTAGGTTAATTAATGAAGATTAGAAGAGGGTTAGATTCCACATGTGACTTGATGTGACAAGTCAAGGATCACATGGGGAAGAGAAAAAGGAATTTAATATTCCTTGGAAGGATAAAAGGAATTAAAAATTCCTTGAGAGGTTGATTAGGCTAGTTAGTGAAGGATTAGAGAATGGTTAGGTGGCTAAGAGAGATTAGAGGCCAACTTGCAAAAGTTGGAGGATGTGACACCTCCTAATAAAGGATTAGACATGTGCACATCCTAATGATGAGATTAGATGATGGATTAGGATAAGATAAAAAATGATGGAGGATGTGACATGAGGAGAGTTAAATAAATGGAATATTTATTTAATTCAATTGATGGAAGGAGGATTAAAGAGATAAGGTATTATTGATTAAATACCTTAATTAGGGATTTGGAAGAATTAAAGATATTAATTAAATAATAGCAGTATTACTTAATTAATGAAAATAAGACGGAAGGGGATGAATTTGGATAAATTAAGTGTCCAAATTTAGACGTCTACATTTTGCCCCTCTTTGAGATGGTGTTACAAAGTAGCATCATTTCAAAGAATATTAAAACATAGAACCTGGAAGAAGATGGTTAGATTGAGAAAGATGCCCTAGTCATTCAAAGAAGTGACTAGGAAGGAAGATGATGGGGGTAAAGATGAAAGTTAGGGATGAAGGATGCCCCCTCGAGAGGACATGCGGGTTCAAGAGAACACGGGTGGGCTCTCAAAATGGATGAGGTGATGCAAGGGGAGTTGAAGAAGATGATGCAATGTGATGGAAGATTGGGAGGGGAGTGTGATGAAGGATGAATGGATGGGGGGATTTTGATAGATGAGAGGATGAAGATGAAATGCAATCCAAATTCAATTTTCCATCGTCGGAGTTATTTTTGCTATAGTAGAAGACACGAGGCGTAAGGTATGAAGAACCAAGGATTAGTGTCTAATGCATAAAACAAAACATAACAAACAAGAAGGCTATCCCAACACCCCAAAGTCACGATGACCTTGATCCGGGCAGTGTGAGATAACCACAAGCACACAAGGATGCTGACATAACACAAGACCTCAGGGATCTTGGTGGGTACTACGTGGGACAACCGAGAAGACAGAAAAGATCAAGATACACCCCTATGTTGACTAGTCAAAGCACACCATGATATGATGGATCAAGGCGACCATGACAAGTAATGATAGGGAACTCAAATGATAAACAAAAGCCAAAAGCATCAAAAGATCGCAATCAATTTCAAATGTCCTTTGCCATAGGATCAAGGGGATGGATGGGATTGATGAGGTCTGTTAGGAATGATGCATCTTGTTGAGACCGATGATGGATACTAAACTAAAAAATCAATATGACAGGATATTCAAAACTAATTGGATTTGTTGATACAAGTGGATCTTGTTTGTTAAGAACCAACTAGATAAGGGCATAGCTAGACGACACGACACAAGGGAGACAAGACATGAGATTGACACATCCTAAAGACCTAGGGGCTCGGGGGCTGATCAAAGATTAGCCTTGCCTACGTGAAAGCACAGAGCCCTCGTAGTTCGGTGAAAGGTGGACGATTGACCAAGATGGAGACCATGATGGATGGTAAAGATAGAATGGACAAAAGGAGAAAGGCCGATGATAGACGATAGAAAGGAAAAGTGGACGATGAAGATCGATGATGGAACCCTGGGGGCGGATCAAATGATTAACCTTGCCTACGTGAAAGCGCAGGGGCAACATAGTTCATCAAGACCAAAGGAAAACAATGGATAAAGGATGATAAGATGATAGGATAAGTGGATAAAAGGTGGGACCGATACGACAAGATGGGATAGACCAGTTGGATTGAATTGGAGGATGGTGGTGACTACACAAAGCTCAGGGAGGGGATAGTTATCCAAATCATCAAAGATGAAGTGGGCGGATGATATGATGGAGAGATGAATGATGAGAAAGGATAGGGGATGGAAAAGATTGGAAAAAGAAGCAGAAGTGATGACGATAAGATAGATGACATTGGGAAAAGCCTATAGCTAGATACCTAATGACAAGGGATTATGAGATGGGATGAGGGTAGAGGATGGGGGGAGGAAAATGATTGTTTGGGTGGATTGGATAGAGGGATAAGGATTTGGATGAGGAAAAGGTTACCAAATGGATAGATGACTGATTCTTGGAACTAGAAGGTGAAGGGTGGGAATAGGTGGAAGATTATTCAGAATGAGATTGATCAAAATTATTGAATGAGAGTTTGAAATGATAGACGGAGGTTTGATGAATGTTTGAGATGTAAGAGGTTTGATGAAGTTTTGAGATGATAGATGAAGGTTTGAAATAGATGAATGGTTACATGGAATGAGTGAATGGATTTATTAGGACAAATGAATAGGGAAAAATTGAGGAAGATGGAGGGAGGGATCTTAAGACTTTGTTCGATATCCAAAGATCTTGACTGCAAATGGATGAAAGCCCAGATTAGGGGTTTGGTTAAGCTTAGATTGGGATAAGATTAAAGCTCAGATGAGGATTGGATTAAAGCTCATATTAGGATGATTGGATTATGATTGGATTGATTCTACACCGAGTTCCGGGGTTTAAAGGGCGTAAGGTGTTGACAATCAGATTTTTCCCGATTTGGCAATTTTCAAAAATTGTCAAATTTTGCCATTTTAGGAAACTTCATGGATATACTTTTGGGAGTCCAAAATTTTTCCAAGAAATACCCAATATTGAGATAGGATGAATTGCCAACTAACATCCCAAATTCGAGGTATGCATTTCAAGTTATGAGTGAAAACAATTTTTCAAAATGCTGGAAAAAAACATTAAATTGGGATTTTGAGGGTCAAGATGAAAGTTTGAGGCCCCAAAAATGTGTCAAAACGGGTTCCAACGACTTTTTGAGAGACCAGTTGGAAATCCACTTGTTATCTCATAACGCAACCACCCATCAAATTTCAGCTCAAACGGACACCCGAGTCAAAAGTTATGGCCTCTGGAAGTTTTGGTGTAAAAATCAAAACCCTTATAAATATGGTTTTTCGATAAATTTTGAAAATTTCAACATATGGGTTTTGATGGCGGAGGGAAATTAGAAAATGGGTCAGAGGCGGATTTTGAATTTTTTTTGTATTTTTGCGCCAGGAGGGGGACATTGGGTCGCTGCCACGTGGACGGGTCCGCCGCCACGGGCGGACAGGTCTGCCACCGGCCAGACGGGTCCGCCGCTGGGGGCGGACAGGTCCGCCGCCGCTGGGGGCGAACGGGTCTGCCGCCGCCGGGGGTGGACAGGTCCGCCACCGCTGGACGGGTCCGCCGCCGCCGGGGGCGGACAGGTCCGCCACAGCCAGACGGGTTCGCCGCCGCCGGGGGGGGAAGGATGAAGGATGAAAAGAGGGGATTGGCCAGGTAGATGGATGGATAGATGCTAGGATGGATGGAGAATGATAAGGGGGAAGGTTTGGATGTATAAGAATACAAGAACGGGAAGACACAAGGGATTGGTAGGAAGACAAAGATGGGGATATGAAAGGGAGTGTTTTGATGGATGGAATGATGTCTCCAAGGACTGTAACACAAAGGAAGAAAGATGCCCCCACTCTAGATATGTCATGTGCAGGGAGGAATGAAGGATGGAAGACAAGTGGATGGGAAGATAAAAGAGAGATGGATGAAGATAGGATGCATGGATAAGGAAGGGATATGGAAGGTAGCATGACGAGTGGATAAGGAAGATATACGAGTGCGAATGAGGATTAGGATAGTGTGTGGATAAGGGGAATGTATGCTAAGAGGTGTCCAAAATATGCTCATATGTTTGCCCCATTGTTATCAAGATCACAAGGAGGATGGAAGGATTGGGATAAATGAGATATGCCAAACAGGATGTGTAAGCTCGATAGGGTGGAGGGGATGGATGAAAATGATGTAGGGCAATAAGATGGGTGCATAGCCGAAAGCGTAGTAGGAAGCATAGCGGATGGAGGGAATGAAAATCAGGAAATTGCCCCCAAGTGCAGATGGGGATGTACGCATGACGCTTGTTTGCCAGGTTTTCATCATGGTACTTATCCAAGGCACTTGTTTTCCAAGTTTTCACCATTGGACGGATTGTTTCTCTTTACTATTTTATTTTTTGATTCTTTTTTTATTTTTTTGACTTTTTCTGATTTTTGGACCTTTCTGGATTTTTGGACTTTTTGCAGAGCATGCAGAAGGAGATGGATAAGGATAGGGAGGCGAATAAGTGGATTTAGAAGACATGCGATAAGGATATGGATGAAGGACTCAAGCATCCAGGTCTATATTAGGTATTGAGAGCTCATGTTCGAACCGACTATTGGATGTTGGTACAACCTTAGGATAAATGGATTATGCTAGAGGATGAATGAGAGGGATTTGATGGGGAAGATACGGGGGATAATGGGTGGGATGTTGGAAAGTGTATGGATGGAATGATGGGGTGGATATGTGATGGGGAGATATGTTTAGGACCAACATTGGCACATGTGGTGGTGGATGTGAAAAGATAAAAGGATTAATGGATGGAGAATGTAGGGATAATGGAGGAGATGGAATAGTGAATTTCGGGACATAGGGACCCAAAATAGACTTAGGAGATGAAAGGTGGGTATGGTTAGTTTTTGGATTAGCAACTTTGGATGTTCTCACAGATTTTTCATTTGATGGCATTGTATCTTTTTTCTTTGGGATCCACATGGTTTTGATCTTTGCTTTGGTGGCTCTTTGCGAGCTATAGATTTGATTTTGATTTTGGATTTTGTTTTTCTTTTCTTTACCATGTCTTTTAGAGGGGACATGGGGAGCTTTAGATTCATGTGGATATTTGGATTTATGCATTTTTATGTTAGCATCCAAGGTGCATTTATTAGCAATGGGATGTGTGTGAGGGGATGAACGATGTGGAGCAATGGAGGTAGGAGTATGGGGATTACGTGTAGATGGGGGATGTTTAGGTATGTGCCTTTGTTGATCCTGATTATGGGACATGCGAGAGGGATGTTTATGATGGATGACATGGATAGGTGTTGGATGAATGAGCGAATGAGATGGAGGAGGTGATCTTGGGATATATGGACTCAAGATGGATAGAGTGGGTGGAGGGACATAAGAACCCAAGATGGATGCAGTAGATGAAGGATGGGCGATTGTGGATGGAGGGATGTAAGGACCCAAAATGGATGGAGCAGATGAAGGAGGAATATGGATGGTTGTTTTGGTGTCACGATAGGAGGGATGGCAACTTATATGATTTGGTGGAGGCAATGGGAAGAAGCCAGAGCATTTCTTTTGGAAAAGCTCATTGAGGGCGTCTAAGTTGTACCAACATCTTTAGATTGTGAGTCTTGGGAAATAAGATCAATTTTGCATGCAAATTGTTCTTTTGACTTGGATGGGCTCTAAAATACCTTGCTGCGTGAGCCGGACCTTTTTGCTTTATAGTTCATGTTCTTGAGCATTCGATCATGATAGGATTTTTGTTATTCTGAAAACATGATGCGAGTCCATTATTAGGTGGGGGATGATGGGTGGTATATACACTATGTTTTTCTTCTGCAAGGAGGCCACCATTGAAGAATGTGAGAGTACCAAGGGGATATGCAAGCGGTGTGGGGATAGCATTTGTAGGCAATGATGGGATAACACCATTTGGATGGGTGGTATCAGGAGAGGGATCAGGGGATATGATAGGATCTGGATTTGTGGTAGCGGGCTCATGCGATGAAGATGGAGATAGAGTAGTGGAATCTTGAATGACAAGGGGATCATGGGATGGAATGGATGGGGGACTATGATCTTGCGGTAGACTAGATGGGATGGTAGGATCTTGATTTGGAGGAGGGGATATGTTGGCATGCTTTGGATCAGGCTTTTGGCATGACTCATCGTGTGCGGGAGGCATGATAATGGAGTCATGGGGGGACTCTTCAAGTGGGGAAGATGGAAGGATGGAGGATTCAAAATATTCCTGGGAATGGATACTAGGAGTGGAAAAGTGGATTGGATTTGGGTGTAGGTCGATAGGTTGAAGCGGCTCCGAGGAAGGAAGTAGAAATTGGAGTGTTCAATGGATTTGGTAGATGTGATGGTAGGAGATGGGGACTCAGTGGATTCAGAGGGTGTGATGGTAGGAGATGGGGACTCAGTGGATTCAGAGGATGTGATGGTAGGAGATGGGGACTCAATGGATTCAGAGGATGTGATGGTATCATCAATGATAGGTGTTGGATGGAGAAGGGTCTCGTTACTCACGACCATGGATGATGGGTTGGGATGGCATGGTTCCACGACTGCAATGTGTGGAGTAGGGGATGTTTCCTTTGTTATAAGTCCTTGGAGAAACTTGAATACGGTAGGCTGAGATGGCGAGGTGGGAGTGGATGAAGGTTTATGGATTAATGGGGGATTAGGACTAGGGATTGGTGGGCTAGGATTAGATAGGGGAATGGGATTGGATGCAGGACTAGGAATAGATGGGGGATTAGGTGAAGGGTTAAGATAGGGGTATTGGCATGGTGAATTAGGACACAAGGAGGTGGGTGGTGGATTGTTAAGGGTATGGGGATGGTGGATTAGGATGAGAAGATTGAGGTGGTGGATGGAGATAGGGAACTACGGATGTCAGATTAGGATAAGGATAGGTTGGTGTGGATGTTGGATTAGAATAGGAAGGTGCGAATGTAGGATTAGGGTGAGCAGATTGGTATGGGAGATTGGGGTAGTGGGTATATGCGGATGAAGGATTAAGATAAGAGGATGTGGATGGGGGATCAAGATAGGGGTATTGTGACGGCAAACTAGGATAAGGGGATGATGTAGATGAAGGATATGATGGATATGATGGACATCCCTTGTCAAAGGTAGCATAAGGAGTGTGATTAGGAATAGATGAAGACATGATGGGATAACTCGATGGGGTGATTGGATTTTGGAATGTGGGTGGAGAAAGCTTACTAGCAATGATAGTGTCAAGGGGATCTATGTCGTATACCTCTTGGTCAACAAGACTTTCATTATCATCGTTGACGTAATTAGGGTTTCCCTTTACTACTATTGATGGAGGATAAGAATTCATGATGATGAAAGGATAAAGATGGATAAAGATTTTGGATGGAAATGGACAAAAGCCCAAATCGAGATTTAGGACAAGCTCAGATCAGGATTGGATTAAAGCTCAGATTAGGATGATTGGATGATTGGATGGGATTGATTCTGACAATTGGATTGGATGATCGAGGGATGATTACGACACCGAATCTGCCTCGGGATGGAAGTAGATTGATTGGGTTGAAGGTGATTGGATAGGGATGCGATTGGATTGGATTGGATAAGATTGATCGATTGAAAGATTGGATGATGGATTGGATAGGATGATGGAAGGGACTTTAAACGCCGTTCAGAGATTACCCTAGGTGACTTGGGATGTTGATTGATCGGATTAAAGGATGAATGGATGATTGCGGCACCGAATCCACTTTGAGATTGAAAATGGATTGATTGGGCCGTCGATGATGATTAACTTAGGATGGATGACAATCCTAAGAGGATGTTAATGATGACGATCAGATCAGATACTTAGGTCAATTTGGATAATAACCCGAGACAAAGTTTAAGGGATTTGGATGGGGAAAACGATGATTTGATTGGAGAAATGGATGATAGAAATGGATGAACAAATACTCAAAATGAGCAAACGGTTGATCGGGACAGATGAACGATTACTCGAAACGAGTAAACGAATGATCAGAATGATAGAACGAGGGTTCAAAATGATGAAAGGGATTGTGAAATGTATGAATCTTTACTTAGAACGAGTAAGCGGATGATCAAAATGACAGAACAAGAGTTCAGAATGATGAAAGGATGCGTGAAATGGATGAACGTTTACTCGGAACGAGTAAACGAATGATCAGAATGACAGAACGAGAGTTCAGAATGATGAAAGGATATGTTAAATGGGTGGACGTTTACTCAGAACGAGTAAACAGATGATCAAAATGATAGAACAAGAGTTCGGAATGATGAAAGGATATGTTAAATGGATGAACGTTTACTCGGAACGAGTAAATGGATGATCAGAATGACAGAATGAGAGTTCAGAATGATGAACGAATGTGTTAAATGGATGAACGTTTACTCGGAATGAGTAAACGAATGATCAGAATGACATGATGAGAGTTTAGAATGATGAACAAATGTGTTAAATGGATAAATGCTTACTCAGAACGAGTAAACAGAGAGAATGGTAGGGTATACCACCCTCGAGGAGGCAAATGGTGAAGAAAAGGGTGCCCCGAACAACTTCTCAAAAGTATCAAGTGTTATATATCGTTGGAAAGAGCACAAAAAAATGAGAAGAATTGCCTTTGAACGAAGTCAATCGGATAAATAGTGTGGAAATGGTGACCCCAGGAAGAAAGAGTAGAAGGACAGGTCCGCCACAGCATAAGGACAGGTCTGCCACAGGATTAGGACAGGTCCACCACTGCACTAGGACAGGTCCGCCACAGCACAAGGACAGATCCGCCACTGCACTAGGACAGGTCCGCCATAGCACTAAGACAGGTCCGCCACTGCACTGGGACAGGACCGCCACTGCACTGGGACAGGTCCGCCACAGCACAAGGACAAGTCCGCCACAGCATAGGGACTGGTCTGCCAAAGGATAAGTTTAGTATTGATGTTTTGATGGATGGGTAAGGCAAATGACCCAAAATATAGCAAACATAAAAAGACTTGCCCAAACTGATAATCACTGGTTTTTGCACAAGAAAGACAATTCAAACAACACAACCCTAAGATTAGTAAAAACGGGTATGGTTGACAAAGTCTTCTATTCTAGGATGCACATGGTTGCTAAGGAGTCCTCGATATACACCCGGTACGTGAGGCCCAAACCGTGAACACCAACCCATTACAAGCGTGAGTCGGGAACCTTAGTGAGATACTAAAGGCT
>VDFB02058242.1:182823751-182858174 GCA_007258455.2 Sequoia sempervirens
TTATAAGCATTAAATGTCTATGTACATGTATGTCTAGGTTGATACCACAATAAGAATGGGCATTGGACAAACATTTGATGTTGCAGTTACTCGTGAGGCCACTGATTTCCAGGTTGTTTACAAAACTTTTTAAAAAAATGTGCAAACTTGAATATATATGTATATATTAACCTAATTGAATTGTACATGCTTTAATTTTGATCTTGTAGGACTTTGTTGGTGCAACTTTCAGCCCTCACCCAGACATAGTCACACCACCAGGAGGACATGTAGAGTAGGCCTCAGATGAAATGGTAATTTTATTTTTTTATTATATTTAAAGTGAATTATAAATTTTAAATTGAATATATACATATTAATATGATATTTTCACATATTCTTTTTCTTTTATAGCATGAGACACATCATGTAGTTGAGCATGTACAGACAGGTCCTGGAGAAGAGCCTAGTGCACAACCTCAGAATACGGTATGTAATTAAAATATGATAAATTCTGAATTAAATTGAATAAAAAAATAATTATTGTAGAGTTGTACATCTAATTTTGAATTTCTTTGTCTTGTTTATGTAGACTGATTTAGAGAATTTAGAGGTTTCTTCAGGCTCACCAGAGCATCCAGATTTAGATATGGTGGTAATTTAATTTTATGATCGATTATAAATAAAATTGTCATTAAATTATTTTTTATTGTCTTACATCTAATTTCATCTTTCTCTTATGTACAGAGTGTTTCAGGTCATCCACATAGTCCGCATGGTGTTGAGAGGTCTCTTGATTATAGAGACAGTACATGACCTACAAACATGTGATTTTATGTGTTTTATATTTCTTGTAACTTATCATGTACTCTGTTGGACTTTATTTCATGTGTGCTTAATATATTGGTTTCATACACTTAATATGTTACATAAATTATGGACTTTATTATTGTTTGAAATTTTAATTTACGCATGTACATTTATGCATTTTATGTTCATAGTGAAGACATTATCATAGGACATTAATGTGAAATTTCATCGAATTGACTTCATATAATTAAGAATAATTTAGGGTTTTAATCTTCTTTCAATGAACAAGAAGATATTTTCCTTTCTTAATGTATTAATTTTAATTTTATGAGAGAAAAATTTATGGATTTACTCTACTTATTTAGTTCTATAAATTGAATTTTACCCTAATATTGGTGCACTTGGAATAAACTCTAAGCAAATAAAATTCTTTATAGTGAAAAAATCTAACAAGGTATTGATATAATTAGCTAATGTACATATTTATAAAATGACACCATTAGTTTCTCAAAAAAAAAAAAAAAAGTGTTCCTACTAAAAATTAAGGAAAGAGGTAATCATTAGAAAAAATATAAATTATGATAACATGAGAATGTGTATATGTAAAACGATTGTAACCATTAGGTGATGAATACGTAGTGTACACACATGATAAATTTAAAAAATGATGAATATGGAGCTCAATCCAACGGAAAATTAATTTCATCATTGTTTCCCCCATTTAGAATATCATGATTGTGTGTCGTGTATGAAAAATGAATAAAAGTCTTGTCTCCACGTGTCAATAACAAGAAAAAAAATAGAATATCACATAAATTATGATAACATAAGAATATGTATATGTAAAACAATTGTAACCATTAGGTGATGAATACGTAGTGTACACACATGATAAATTTTAAAAATGATGAATATGAAGCTCAATCCAAAGGAAAATTAATTTCATCATTGTTTCCCCCATTTAGAATATCATGATTGTGTGTTGTGTATGAAAAATGAATAAAAGTCTTGTCTCCATGTGTCAATAACAAGAAAAAAAAAAGAATATCACATAAACTATGTACATAAGAAATAGAAATATGACCCACCAAATTTTCTCTGTGAATTAAGGTTAGGGTTATAGGATAAAACTTTGGGTAAAGGTTAGGATTATGAGACAACTAGAGTTAGGGTTAGGTTTCAATTAGGGTAAGATACAACAAGGCTTAGGGATAGGATTAATTTTAGGACAGGGTAAGGGTTCATCTAACACTAATTTATAAGTTGTCAAAACAAATAATGACGCCTTATAAGGCCTAAAGGGGCCTAGGAACGCCTTAAGGGGATGTCTTAAGGTTAGAATATGTCTTAAGGGGATGTCTAAAGGTCAAGTATGAATGTGTTAATTAAGGGATGTCTTACTGGTCTTAAGGGGATGTTTACAATAATATAACATGTGTTAATTAAGGGATGTCTGTATGGGTCATAATAGAATGGGTCTTAAGGGGATGTCTTAAGGGGTTATAATATGTCTTAAGGAGGCCCAAGGTCATAATAGAATGTGTTAATTATGGATGTCTTAAGGATCAGGGTCATAATAGAATGTAATGTTAATTAAGGGATGTCTTAAGGGGTCTTAAGGGATGTCTAAAGGGGTCATAATATAACATGTTAATTAAGGATGTCTAAAAGGAATATATTAGAATGTCTTAAGGGATGTCTGTATAAGCGTCTTAAGTGGGATGTCTAAAGGGGTCATAATAGAATGTACACTAAGGGATGTCTTAAGGGATGTCTAAAGGGTCATAATAGAACGTGTTATCTAAGGGGATGTCCAAGGGATGTCTAAAGGGGGTCATAATAGAACATGTTATTTAAGGACGCCTAAAATGGGTCATAATAGAACGTCTTAAGGGGATGTCTTAAGGAGTTAGAAGATGTCTTAAGGGGATGTCTAAAGGGGTCATAATAGAATGTGTTAATTAAGGGGATGTCTTAAGGGGTCTTAAGGGGATGTCTAAAGGGGTCATAATAGAACATGTTAATTAAGGGGATGTATAAAAGGGTCATAATAGAACAATAATGTATGCATGATATTTAGTGATTATAGAATTAGACATAAAGTTTCAAAGTAGGAAAACATGCACATTTAACAAAAAATATATATAGAATATATATTTGATACATAGAAGTACACAGAGTATGTTTAGTTCTGTAAGTATGTACATATATGTCATCTCAAAACAATGTTTACAAAATTTAGATATGCCATCTCAAGAAAATCTCAAACTCGTGCCTAGAATGTGGTAGGTCTTCACACCACCTGATATATAAAAGGTACAAGCAATATCAATGAAATCATCAAAACATACATATTTTAATTTATATAAAACTATCTATATGTACATAACTCAAGTACCTGCATTTAAAAGTATTCGAGGTTGAATGCAGGCATCCTCTCCTTTTTGTTTTAAAGTATGAGATCAATGCAATGATGGCTTTAGGATACAAAAAATGACAACAAATCAATTTTAACTATTTATGTCCAAGCAATATCAATATGTAATAAAAACACGTATTTAAATATAGTTTAACTAATAATTTTTACTCAAGTATTCCATTGTCTACTTGAATTTGCATAGATCTGAACTTTTGCAGATTATGCCTTTGTTGGATATATGTTAAAAGAACAACGAATCAATTTCAACTATTGAATACACTTGACCAATGTCAAACACATTAATATATTTAAAAAGGACAAAATAAAACCAAAACTTTACCAGATTACTTAGTCCATCAGGTAATTATCCAAGATCCTCTCTTTTTTGCAACGCATCTATGATTGCCTTATGCTCTTCCATAGAAATTGACCATAGTAATTTTTTTGAAGGTCTTCCATGATAGCGCTCTAGTTTTATATTTGTTGCCACCACCAAATGTGAATAATGCATAATCTTTTTATGTGTTTTATAGTCTTCGAATGCAGGTAGACCATTCTTTCTTCTCAAGTATTTTCATAGCCAAGTGCCAACAACCACCACTGATCCTATTGGAAAACATGTTAAAAAACCATCATCAAATAACTTCTCAAAATTTACTTAAGGGGATCAAAGACTTGTTCTAAAAAATTGCTTAAGGGGATCTAAACTTGTTATCAAAATTTTCTTAAGGAGGTGTCTTAAGGGGATCACCGTACCTGTTGGATAATGAAAGCCATCATCATCTTCTCGAGGTGTTAACAACTTATGTTTAGTTTCCACACAACGAGACAACCAATATTCTGTTTGCTTTTCATTCCCCTCAGGTGCAATAACCGTGATACATGTCCTACCAACAAAATTCGACATTTAATAACTGTGTGTATATCCATATAACTAATTTAGTATTAAAAAATAACTTAATAAAGAAAAATAAATGAAATAAATTAAATTAAAATTACCTTCTTGTGGCCAAGGTCCAACACCATCATAATCTTCGATGCAAACAATTGATCATTTTCTTCAATAGTTATTTCATATTGATTATGTGCTTCACAGTGTCAACGATTTTTGTCGCCACTGCTCAAATGGCATTCTATATTTTCACAAGCTTCCCAATTTTCTGAGATACAAAAATGGCAAAAACATGCAAGCTCCCTTGTCCAAATAGTCCATGTGTTTGCTGTCACACTCCTAAATGAATGCCATTTAGTAGATCCACTAATTGTCTCACAATCAACTCTAGATACAATGTTTTCTTTTTCCACCAACCAAAAGAATCGATGAACTGTAGAGTAATCACTCGAACCAGGTGCAGATAATTTTCTATTACACCAATCCACAATCTCATGTGCATTTTAAATTTTACTGAATCCTCGAATTTTAATTGTTCTCTAGCAAGAATTCTTTTGACACACGTACCAGCTCCATCATGTTCTCTTACTGATGCCCGCCTTCAAAACTCACATATGTTGGACATTAAGTCTCTTGTGAACCCTACTTAACCAATAGAACATTCTAGCATTTTGAACCGGCCTCGCATTGGACTATCCCACCATATGAGGTGTTCTTCATATGGATTCCTCTTTCTTTTAAATTTCTATAAAATATGGCCAAACACATTGAACAAACTCGGCGGAATAAAATCACTTGTCACTCAAATAAAATGATAATTCTCAAACTTTTCTATCATCCTCAGTGCTATCATCTGCATGTCTATAAACAATATGGACAAACATAGCTACTTGCACTGAATTATAATATTGAGATTGAATTTCCTCTTGCGGAGCGAGAGTATAATTCTCCTCAAAATCAACCACTGAAAGTATAGCACCAATTGGAAATGTGTTTCTACATGCGCGAAATTGGCCATCAAGCCATCGAGCATGTTCAGAGTGCATAACATATTTTGGTACAATTTTATTATTAAATTCACTCATAAATGCATGCACACTAACTTTTTATGTAACTAAATCACAACGCTTTCCTATTTTTCCATCTTTTAAAGAATACTGAACATTCCTAAATATTTTGATGTCTACTAATTGTTGTCCAAAATCATGATCAACACTTTCATGCAAACAATTTCTTAAAAATGAAATATTTCCGCAGTTAATGCATTGTCCAGAAATACAAGAACTTAAATAAAATAATCTATCATTAGATTTTTCACAAAACAAACCCAAATAAACTCTCTTATTGCTTCAAGTGGCATATCAATACCACAATCCTGTATAATCATGCTAGAATGCAAGGTACAACGTATATATCGAAAAACATCATAAAAATAACGAAATTGAACATGTATTTTACAACAACAAGATATTCGTTGTTTATTAATTTTTACATACCAAGGTTTACATTTTTCAAAAGACCTTTGACTTATTTTAATATTACCAGGTAACACTAAATCGCTACAAAATTTTCTATAAAATTCAGTTTGTGTTGTATCTAATAGGTGTTTTGGGTGAGGATCACAGACTTTGGACCCCACCCTTAATTTTAAAACATCTCTAGCATTAGATGAAACCCTAGTATTATCATGCCAAAAATTTTCGATCAAAGATTTAATTTCAACACTCAATTTTATATCAGACCTTGGTAGTCATCCACTGAAACTCCAACATTGATTGACAGGATCATTTTCTATACTTTCTCTTCTTTTTGCTGCTCTTAGTAATGTTTTAGGATGCATTTTTAAAACTTCACTAATATTGCTTACCATTATTTTATTCAAAGTTGTTTTATTGACTATGAGTTATAGCTCTCTTGTCATATTTTTATCTTAGATCACTATTTTTTCCAATAGATTTAATGGCACTAGCAATAGTAGACATAACATGTTTTAATGATTGATCTTTTCTTTTTGGTTTAACATAAAATCCTAACCTTTTCATCACTTTCCTCATTTTTTGCATTCTCATCAATTGCATCATTAGTTGACATTGAAATGCAATTTTTTTACGATAAAAGAATTCGGTGTATATTCTATTTGCATGTGCTCTTATTTGCCTCCAAGAAATTTGATCAGAAATATTATCGAAAACACCACTTCCAATTTTAAAAAAAGTATTTTCATTAAATTCAACATCACATTCTAGATTTTCATCTTCATTTTCATCAACAAAATGGCCATTTCATTTTCATTTTCATCAACAAAACGGTTTCATTTTCATTTTCATCTCTCATTTTCATTAACAAATCTGCTTCATTTCATTTTCATCAACAAAACTATTTCATTTTCATTTTCATTTTCATCAAAATATAGGTTTTATTTACTTTTCAAGAAAATGATCATTTTCATTTTCATTTGCAACAAAAGATTTTTCTTTTTTGTTTTCAACAAATTCTATAAAAGTTTCATTTCTTTGAATATAGTCAATGTCAACATCATTATATCCAGCTTCTTGTAAATTTTCTACAAACAAATTTACCATGTCACTAACATGTGGATTTGAAGACGTACCTGGATTTGTGTATATTGAAACATTCTCCATAGCATTCAAAGAGGGATTTGAAGACATAGTATGACTTGTTTGTATAATCATATTCTTCTCCAAATTGACTCCTTGCAAATTAGCTTCATGTACAACTATGGTATCTTCAATGTTTTCATCTTCAATAGTTGTTGAATTGGTTGCTCCACCATCGTTCATTGATTTTATTCCCATTCTTCTTTCTCTTTGTCTTTGTCTCTCTTTTTCTTTATTTGCTTCAACTTCTTGAGGAGTCAATGTCTTTCTTCTCTTATTACGAAATTTATCTCCCATAATTATAAAATTCTCAAGCACAGATGAATGTTAATAGTGAAATACTTCAAAATATTGAATCCAAATTAGAAGTTGAATACCTATTACGCCAAAATTCTTCTTCTTGTGTTCCTCAAAACAAATAGAAAACTACCACAATTCCATTTTAAAAATTGTTCTCTTTATGCTTCCTTTGAAAAATTCAATCCATATTGCAAATTTCACTTCAAAAATGGTGTAGACGATGCTCCCTTTGATAAAATTAACAAAAAATCAAGTTGACCACCTATAAATACAATAACATATGAAAAATAATTGATTTTCAGTGCTCTCAGCCGTACATGTCAAGTTGCAAAGTTGTAGAGTTGACAGTAATTGTCAACAGTGTTTTTAAATAATATAAAACGGGATCCCGTCTATAAAACGCGATCCCGTTTATAATAAAACGGGATCCCGATTACTAAACGGGATCCCGTTTACTAATAAACGGGATCCCGCTCCATAATCGGGATCCCGTTTATTAGAATTCACTCCGCGAGCCGTTGTAAGGGTAACGGGATCCCGTGTTATAAACGGGATCCTGTTACTTTTTCAACGGTCGAAAACAAAACGGGATCCCGATTATAACACGGGATCCCGTTTATTACTAAACGGGATCCCGTGTTATAATCGGGATCCCGTTTTTTGAAATTTGAATTTGGTTTTGCATCGTGGGCGGGTTTTTGCCATGGTTTTAGGTTCGGGAATAGCTTTGGAAGTCCGAACCTAAGCCTTCAACCTAGTTTGACCTGCAAATTGAAAGCCCTAACAATGTCAAAGCAAAATATCGACTTTGGACATATGGCTGACGACCTTTTTTTGAAAATTTTCTGACAAAATGAAAACCCATTTTAGATCAAACAATGCAGATTCTAAATATATAATTTGTTTTACAATTGAATTATTTTTTGTATTTTCAATTAATTTCAATAAATTGTCCATAAACTTTAAATATCGAAGCTTTTATTATTTTAATAATTTTTGATCAACATAACATTTTGACAAATGGATTGCACGAGAGCAAAATTTAGACAATTATTTTCAATTTTAAAAAAATAAAATCAAAAAATGATAAGTTTAGGTCATCTTATGCATGTCATACATGACGATTTTTCAAAACAACAAATCTGCCTAATAAAAAATTAACAAAAAAAAAAATTCAATAAAAAATTACAAAAAAATATCAAGAGCAAGGTTCAATGAGTCATAAAACTTTTCCCAAAAGTATTTAGAAAAATACGATAATTTAAGTCAAAATATGGATGTCGTATTACCGCAGCAGGTATGGTACAAAAAAATGACTGTCGCTGGTTTTTTGAAATGCCTATTGAAACTCAATTTGGTATAACTGGGTATTGAAATAAATTACATATTTGGAACCAGACCGGAAAGCACTAAGCATTTTTATGATTAGTGACTTTTAAAGATTTCATCTCTAAGTGCTTCAAATTTTAAGGTCAAATGTGTCAAATACTGAAAATCGTGGAACACTCTCCCACTTTTTGGGCCAAAAAGTGGACTCAACTTCTTGCACACACCCACAACTATAAAAAGCATATTAATCGACTCACTTTAATAGGACAGGATCATTTTCATCATTCAACAGACCACTTCCATCGCTCGCCAGGTGAACTTTGAAACAAAGTCAAGTCCTGGAGAGAAAAAGCAGGCGAATTGATCTGTAAGCACTACCCAACTACGGATGAATACAATGAACCCACCGACATAAGAGCCCAACTATTTCCTTTGCTCATGGAGGAGACAAATTACCCACTCCGCCATTTTGTCGTGAGTAGGGGAAAACCTCTAGTATCCATTAGGCTAACTTCTAATTTCAAATTTTATTTTACTTTGTAACCGAAGTTAGACCTTTAAAAAGAAAAAAAATTGGTTTCTAGATATTTCAAACATGCCTTGTGGAAACCTTTCGTAGTTTAAAGGTGGTCAAAAAGGGGGTTTTTTTTACCTCCGTCCTTTACATCTTCATTATTTCGCCCATACCCGTTCATTACAAATCCAATATATATATATATATATATATATATATATATATCTATTTACAATTATCATTTCATCTATTTCAAGTTACGTTTATATGCAGGCCCATCAAAATATCACGTGGGTCCACTAGGAGGTGGTCCCTTTACTCTCAACCTCATCACATTAAAATGAGAACCACATGCCCTATATTCCTCCATCAAACCATGTGTATGAGTTGACCACGTACCACTTAAGCCTTCATCAAACCACGCATACGTGTTAACCTTACCACGAGTTGTTAGCAGCTTTAAGCCATAAACTCATCATCTCCCGCGGTTTATTTGTAGATTTTTCGTCGCTGCATCCTTTCTCCCGCCGTTAACTCTTGCTTTGGCTTCATTTGGCTGCAGGTAACATCTCCACCTCTCTTCACCTGCAAGATTGCTTGTTCAACAATGGAGTTTTGTTGGCTTCGACTGTGTTTGAGTGCATTTTGGCGTCTTTAAAAATCATTGTTGTGTATGGCATTAAGGGTTTGACTGTAATCATTTATATTTATATGTGACTGGTACAAAAATGATCCCTCATGAATTATTTTGTCTATGGCATGGACGTTTTGATTGCTATGCCTTTTTTTGACATTATTCTATGAAGTAATCACATGCAATGTGATTTAAACAAAACATTGATGAAATTTTGACCAAGTATAATCATGAAATTTATTGGGTATATAATAAGATACTTAATCTTCAAAGATTTTTTAATTTAATCTTATATGGAGCTGCATAAAACATCTCCACCTCTCTTCACCTGCAAGATTGCTTGTTCAACAGTGGGTTTTTTTTTTTGGCATTGTCAGTGTTTGAGCACTATGATTTATGTTGACATTAATCTATGAACTAATCTCATGTAATGTGATATAAACAGAACATTGACATAATTTTGACCAAGAATAATCATGAAAAATAATGGTGAAAAATAATGGGTTATTGTCAAACGCCGGTATAATCAATTTTTTTTGGGTTTTCAGATTTTGCCCCAAATTGTTAAGGGGTTTCAGGATACAAGTTAATGGGGTTAATGGAAAATCCAACTTCCAATCAATTCCCACTTTCTTCGAACATCTGCCTCATTTTTCTCTTTATCTTCTGTCGCACTACATAGGTAAAAATAGAAAAATAAAAAAGGGAAACCCTAATCTTTATCACGATATCAATTAAGAGTGCCATGCACTCAATCTTAGCCAATACAAATCCTCATTCTCTCTAATGATTTTTTTCCTCAACCAACTCAAAAATGGCAAGGCCCAACAAACTACCGGGTCCTCTCTCCTAGATATTATTCAATTTGAAAAAAATCTCAAAACTAAATTACTTTTGATATTCATTTCATTTCATATTTTATTTAATAAAAAAATCATTTGAAAAAATTAGCAAAGTTACTAAGATGATATAAATATATGATAGATTTGCAATAGAACATTATTGGTAATACCCTGTTTTATGAATTAGTCATGCAAAAGGATGCAAGATTACACACCCATTTCATTAATGACTTAACGAGTGAACTGAAAAAATACATGTATAATTACTGAATTTGATTGATACATATGCAGATGGTTCATGTGGTGCTAACTCTAATTTGTAGATGAAACATCTAACTTATCTTAGTGCACCATTACCAACAGATGTATTTATCTGTATGTTCACACAAAATATCACCCTTGCCCCGTTAAAAATCAACAATAGAATATGTATGCTAAATTCATTTAGAGAAAGCCTTATATAAACTAATGTAGCAGAAAGAATCTGCTGCTTTTTAACCAAAATATATAACATTTCAATTTGCATGCAAATTCATTTGGCTCTGTATCGGTATCCGTGACTTGATCTGATGCACTGTTGTAATCTAGGTTAGTATTGCATTACACTCAAAAATCCATAAACCTACATATTAGGGCACCAGTTTATAACATACGTTGGTACTCTTTTACAAATCCAACACCATGTTTAGCAGAAATGCAATTGTATTGGGGAAATTGCTATATTTTGGATTTTTGGGTGTACCAGATTCATAAATAAACATTTTGATCGCTAAATGTGGCTGTGAACAATGGATTCAGAGCATGTCCTTGATGCATAATCCTTCCACAGTGCATGAAATTAATCCAGAGTGCTTGGTGTGTGAAATGACCAAATGAAATTTGCTCTGTTTAGTTTTCTATTGCAATTCATTTGTCCTTCAGTTTAACTTTGAAAATGAATGTGAAGTATAAATAACTATTCAGAAGCCAAAAATCCTTTCAGGTTACGCAATTAAAAAGTGAAGAATAGGTAGTTTATTTAAAGAAGTGAGGCACCCAAAGGGTGTGAGAAGTTAGTCTGAAGATTCTGGTGGATGATCAATATAATTTAAGAAATGGGATTGTGCTTTTGGTTTTTTATTCAATGTGGATTAGGACGAATTTGTAGATGGTGGCCCATTATTAGTTGGAGTATTGGTGAAATGTATACTTGTTGTGTTGGCATCTTGTATAGTCAACAACATTCTCTACAGATTCAATAATGTTATCCACAACTATTGTACACCTGTACCAATATTAAAATGGCTGTTTAAAGATGGGATGGTGCCTCACACACTCAACCCTGATTTAACAAAAAAAAAAAGTCATTTTTGAAAGGTAGCCCTATAAATGGAATGGTTTTGAAGTTACTCTTCGAAAGTGTGGAGGTAAGACTTACGTGTAAATAGATGTGTAAAATTATAATAATAGAGGTTTTGTTTTGAAATGGAATGATTAAAATTATGTTTATAAAATTAATACAGTTTTGTGGGTTATCGATTGTATTAATAGCTTCAATCAATGATAAATTTATAGGATATGTGATGTCTTTTAGAAGGTTGTTGTTTCTTTCCTCAATATGGATATGTAGTTCTCTCAAAAAAATTAATATTGTCTCTTCAAATAGTTCTACCATGGAATATGTTTCCTCATATTTATAGTTTAAATGTCTTTGTACATTACACATTCAAAGATGAAATTCTACAATGTATAGTTGTGGTTGCTACAAATTCATTTTCATTTCACCCTTTATTCATTAAGCATAATAGAGTCTTAAACGATTATTAGCTGCAAGATGAGCTTTGCAATGCAGATAAAATGTTTTTCTTTCCTACAGTTAAGGCTTAGAATCATTGTTTAATTCCTATTAACACTTCCCTTAATATGCTATGTTCTTAAAAGTCAGCTATTTCAAAAAAAGTATATAGATCAAACATTTAACACTTCCATGTAATCTGATATATATATATATATATATATATATATATATATCAGATTATATATGTATAATCCTATATGGATAATAAATGTGAAAATAAGGGTGGGAGGTTGGGTGGGCTCCCCCTCGCCCCTTACTTGGGTTGAGGTGGCCAGGGTGGACGTGAGTTGGCGGATGGTTGTTTCAGTTCCTATGTTTCTTCTGGACTCGGATTGGTGGCATGCAGGGTCCAGTCATCCTGGCGTTGTTAATGATACGTCGGGCTTTGTTTCCCTCATCATGTTCGTGGTCGTGCCGTGTGGTTCTTCATTTATTGCTTTCATCATGATTTCTAGTTGATGGACGGTGGCGGCAGTTTATCTCATGCCAAGGACATTTGTTTGCTTTGCCATTATTCAGGTCCGTATGCAGCCTGACGGATAATAATTCGGGCTCTCTTATTTAGCTAATGATGTCTTTTCAAAGACATGGGTTTCGCTTGGTTGTTTTGTGTGCTGTGGTTTTGTTGCAGGGAGCTACTGTAATCTGTTCGCTAATGGAGAAACCATCGATGTCTAAGTTCACAATCCTCATCTCGGCCGAAGGTCTGGAATCCTTCGGCGCCGATACCCCAATCTCGTTAGTGGCTAAGGAAAGGCAAATTGCTTTTCGTGAGGTCTCGGATCTGCGTTTAAAGCGCATTCTGCTTGTGGATGACCCGGCGACGACGGCTGCTGTGAAGATGGTCCTTGGCAAAGGACATCTAGAAAGGAATGAGTTCGCCCGAGATAACACGAGTATCTCATCCCGGTTTCTTGCCGTGCTCCTGGATATTGAAACCCCGAAGGCGGAGGCATTGGACTTGATGGTTCGTCTTTTCCGGGACGACCTGCTTGGAGGCATCGAAACAACTCTGAAGGCGGCCTTCATTGGTAAGGGAATTCCGCGGCCAGCAGATCTTGCTTCTCTTTGGGTGTCGGATGAAGCAGTCAAGGTATTTCCTTTTCTCCTAGATCTCAAAGGGCCCGCTTTATCAAGGCATCGAATGCTCGCAGAGGTGGCGGTGGGTTTTCTGAAGCGTAAACTGAAGATGGAGCCGGGGGATGGGTTGGATTGCTTGGAAGGATTCATTCAATTTGCAGAGTTAAATGGTTTCTGGTAAATTAGGGTGGTGTTGGAGTCTCGTCTGGTTTTTTGCTCTAGCCATGCTTCACTTGGTTGCTTCGAACTTATGTTAAATATCTTTTGTATTTTGCGGGTAATCCTATGTCTACTCTCCTCCTTTCATCTCTACTTCCTGCTTTTGGAACTATACGGAGCTGTGGTTCTCCTCGTTTGGTTATTTTTTGGCTGGCTGTTGGCATTATCTTGAAAATTTCCTGCTTAGCAGATACTGTAAATCTCTCTTTTATCAATAAAATTCTCACCTTACGGATCAAAAAAAAAAAAAATGTGAAAATAAGGAAGAAAACTGTGGGTGATGATGAGTATATGGCTTAAATCTACCCAACAAACCGCGGTTAGGTTAACACATACGCGTGGTTTGATGAAGGCTTATGGGGCACGTGGTTAACTCATATGCATAGTTTGATGAAGGAATATGGGGCACGTGGAGAACATTTTAATGTGATGAGGTTGAGATTAAAGGGACCACCTCTTAGCGGACCCACGTGATATTTTGATGGGGCCCGCATACAAACGTAACTTGCAATAGGTGAAATGATAATTCTAAATAGGCCTTTTTTCATTCAACACACCATTGCTTGGCAGGAAAATACAAAATGAAAGTCAATCACCACAATTCAATGGATTCAATATACACATTCAAATGATTTTATAAGAGGCAATTTCCAGTGTCATTTTCATTACGAATTCTCCTATGCTTTCACTACATATCCTCTACAAAATTCACCTCCGTACATATAACAAAACATAAAACATTTTATAATTCATATGTACGACTGAATTTATGCAAGCCACCTATTTTGTTAATTACACCAAATATAAAATTGATTTCCTATAAGCCACGACAAAGCTTAGGCATAATTGGCCACTGCAAAATGAAATGACATATTGTTTCCCACGAAGATTCAATTTGCACATTCCAATGATTTTATAAGAGGGAATTCCCTGTATATCCTTTGAAAAAATCAGAGCTTACTAAGGCAACCTATGCACATTCCTCTTAAAAGGGAGCTTATTCATGTTGGTACACCCAAAATAAAATTCATGTTTTTATTTATCAGTATACCAGATTTACATTTATGTTGTCTATTTCATTATTCAATATACTCTTTTATATTTATGTACTCAGTATCTACATTATTTTCAGCCATACAGAATATTCAGTTTTGACTTAGCTGTTCAAATGATCATTATCCATTATGTAATCATATCACAACATACAATATATTTATCTATTTTCTTCCACTTATTTTATGAGTTTCAATAATTAGATTACATATTTGTATATACATATACATATACATGTACATGTATATGTATATGTATATACAAATATCTATACACATGTATATGCATATGTATGTATGAATGTATATGTATATACATAGACATGTATATTTATATAGATATACATATATTTATTGAAAGTTGTGGCATGGAGTATATGCACAATACACACTGTCAAATAGATTCCTACAATGGTTGTCAATAAATATATGTATATGTACATGTATATGCATATAGATATACATGTATACACATACATATATATGTATATATATGTCCTTTCTATTGCACTCTGCCATGTATGGTGCCATCATATGTAATACACACTTTTATTTTCAGCTTCATACCAAGGATCAAAACATCATGGATTTTAATGCTCCAATCAAAACTCTTATTGTTGTGCATGAAATATTGTAAGGATGATTTGATGTGGGAATGCTACGAGTATTGAGTACTACCCTCGTTTATTACAATTATTTTATAGGCAAGTGAGAGTGTGGATAGGTGAATCAAGTATGTGGATTATCAACATACCAAAAAAGTTGTGTTTGTTAACACAATAAACTGTATAGGAACATTTTGCTCTGAATGCTTTATGATATGTTTTTTATTTTTTGATATACATATGTTCATAAATATATACTTTTATTAGTAGATGCTTATTTGATTGGAGGAATATATTTATTGGCATTGGTCTATTAATGGTAGCATGCGAGGACTTCTCCGCAATCAACATAAGACATTTAATGTTAATGACAGGTAAAGTCTATGACTTTACTTTGGCAATGACCTAGTAATACTGAAAAATGTATCTTTTTATACATATGGCTGAAAGTTAGATGAAATGAGCAATAGTATACAGTAATTATTAGATTAGTTAGTAGTAGATTAGTTATATATCTGCATGTATATACAAATATATATATATATATATTGATAGGTATATATGTACATACATATATATGGTTATGCATATATGTATGTACATATATAGTTATATATGTGTGTGTGTGTATGTGTATATATATAATTAATCTAATAATTAACATGTAGTTTCATTAATTTCTTATATTGATAATTGATAAGAATATATCATTGTCATCATATGCCTTCATCAAACCACGCGTATGGGTTTACCTAACTGCTGGTTGTCGAGCATCTTTAATCCCTAAACTCATCATCTCCAGCGAATTTTATGGTAGGTTAGTATTTGTAGACAATGATATATTCTTATCAGATTGTGTGTGTGTGTGTGTATATATATATATATACATACAATCTAATAAGAATATATCATTGTCTGCAAATATATATACACAATCTTATAATATAATATCACTGTCTGCAAAAAATATATCGTTGTTTGCAAACAAAGTTTTGTGATTATTTTTTATTGACAAAGAATGAAACATAGTGTAATTAGTGAGACCATAGAAAATAGAAGGCTGAAACCATCATCAAACATATAAGGCATACAGATTTGAGGTTCCAATAACAAACAACAACAACATTAGGAAATTTTATAATCATATCATAGTTAAATTTTGAATCAAACTGCAATAATTGATTGGGTGGTGTGAGAGAAAAACATGGCTCGAACATACTTGAAACATATGAAAATATTACTCAAAGCTTGTATTGATCTTCTCCCCTTAAACATATGTGAGGTTTGAAACATAATTACATTAGCATTATCACATCTTATCATCATATCATAGTTATAACTTTAAGCAGATAAACATATCTGATTTGTAAACCAGATCACCAAAATATATTGCTACATTGATCAAAAAACAAAATCGAATATGCACATAATCAACTATCCATATTTCTAGGAAAAGGAGGTGGCATGATAAATCCACCAATAGCTGAGTCGGGTCCACTTGTAGAAGGTGATACTTGGTTAATACCTCCTTGAAGGCATGTTGCTATTTGAGCAAGTAATGCCTAGCTTGCATCAGTAGTCAATCCCATTTGTTGTGAGCCACTCCCAACCTGCATATTGTTGATGGTTGTAAAGGTTGGTGACAAAATGCTCATCATATCAAGCAAGATAGGATGTTGGGAGCATATAGGATCCCCCACTGTAGAATTACGTTTTTTCTTCTCTACTTATTTTTCTTTCTTTTTTACTACCTTTTGTAGACGTTCAGCCTTGGCCTGCTCCTGTCTAATGAATTTCTCTCGCATTCTTATCATTTTCTACTCATCTTCTATCACTTTCCTTGCTTGCTTCTCATCCCTTGTTGCTTCCTTTATAATTGCTTCTACTTCATGGTCTTCCTTTCTCTGCAACATTTGCTCCTTCTTACGTTGTTGCAACTTCTCTTTCCTTTTCTTCTCTGCCTCTTGTTGGCTGAACAATTCTATGAAGGCATTTGATGTTAGTACTTGGGACTGCCTACTAAGGCAAAGCACTCCCGAACGACCTCTCTGTGATGTTCCTTGCACCCTCTGCACTGGAAGTTTCAATAATTTTCTGTTTGGTCTTGTTGTTTGTGATCCATCATGTGGGGTGCATGACACAAACTCAACTTCTTCCTCACTAATAACATTGTCATCTTCACTTTGACCATCACTATGCTCTTGCCAATTCCTTGCAATAATGAAGTAATGTATTACTTCAACTGGATCAACGTATGGTGGGGAAGGCATAGAGAGGCTGACTTCTTCCTCAGTTGGATTTATTTGCACTCCAAGGTTTGTGGCTGCTTCATGCATCCATTCCAGTTGGCTAACATGAGTTGGAAAACTTAGGCCTGTTGATGTAGTGGTTGTATCTTCAATGCAAGGTGCAATAATTGGTTGAACTTCTGGTTGGAAATCTACAAAAACTTGTTGGATTTCTGGTTGAATGTGTGTTGTAGTTTCATCACCCCCATTGCATTCTACTGCAACATCACTTGCCAGTTTCCTTGCATCATATTCACTCACAAAACCATCTATTACATCCTCATTGTAACCAAGAAGACGCAAGCATGTCTCTACTTCCATAACATTGTCTTCAGTTTCCATTGTGACTGGTTCATCTTTTGTTGTAGGAGTTGCAACATCATCTTCAACAACATAGCCCTCACTTGGCCCCATGTCATTGTCAAGGGTTGACCAATTAAGAGGCCAAATTCCTATTATGTGGAACCCACTAACAATGTTTCTTGGTTTGAAGGATTTTCTGAAAGCTTGGCTTGCGAGACTTGCCAACTCTTCACATCCAATATCAATATTCAGGTTTGCAGCTTACCAAATGGTTCTTTCCTCTCTGAAAAATGCCTTGAATGGAGCAAAAATGCTGACATCCAATGGCTGCAACTTGTGACTGGTATGAGTAGGAAGCGTTAGCAGGTCTATTCCTATTTTTTTTATTCTTCAATGATCTTGAAAGCCATGTGACTGCCATGACCGTAAAAAATGAGAAGGGCCCTATTTGTCGGTGAAACCCCACCGGGGATATTAGATGCAAAATGGTCTAACCATTTGACAAATAGTTCCTTTGTCATCCATGCATGTTCTTGGACTGCCATCAATGCCCCTACCTTGCAATTAAAGATATAGTTCTACATGTGCCTCTTTGATTTAAACAAGTAGAACCCAGGAATGCTTATCCCAGCTGCACTTACACAAGCCAGCACTATGATCCACTCTCTACTTTTTGAAACCAAATGTGGTACACATTTTGTACCCAATTTGGCAATAACTCTCATGCCACAGTTCCTACCATCCTAAATACCAGTCTCATCGTAGTTCCATATTCGACTTGCTCTATAGTGGTTAAGGTTGATCAAGTTCTCGAGGTTGTCGTAGAATGCTTGCACGACAGAAGAATGAACCATAATTGCTCTATCACTGTCCACTCCTTCAGCTATTTTGATTGTCAAATATGGGTGCCTTCTTTGAAATCTTTCCCACCATGACCTCCCAGGGACCCCATTTGTGAAAGGATTGGGTCGACTTGCAATTATTTGGGAAACTGTGGCTTGTAGTTGATTTACTTGTAGTCCGTGGCCCAATTTTTCCATGTCCTTGCACCATTGGAAAACTTTAGTCTCCTCCTCTTAAGTTAAAATTGTACGTGGACCCCTCCTCTTTGTGGTGGTTTGTCCTAAAAGCCACACCCTCAAACTTCTAGGTGGCATACCCCACTTGATTGTTGCTGCCTTGATTGACATGTTGTGTTCTTCAACACTCTTAACTACTCCTTCCATATCAACATATGTCCACTACCTAATGGGTACAGGTGAGGGTAGTTGCACAGTAGGTTGAACATTTGGCTGAACAAGAGGTTTGACTTTTGTTGTGTTGGTGGCTTCATCTGCAGAGTTAGGAACATCTTCTTGGATGGGATTTGCATGAACTTCCTCATCAGGTTGTGTTTCAACGAAGTGCACCCCACGAGTTACTCTAATTCCCCTTTTTTCTCTTCCTACAACCCTTGTAGTCCTTCTAGTAGGTGCCATAATTTTCCACTTAACACTTGCATAGATAGTAAAAATTGAATAACTTGTTGGTGCAACAAAGGAATATATGATTACATGCATATATATATATATACAATTTGATAAGAACATATCATTCTCTACAAAAATAGAAATGATTACAATCAAACCCTTAATGCCAAAAAAAACCTACTGTTGAACAAGCAATCTTGCAGGTGAAGAGAGGTGGAGATGTTTTATGCAACTCCATATAAGATTAAATTAAAAAATCTTTGAAGATTAAGTATCTTATTATATACCCAATAAATTTCATGATTATACTTGGTCAAAATTCTGTCAATGTTATGTTTAAATCACATTACATGTGATTACTTCATAGAATAATGTCAAAAAAGGCATAGCAGACAAACCATCATGCCATAGACAAAATAATTCACAAGGGATCATTTTTCTACCAGTCACGTGTAAATAGAAATGATTACAGTCAAACCCTTAATGCCATACACAAAAATGATTTCTAAAGACACCAAAAGGCACTCAAACATTGTTGAACCCAACAAAAATCCATTGTTGAACAAACAATCTTGCAAGTGAGAGAGGTGGATCAAATTTCTACTGGTCACATGTAAATTCTACAAGGCTTAATATGAGTAAACAGTACATGGCATGACTATATATATATATATATATATGTATATGTATATGTATATGTATGTATGTATGTATACAATCTGATAGGAATATATCATTGTATTTACAGAGAATGATATATATTCTTACTATATATATATATATAATCTATCATGGTAGAGCTTCACACATTCTTATCATATTATATATATCTATATATGCACACACACACACACATGATCTGCTATGATGAAACCATACACGACATGATATATATATATTTGTCTACAAATTGTAATCCAAAAATTGGTCAATAAATTGGTACAAAAACTGTATACCCATTCAACTTCATGATTATTAAAGAGGGATTCAGAATATAACTGTGATATGATTAAAAAATGGGTAATGTTTTTATTATATTTGATGTATGGTATAATGTTGCTATTATTATCTTTGATTTATGATGAATGCAGGTGAAAAAAAATGTAACTACGATATAATTAAATAATGGATAATGCTAAGTTGAACAGTTGACTGAAAAAAAAATTATTGGTATGCCTGAAAATAATGTAAACACTGAGTACATAAATATAAATACAATGTAACTACGGTATGATTAAATAATGGATAATGCTAAGTTGAACAGCTGAGTGAAAGAAAAATTATTTGTATGCCTGAAAATAATGTAAACACTGAGTATATTGAATAAATAAAACATTATGCCTGATAAATATAAAAGAGTATATTGAATAATGAAACAGACAACAAAAATGTAGAATAGTATGTTTGAAAATAATGTAACTAGTGAGTACTTAAATATAAAAGATTATATTGAATATTGAAACAAACAACATAAATGTAAAACAAAGAGGCTGAAAATAATGTAAACACTAAGTACATAAATATAGAAGAGAATATTGAATAATGAAACAAACAACATAAATGTAAATCCAGTATACTAATAAATAAAAACATGAAATTACTTATTCTAGGTGTATCGACTTGAATAAGCTACCTTTTAAGAGGAATATGTAGAAGTTGCCTTAGTAAGCTATGAAGTATGTACAGGATACTCAGTGAAAGTAGAGGAGAATTCGTAATGAAAATGACCGTGAAAATTCCCTCTTATAAAATCATTTGAATGGGTAAATTGAATGCATTGAATTGTGGTGGTTGAGTTTCAAATTTGAATTTTTGTGGGAAACACTCTGTCATTTCATTTTGCAATGGCCATCTATGCCTGAGTTTTGTCATGGCCTTTAGGAAATCAATTTTATATATGGTTTAATTGTCAAAATAGGTGGCTTTATTAAATTTAGTCAGATATATGAATTATACTATGATTTTTGGTATATTAGGGAGCCTTACACCATTAACTGTTTATGCAAGTACCAGAAATAGATGGAGTTAATGCATGAAGATGTCAAGGGAAGTGTGGGTGAATGTGCAATTCATAGCTCATAAAGCTACTCAATGTTTTGTATTATGTCAGAATGTGCACCATTAATTGTTTATAATGTTTTAAATTATGTGACATTGTGCACCATTAACTGTTTATGTATACATGTAAATACAATGCACTAGAAGCTTTAAACAACTTGCATGGAGTATGTAAATACAATGCACTAGAAGCTTTAAACCACTTGCATGTAGTGGTTATTGTAAACATCACTGTACCTTATTTAATTCATAAATGAATTTATTTTGTACAAATTGACTTGTGTTGAAAACATAACTGCACCAATATATGTTTAAATTTGTTTTTTTTTGTTGGTTGGTTACAGACTAAGTGGTAAACATACACTGGTGTAATGTCTAATTTGGGTCAATGAGTTTGATTCATAAAATTATATGATTAATTCTTATAGCAATATTACAATTTGATACGTTGTGGAAAATGCCTCCTATTTATCAATTGATGAGCTAAAGGGACTCTATAATGAATGGTTCATAAGGCACAACACTTGTTGAAGGTTTTACAAATGGAGTTGCAAGCTAAGTGGTCTTAACCTTGGGGAAAACTCCATAGCTAAGTGCGCTTGAGCTGGAGTAGTATTGGAATGGGTGACCTCTCAGGAAGACTCTATTGCTTCACCTCTATGAGCATCACCTAGATGCAATGAGTGCTAAGTGTACCATTCACTTTCATGAGAGATGGGTTCTTATGAGCCACTACTCATGAAACATGGGTCAATGAGTTTGACTTGTAAAACTAGATGGTTGAATCTTGATAGTAATATCACAATTTGACACACTATGGAAAATACCTCCTACTTATTGGACAAAAGATGTATTTAATTGCTTGTGAAGTGCATATATTTTTTTGTGAATTTGTTTTGAAAAGTGATGTGTGAGGGATGTACAAGAGTCTAATGAAGGAGATGTTGCACAAAGGGCATGGATTCCAAGGGCAACTCCCAGTAGGTCCCATTTCCTACATTATTATCCATTACTCCTACCTCCACCATTTCTATATCTTCCTTTTCCCCTGTAGCTAAATCTCAATTAACCTATTTGGTTTCATCTTGGCCTCTTTTTCTCTACCATGCCTCACAAACTCTAGACCTCCTCATGCTTGCTGACAAGGTGTACCTTAGGTCAGCTAATTTAGTTTACACTACCTAGATCTATTTCAGTTAGGGAAAACAAATGAGAAAATACATACAATTCATCTACTACTTAGTTTGCTTTGCTTCTGCTCAAACTTTGTAGGTAAATTGGGCGTCTCAACTTTTGAAAAAGACATAGGGGCTTCTGATCATTTGACCTCCATGATAGTAAAGGAATAACCGCTAGGACCATGTAACGCTAGGGCTTGAATCAACAACACCAGTCCTGTCATTCCCAACTTCATGTGTTGTGGTCTATGGATGAATTTTATAAGGTGGTCTATATAGTGAGAGCTTTTCCAAATAAAAATTTCAATTTGCAAATTCAATTCATAGTCATAATAATTGTAAGAGGGGTATATAGCTGTCGTGTACCTCACCAATAATATTTGATGGAATCAATATATTTAAGAGGGGTATAGTTGTCCTTTTTAAGAGGGATATAGTTGTCGTGTACCTCACCAATAATATTTGATAGAATCAATATATTTTTGAAAAGTATTTTAGTATATTTATAATGAAATATTTTAGTTTATTTATAATAAGGTGTTTATTTTAAGAGTATTATGAGAAGATAGATAATAAATTATGAGATTTTTTATAGTAGGTATTTTTCTCAATACTTTAATAAAATTTTGTTTGATTAATAAATATTTGGTGACATAATACTTATTTTAAAAATATTTGTAAGAAAAAAATTTGTTTTGTAATATGTGTTGTTTGTGTTTTGATTGCTATATTCATTATATCAATATGTTAAATAAAATATATTTAAAATTATATTTATAAATATAAAATAAGTTACATTAATATACTATAATTTGAATGCTAAATTAGTATCAAATAATCAATCCTTTTCACAATAATATAGGTAACATCAAATTTTTATAATATAAAATACATGGGTTAGTAGCCAACACTATGCTCACAATTATCTGTAATTTATAGTTTATTTAATAACATAAGACTTATAAAACAATATTTTAATAATTTATTTTATTATTGAATGTATTTTATTTGTTGATAGAGGTATTGTGGTATGATATTTAATATACTATTATTTTAAAAAATTAAATACTCATTTATTGTAAAATTAATTTACACAAATTTTTTATTTAATTTCATTATTATTTACTAATTAACCTTATAGCCCATTAATTCTTCTCTTTTAAACATACAAACATTGACCTACATATATACATGTAAAACATTCACCCAAAATATTGATATAAATACATGTAACCCTTTACAAAAATGAAGTCCAATCTATTCACTTTCATGATCGATGTTCCACGTTTTTGGAGATAAGGGAGATAGAGATAGGATATACAAAAGCAAAGGGAGAAATATATATATACATACATACACACACACATAGATATATGTATACATATACATATACATATCTATATATATATACATATACATATCTATATATATATACATATACATATCTATATCTATATACATATACATATATTTATTTATATACATATATATATATAAATACATATATGTATATGTATATAAATAAATATATGTATATGTATATAGATATAGATATGTATATGTATATAGATACGTATATATATACATATATATATGTACATATATATATGTATATATATATGTCTATATATTTGTATGTGTATATAATATATGTGTGTGTGTGTATCTACACACACACACACACACACACACACATATATAGAGAGAGAAAACCCTTTATATCTTTGTCTCCATCTTTCTCTCTCCTTCCATCTCTCCATCTCTATCTTCTTCTCTATCTCTCTCCTCTATCTCTATCTCATTATCTCTTCATGCATCTCTCTCTCTCTCTCTATTTTTCCCTTCTATCTTTCCCACTATATCTATATCACTTTCTCTCACTCTCACTCTCTCCCTCTCTTCCTATTGCTCCTTTCTATATCTCTCTACTTCACTATCCTTTCTTTATTTCTTTCCTTCTCTATCTCTATCTCCATATCCCTCTCTCACTCTCTCTCATGCACACTCCCTATTTATCCCTCTTTATATCACATGCTATTTATATATCTCCCTCTCCCTCTCACTCTCTACATCTCCCTCTCTCCCCCTCTTATACCTATCTCTCTTCCTCTCTACTCAATCTCCCTTTCTATCTCCCTTTCTCTCCCTTCCTCTATCTCCCCTCTCTCTATCATTCCCCATCTCTCCCTCCCTCCCTCCCTCCCTATCCCCCCAATTTATTTTTCAATCTCTACCTCTCTCTATTTATCTTCTCTCTCTCTCTCTCTCTCTCTCTCTCTCTCTCTCTCTCTCTCTCTCTCTCTCCCCCTCTATATCTTTATCTCTACTCTCTATTTGTAATTCTCTTTGTTTATCTCCCTCTCCCCCTATCTCTATATCTCCTTATATCTCTATCTCTCTATCACTTAATCTCACCATCCATATCTCTCCCTGTCCCTCTTCCTTTCTATCTCCATACTTCTTCCTCTGTATCTCCATATCTCTATCTTTATCTCTCCCTCTACCTATCTCTATCTATTTTTCTCCCTCTTCCTCTCTCACTCTATCTTCATCTCTACCTCTATCTTCCTCTCTCCCTCTCTATCTCTATGCATGCATCCATTTCTCTATCCATCCATCTCTCCCTCTATCTATCTCTATCCCTCTTCTTAGAACTCTATATCAATATCTCTTTACATATATATCTATATCTCTCCACATTTCTTCTTTCATCTCTCCCTCTATCACTACCTCGTTATCTCTCTACCTCTCTCTCTATATCACTTCATTCTATATCTTTCTATCTCTCCATATCTCTCCCTCTCTATATATTTATCTCTTCCATATCTATCTATCCCTCTCTCCTTCCTCTCCCGCCCCTTCTCTCCATATCCCTCTCCTCCTCTATCTCCATCTCTTTCTTCCTCCATATCCCTATCTCTTTCTATCTCTATCTTCCTCTCTATCTCTATATGTTTCTCTTACCCTCTTTATCTCCCTCTTATATCCCTATCTCTCCCATGATCTTTCTCCCTATCTCCTATTGAAAACATAACATGAACCTGTTGGTAATGAAGCCTAGTTATCTTCCTAATTTAGATGTTTTTTAGTCATGTTTGGATCCTTGTGATTCGATGCATAGTTGATTTGGAGTTAAAACTTATCTATTGAGACCTTTGTTTCATAAACAACATCATTTTCTAAATGGATTACCAATTGAACTCATGTACTACACAAATGTATGCAAAAATAGACCAAAATTTTCCCTAATTGACCTTCCCCACCTCTTTGGTGTACCCATTGCACACCAAGGTGTGATTGCTAGTTATTTCTATATTTATTGAAAATAAATAAATATTTTCACATCATAAACCCAAATCACATAAATAAATAAAAATAAAAAGTCTTAACATTCACATGCTCATTCAAAATTACTAAATAAAAATATAATTAGTAAATAAAATTCAATCATGTCAATCAATTTTCACCATTCGTTTGCACTCAATATTGACTATTAATATTTTAATTGCTTTGATCTAAGCTAGAAAAATTTTAGTATGTTTTCTCCAAACTAATCTTAACCATCTATATCTATACTACATCTTTAAATATCTCAAATTCACATTTTCAATCAAGAATTTATAAAGCTAGCATCATCTACTTAAACATACTTAATCATAATTTAAACAGCCATGACATGTTTTAAAACTACATATGATGTGTTAATATATATATATATATTGAATCAAAGCATTACAAGAATAAGGCTACCAATAGGTAGCTGGAAAATTAATACAACTGTTGAACAACGATAACTAAGCATGAAGCAAGCAAAGGAATATTGTAGTCTACAAAAAACACATCCCAGAGGCTACCAAAACAAATACAAGAGCAACAAGACATAATTACATTGTCAAAGAGGCTACCAACACAAAATTACATGAGTTGCATGATAGTATTACATTGCTTAAACTCGTTGTGATGTTGAAACTTCAAAACTTGTTCTTTAACTTGTTGCAACTGAACTGGGACTTTATCATTCTTTGTACTCAAAGCTTGAAGCTGTGAAAACAAGAAAACCACCTGAAGAAATATGTTAGAGTAAAGCTATAGAATACCAACCACATGATGAAAATTGTATATCAATATGTCATATTTTAAATTTTTGATATCCTTATATTTAAAAAATGAATCACTCTAATTTTTTCATAATTAAAACATCAATACTTAGTCTCTTTGAAAGTATGCAACCTAAAAAAAATTTGTAAAGTTTTTTAACAAATTTTAAAACTATAAGATATAATTTAAGATTAAAAAAATGCTCTTTAGTTAATCAAATCCTAAACCTAAATTGAAAAAGAAAATATAAATGAAAAAATAAAATCCAAAACTCTATGAGAAAACATGTGTGAACAAGTTCTAAAACAGATGAAAATATTAACAACTTATATGTGTATTTTTTTTCCCTTTCCCATCATTGTTGAGATAGTTTATTGAAAATGATATTTCCTTGCAATTGCACTTGCAACTAACCTTTCATTTTGTTATTTGTCATCTCATTTACTATTAGTGTGAAATTAGTTTTGCAATGGCTCTCCAAATAGTTGGGGGAGTTGTCCTGGAGGTTGTCTCATAAACCTAAGTCATAAATCTATTTTTTATCTCATAATTTTAAATATATATTATGTAAATCAAGAATTCATTTTTGGTGGTTTGATAGATGAGTATTAATCATGTATAGTTCTTGATTTGAAAGGTTTCCCCTACTTACGTATTCAAAGTCGTAGCTGGAGGGGATCCTATGCTTATAAGGTACCTAATCATGGTATATTTTCCTTGTTATTAGATATAATCTAATGGAGTTATTCTCTTTCCATAGAGATGACCAGTAGGCTTCTAACTAATGAAATAGCTAGTGCTAGGATGTTCTTGATCTAAGGGCTCTTGAAGGTTTAGGTTTAGGCAATTAAAACCTATGGAAAACTTACTTGAGATAATATCATCAAGGGTTTCATCAATGTATTCATCTTGATCCACAATATTATCATCTTCATGATATTTATCTTGATCAACAAGGATAAATCATCATCATCAAAGTCAAAAGGATTTATGGACTAGTTGTAAAGGGGGATCATGATTTCTTGTTTATGCTAGATTATATTTTCAAAGGTTTAACTTACAAGAAAGATGAAAAAAAAGACATATGAACATCCTAGCAACTAAAGTACAATGCTTGGTTTTTTAGGTCCATAAATATAATTTAACCCAATTGTGAATAGTATGGCCTATTGATCTTGAGGCGTTGACCACTTTTGATCCTTAAGGTCATAATAGGGCATGAGACGAGAGCATGTGTGGCCTACAATTATATATCTACAAGTGTGATGTGAGTAATTTTCTAGGGATAAATTCTTATAAATGCACTATAAAGACAAAATGGTTGATGGCTCTACTATACTAGGCCTGTACAAGGCATTACAGAGATATCCTCAATATACCCAAAAGTATGTGAGGACCAATTCAATAAAATTAAGGTGTATGTCTAATGGTTAGTATGAGAGGGTAACAAACTATTCTTCACTTACAATTTATAAATTTTATTATAAGACAATCCAAAAAAAATAATTGCACCACAAAGAGTGGATTTTTATTTTCCTCCCAATTTGTATATCCTTCTGAAACATGAGTGTTTGAGTCACAATTTTGTGATGAAATTCAAGATACATACCCTAAAATAAACTAAATAAGGAGACACATTCTTTTTATGTCCATGATCACCCTAAGGTGTCAAGAGAGAGCATACACAAGGTTCCTTCAGAAAATGCAAGTGAAAAAGGTTGTTTTGATCCTCAGTATTGCCTTGTAGTGTGAGAGGAAAGCATACACAACCTATTCTAGATAAACACATAAAAAGTAAATAAAAATAAACATGACACACAAGAAAGATTTGTTTCTTAATAAAATAAAGGTGTTTGTAAGAGGTTTTATATTTTTGGTATTCTAAAAATGAACATCCAATCACCATGGGTTATTTATTTTATGGTTTATCCTAAAATAGATGGATCTATAACATGATTCTTAAGTGAATGGCACAAATGATAAATATACACACCAACAATAGTTAGGGTTAGAAAGAAAGATATAAGAACTCAAGAAAATTTCTAGCCCTAAGTGCATGAATTGTTGCATAATATGTATATGCCACACAAAGTACACATACTCTAATGTAAAGAGTTCCTACATTGATCGATTGATATTAAAAAAAATTATAAATAAAAAATGCTAAAGGCAACATATAATGCTATAAATTTTTTGTGTATGCTACAAAATAGCATGGAAATGCTAAATGGATATTATTAGATCTCTTGGCACTATCTTTTCCATTGAGAAGTGTGCCTACACTATTGAGAGATGTTCTTGTGCCCCTAGCAAAATCACTTTTTCCACTACAATTTTTACCTATGCAATGAAAATAGATTGTATCATAAATCACTTGTACTAGTTAGATTTTTCCTATGCCATTTCAATTGCAAGTATGCCACTATGTTGTGTGCTTGTGTCACAAGGTGAGGCTTGTGTTTCAATCATTTTATAGAGTAAAAATGCACCAATAGTCCATAGATATTCTATGGGATGGAACAAATAAATCATTTGCTAGATCATTTATGCCAAACTAGAAATGACATTAACTCTGCATATAAATTATAAAAAATTACTGATAATTGTAAACATGTAAGTTAGCTTAGGATGTTGTCCCATTGTGCATGTCAAAATGTGAACACTAAAATATAGGGACAACAAGTAGGAAATAAATTGTAGTGTCATAAATTATCACCCTTGACAATTTCACACTATGTTTTTCTCCCTCCTAAATGCATGGACCTAATTGTACATCTAATGTCCTAAATTATGCATTCCATAGCCCATATGGACATTTACCAAGAATTTTTTTTTGCAAAACCAATGCAAACATTTAATATTTTACTCCCAACACCTTACATCCCACAAAATATGGTCAGGACTAGGTGACTTGGTCCCCCTATTTTTCCTCAAAATTTTAATATGTCAAAGTTGGCATTTTATTATTTGAATTTATAATGTCAAATATGGGCTATCGAGATTTAATTTTTAGGAAATTAGAATAATTGCATATAAATACCTAGTTATTTCATCATTTTAAATTTAAGTGAAAATTAAGTGAAAGAATTATCGTCAAGAGCATTATCAAGCAACTATTATCAAGTCAAGATAAGTCAAGAGAAGATTTATTGCAACATTTCAATATTGAAGCATCATGTCAAGTGTTATGTGAATTTTTTCACGTTTATGTTATCATTTGTTTGTGATTAACCCTTGTAGTTCTCCCAAGCAATCAAGGAAATTTTTAATCAAGCCTTGAGGTGATGTGCATGACTTTAGTCCTTCAAGGAAACTAGATTTGAGTGGTGAGCTACAGTACATTGTTGATTCATCATTCATTTTTCATTTAGCTTCTATCCGTCAAAAGGATAAGCTCTCTATCATCAAATTTTCCATTGTGGAGGTAGAAACACCAACACATGGTTTGAATGAGGCAAGCCCCTATATGGCACAACCCGTCCTCTCTCTTTGAATGTCCAGGTTTTAGATCCGAAGAGGTTTAGAGAAAGATTGAAGATCATTTATTCATTATTGCATTCAAACCCTACAACTTGACAACATACAAAAACTCATTTATTTCAGCACCCACCGAAGATCTGATAGTGAGACATGGAAGAAAGAAGGCTCTGAGTAGGCTCTAAAGGACTGCAAAATCATATTTTAGTTTTAGTTATTAGGACATAGTCACCCTAGGTGACTTGGTCCTCCAAATTTAGCTCTAGATTCATACCACATGTGTATAGAACTTTGCTCAGTCTATTTTTGAACTTAAATTTATCTGGACTTTTCAAATTTTCTTTATTTGCATCAAAATAGGCTATTTGCATCATTTTTTAGTCATATCATTGCATTTCATACAAAATCCATTTCCAAATCTCTAAATTCATATCCTAGGATTGGTTGGCTCAACTTTTAGGTTGCAATTCAATCTCCTATCCTAACCAATCTTAAATTTAATGATAAGAGGTACCCTACCACATTTGTGGAAAATCCTTGAGATCCCAATGTAAATACCTCTAGGGTTTTACTTTTCCACCTTATCATTTCGGTGAACCCAACACATTAACATTATATACCTTCTGAAATATGAATTATACCATCCTAGATCTTAGGATTAGTACTGCATTTTTTACATTGTTCATTTAGGCATTCATTTTTGTATCATAAAAAGCATAAAAAAATTAAAAAATGAGTATCATATTGCATCATAGGTTGCAATAGGGTTAATTTCACTCATCATAGGTCAGATCTACATTCTAATTGCATTTACAAATATGCATTAGGTCATTGTAAATTTGAAAGTGTTCATTCCATTTGTTTAGGCATTTTGCATATAGTTTAAAAGGTGAAAAATTGCATTGTTTGATTTTAATATATAAAAATCACCATTTTCAGATTTTACATATTAGGAAATTAGTCAATTGTTGCTTTCTACATCTGGAAATTGGATTTGGAATTGTCTTTTACTACTTAAAAATTTTCAAAATAGTTGCACACTTGCATCTTGCATTGCAAAATAATAAATCAATCAATTTATGGAAAAATATTCACTATTACACCTACAGAGAGAGAGAGAGAGCAGAAAACCTTAAACAATATTACACACAATCAAACTTTGAAAGTTGCAAAAACCTATGCTAGACATAGTCACCTTGGGCATCCTTGTTCATATAATTTTGGTTCAAATTTTTATCAGACCTCTATCTTTGTGTTTCCTATCTATTTTTTCTTTCTAATTTTTTCTCCTATTTGTTTTATTGTGATTGTTTTGCAATTTAGTGTTCATAGTGGGCACACCTAGTGTTTTTAAACTTATATGAGCTTTACAACCTAGTACCATATTTCCAATACTCTAGTGAGGCATAATTGTAGACCTATTGCATCTCACACTAGATTGTTGCATCCATTGTGGATCTTGAGTCCTCCAACTCTTTCATGCAAGGTATTGTCAATACCTAGCCCTTTTTGGACTCCATCCCTAATCCTACCATAGCCATGAAAAATTCACAAGGAAGCACTTTTATGGATGTTGAAACTATTGTTGCCCATGTTCTTGGTGACAAACTGAAACAACTGGACAAAGAATTAGAGGGATTACAAGAATAATTAATTATTGAATCTTTAATAGGACAAATGATGCATATAGTGGACAACCTAAGAAATTTGATAAATGATGCCTAAGGAATAGAGGTTATGTGTAGTCTAGCTCACATAGTAGACACTAACATACCTAAAGTAGCTAGTTGCTCCCCACAACTATACCTTCTATTACTACATTTACATTACCAACCATAGCTTCAATGATACAACACACTAACGACATAACTACAATCTTAGGGCTTCCTAGCAAGAATCCTTATAGTTTTATGACATCATAGATAACACCTAAAAATTCATCACCTCTTATAAACATGCAACATAGTAGTCCACAAAGCACATACACAATCCCACAATATTCACCACTCTCAAAACATGTCAAACAACATGATTAAGTCATAAATCAACTTTTACAAAATGTGACATAGCTCCAACAACAAGTGTCCACAATGAATCAAAATCAACATGGAAAACCACCACAATATTTTAAGAAAATCCCATTGTCATTTGAAATATTGAAAACTCCATTACCTCAAAACACAAAAATACCTTGATTTGAGAAGTACAATGAAAAAGGAGATCCTAATAGTCATGAATCACCTTATATGACATTGTGTAGTGACTTCATCTTTAAAGATAAACTCCTAGATAATCTCTTTCCTGGATCATTGAAAGACATGACCTTGGAATGGTTTTTCTCATTTTCGAACAACTCCATAAATTCATTCAATGAATTGATTGATGCATTCCTTCAAAATTTTCATATAAAAATTGGACCTCAAATCATATTAAGTGATTTAGTGCATTACAAACAAGGGAAACATGAGAAGGTAATAGGTTTCATAGGGCGATTCCAGTTACTTTATTCAAAAATCAACTACACTCTTCTTGATGTTGATGTTCAAAGAGTGTTAATTGGAAAATTTCAACCTAGCATTAGGGATAAGATATTATGAATGAAATACCCATCCTTTTACACACTTGTGTATGTCTCTTCATGATAATTAGATATCTATTTGTCAGTATGAAGAAACTTCTTCATCAAATCCTCTTGAGCAATTTGAATTTGTGCCTCAAAACAACTATCAACCATTCAAGAAGAAAAACATGAATTTTATCAAAATAAACACACCTCAAATAGCTAACAACATTGAGCCACAAGTCGCAGCCATAAGTCCAACTCCTTATCAATTTAGGCTGAAATATAGATAATTTACCCAATTTCTCCATTCTTTGCATTTGATCATGTTGCAGTTATTAAGCAAGAACCTAATGTAGTTACCTTTGATTAGACCCATGGACACAACAAAACCTTTGCCTCTAAACTTTAACTCAAAAGCATTCTGTCAATACCATCATACACCTGGACATGATATGGAACAATGGATGCATCTTAAACATCAAATGCAAGACCTCATTGATTCTAATCACATCCAATTGGATGATGTTAATGACAAAGGAAATAAAGATATATCTCCACCCAATCAAAATTTGAACATTTTCAAAAACCCAATGCCAAATCATGCATCCAACTTTTTGCAAGCTTGTGATGATACGAATGATGACGAGGATGGTCTAAATAATATGATTAATGCAATAGATTTACAACCTCATAAGGATTGAAACACTTTGTTACCTGACATTGCTTTCACACACATTGGTGCATCTATACATGTTCCTGATGGTCCTCTCTATATCGCCAGACATATCAATGACAAACTTACACCAGGGATACTCATTGATCCTATGTGTCTAGAGAATGTGATCACTGAGGAATTCTTGTTTTCCCATGAGCTTTATCAAGATTCTTATGAACAACCAAAATCATGGTTAAAAACTCATGATGGTTTTTCCCACCGTACGATAGGTTTGATCACTCTTCCACTTAAAGTTGGACCAAAACAACTAGATGTATCATTATCCATCATCTCAATGTAAGACCAATTACGTGTGAAGCTAGGTTATCCATGACTATAGTCCATGAATGTCATCTCGTCAATTATCTACAATTGCATAAAGTTCCCATTTGAAAATCAAATATATATAGTGCATACTAGTGGGTTTAATCCTTTGGCTTCCCAAGGAAATTTTTCACTAGATTACTTTTGGCCTCAACCTATGGAACCTATTAAACCTCATGGGGTAAGTGCACCAAGATGGTTCCCAAAAAGGGGGCTTAAGTGGCCACTTTTTTTCTGAAATCAGGAAATACTGACCTTGGACATGAAATTGAGGATAGCTACACTCAAAATTTTGAGATGGAACAAAAAAAAGGATTGAAGTGCTCTAAGTCTACTTTCTAAACTACTAATTTATTTTGAAAATGGTTGAGATTAAGGGGTTCAAAAGAGGGATGTACACAAATTTATGTTGTTTTTGTTAGAAAAAACATAACATAGCAACTCTTGTACGACCCTAGCACGATGAAATTTTTTGTAGTATTTTTAAAATCACTATGGTCAAAAGTTAGCTAATAGTATCTAGTTGATGCATGACTTTTCTAATAATTTTTTCATGAATATTTGATTTTTTACTAATTTTCTAAGTGGGCACTTCCTAAAAAGTAGAATTTTGGCCATGCTCCCCCTACAAATTTTGGAAAGTAATAGATTTTTAAAATTATTTTTTAAAATTGTAGAATGGAGTCTAGTTTCTAAAAATGTAATTTATTTGAAATTTTGATGAACGGTTAATTTATAACGAAAAATACACCAAACACTTCTTTTTGAAAAAAAATAGAGATACAAACAAAAGAAATTATGAAGGCTTAACATTGTCAGA
>VDFB02058242.1:182858274-182910468 GCA_007258455.2 Sequoia sempervirens
TTTTTTAGGGTTTGCAAAAACAAAATAAACCTTCACTAGGTCTTTAGCCTCATTAGATCTCAAAAAAACCACTTTGGTTACTCCTTTTCATGCCAAAAACTCACATTCTTAGCCTATGATAACATCACTATCCCTATAGGGGTATGTGGAGGATCATCATGGAAAAAATAGGCCCTTAAGTGGCAAAAAAATCAGAAAAATTAGAGTTTTGCAACTTGACATAAAAATTTGAATAAGTTATCTATATTATTTCAAAAATATGTAAGAATAGAATCTGTAGCAAATTGAATGTAGTTTCTAAACTACTAGGTTTGTTTTTTTTAAAAAGACATGTATTTGGTGAAAATTTTAAATTTCAATGCAGTAGTACTTAAATTTTAGGGAAAAAAGAGGAAGTAGGTGTCTGTCCGACCACCCTAACCACAATAAAATGATAATATTTTTTTATAAGATTTCAGATATAAGTATAGGACTCGTGTCCCGATGTGATGCATATTTTTTTGTAATTTTTTTCCAATTAAATAATTAATTATGAATTTTTTATTACAACTTTTAAAAAATATAAAAACCCTGCATGTCCGACCACCTTTAACTTGGTCAAAACTTCATGAAGTTCCATTTTTCTTTTTTTAATCCTATACTATGTGAAGCATAGAATGTGACACATGTTTTGGATTCAAAAAATGTGATACTATTTGAAAGCTATAGATGTTATTTAATCAGTCTATCAATCAGAACTTTATTCATAATTTGAATAGAAAATGAATAATAATTACTTATTAAATTCAAAGTAAAGCATAATTTATATTGGTGGAAAGTTGAGAATATCCTTTAAAAACCCTTTTCGTTTCATCAATTTTGGGTAAAAAAAAAGTCGTCAGCCACATACCCATCATATTGCCACTTTTTGGCCCATCATGATCCTACACATACCTAATAGATGCCTTACCACTATTAAAAGAAACATGAAAACTTGAAAACAACATATTACAGGCCTTTCCTATGAATCACAGATCGCCACAGTAGGAGGAAAGGCTCCATCTTTAAATTAAAGTAAAACTAATACCCTGCTAGTTTGTACAAGCTAATCAGGAAGAATGGAGTTTTTCTTTCACCGAAACAACCGAAGGAGTCTCAAAATAGATTGAAGTCCAAGTTAAGACCTGCCACCACAATGATGTATGAATTTCTAATCATGGGAGGCCTGTACTGGGTCGTGCACAAGAAAAAGAAACTGAAAACACAAAAAAAATACTTGAAACTCCACAGTTTAGGCATTGAGTAGAGCACCAAATCCTCAAAAGCAATTCATTGAACCCTTTATTCAGGCTTGTATGATGTTTTTATACATTTTAAAATAAGGAATCCCAACTTCCTTCAATTCCCATAACTGCCCTTGAACCACCAAACCTTCATTAAGCCTAAAAGTACTAGTATTAGCAATGGTTTGCTTAATAAGCTTCATTATGCAAATTTGTTATTCTACAGACCTAGGACCATTTAGACACCTTTATTTTACCCATTACAGAGCCTTTCAACATATCCAACAATCACCAATGCTTGTTTTGTACCAAACTACACAAATTATTAGGTTTTCTACACTTTTAAGGGCCTAAATTAGCCCACTTTTACAAAGGGACCACCTTCAAAACTTGTCCAAATCTCCCAAAACCTTGGGGAAGCACTTAATATTTATCAAAACTTCAAATTATAGCATTAGATTGTAGAGATTCAATCATTTACCACCCAAACCATAAAACCCTCTCCTTAGGCTTGGAAACCCTATGTTTTATTGAAAGTAGCACTTGCCAAACACCCCAAAACTTGACAATTGTTGAAACAAGCCTAAAATACCCTACTCATGCTTAATCTAACATAAAATAACACTTCCCAACTCAAAAACTCAATTTTAGTCACCAAAAGCTCAATTTTGTTAAGGAAAACTCAACATTTACTCATTTGGTTTGATGCCCAATCCAAGGATCATCCTCCATTCAAGTTTATCATGGCATTTTATAATGTTTCCCTCTTAAAACAAACCACTTCAACTTCAAAAACTAACATTTGAAAGAGGTGACCATTGGTCTCCCTCTTTAATAGACTTTTAAAACCTTTCACTATTAGTTAATTTGACTTGACTTAGCACTTTTTGCATAGGTAAAATTATTCGTCATGCCAAAGAAATGAACTATTAAAAGGAAAAAACTAACAGATGATCAGCTCCAAGCCTTCAGAGATAAAGAGAAAAAATAGATGAGAGAATATCGTGAAAAAACAGAAATTGGGAACGATTGATGAAAACAAGCCAGTTGAAGAGGAACCTCAACTGTCAAAAAGAGAAAAGAAATTGGCAGCACAAAGGGTACAAATGTGAAAGAGTCATGCTAGGGTAGATGCAGATACCATAGTTGGAGACACACCCTCTACCGCAAGTGAATATGAAGGGACACCATTAAGCACAAGCGAATATGGAGGGACAACATCTACCGCAAGTGAGTATGATTGGACACCATCCACCACATCTGAAGTTGAGAGTACATCATCACTCAGATTTGATGAACAAGGTATGCCATCATCCCCACATGAACCTCAAGGTATGTATTCTATTCCACCCTCAATTGAAGGTATGCAATCTAGCCCACCTCAATTAAATATTGATGAAATTGCTAATGTTGAGATGTATGTACCTAAGAGAACACCACCTATAATTTTGCATAGAAAGCCAAAGTTTTTGATTAATATTGATGAGGATATTTTGTAGCACATAGAAGGTAAGATTTCAGAACGCACTTGTAGAAGATATGCTGATAAGATTTGGAAAATCTTCTTTGAAAGGCTAAATGAGACCATGAGATGTCAACTATTTGTTCAAATGATGCAAGGTTTAAAGTACAAAAACATCATGAAGACTCTTGGGTTGAGAACATCGAATGCATCAAGTGAAAACACTATTGTGAAGAATCTAATGGATGCTTATGAGAATGTGGGTAAGACCTCACACTCAAAGGATAGTAATGTCACTTGATATGTCATTACATCGACTTTGGTAAGCTATCAAACAAAGAGATCTCATATCATTAAAAAGACAAGTGAACAAATGGGAATTAGTAGAAAAACTTTATCAAAAACCATTCAAAGGCAACAAAGAATTGAGGGAACCAATTCCAATGAATTATGGGCATTCTCGGGAAGAATACCACATAAAGGTAAAAAATTTGTTGAAGCATTGAGAACACTAATTGAAGATTATTGGAAGAATAATACAAGGCCATCTTTGAATCAAAGGGATGTCATAAGAAGGAGAATTGGTAGTTGGAACCGTGAGCCACATCCAAAGCATTTTTTGGATATGACTCAAACCCAATTTTTTCGTAAATTTTAAAATGCTTATCCTCAAATTAGTATTTCTCAAAGATTTTTTGAAATGCTTAAACCTTTTTATGTCAAGATAAATCAAACATGCACTACTTGTTGCTGTAGACTACATATTGAATTCGCTAACCATTATGATGTTTATCATTCTATATGTTTAGATTTGCATACTAATGATGTTTTGCAAGACTGTGGCATAGAAGCCCCACCAAAATCTTCAAGAGAATTCTTATCAAATATTTTATGTCAAATAGAGGATGGCCAAATATTCTACAAGACAACATGCTTGGATGGTTCATGCGAGTGTTGTGGTGGCTTGCAACGAATGCCAGTATGTCAACATATGGAAAGCACAGATGAGATGGGACATAAACTAGTAGATTTCAGGAAGTATAAAATAGTGGCATATGCTACAAAAGATGGGTCTCAAGAAAAAAAGGTGTGATTTGGTTATTGAGAAGATTCCAGTGTATCAGTTTATGTCCATGTTTCGTGAGAATCTAGTGTATGAGTATGCAAGGCATACCCATAGAGATCAATGGCTAGACACACAATTCAAGCTATGCAAGGACACCCTTCCACTTGGCAACATAGTATCGATGGTTGACTTTGCAGAGAACTACACTCTACAGCCACAACGTGAGGTGCAATCACAGTATTACAACTCCACACAGGTTTCAATATTTGTGCACATAGCATTCATTCATGCAGTTGATAGTATAGAGGACCAAAGCAAGGTATTGAGGGAGTATCACTTTTATATTAGTGATGATCGCACACATTCTCTAGATTTCGTGCAAGGTTTCTTCTAAATGTTCTATAGTCATTTGGCTCAGAGGGGCATAGTATATGGTCAACATATAATATGGTTAGATAACTGTGCAACACAGCTCAAGAACGCGCACATGTTCTACTTGTTGTGTAGGATGCATCTCACTACACGTGTACAACATATGTGGAACTTTTTTGAGGCTGAACATGGAAAGGGAGAGCATGATGGTGCAAGAGCATGTGTGAAAAGAGCATTAGCACGAGAAGAGTTAAAGTATAAAGATAGTGCATACTTGACAGATGCAAGATCAATCGTCGAGTGGTGTAATGCTTCGATGGGTCCAGGTAATAAAGGTACATCTTCAGTTTGTAGATTTTTTTGGTTGATGGATGATACTAACATTGCACCATATGAGGATTGGTGTACACTAATAGGATTGAGTGAGCTGCACTCTTTCCTTAGCTCAAATGCAGGTTCATGGAGTATCGATACACATAAGATGGCATGCTTTTTTTCTTCATGTACAATGCAAGCCTGGAATGATTGTGAGTCAGGAGAGTGGGTTGAAAAATGGTTGACAAGTTATCTTATCCCACTTAACACATATCACCCTCCGACGACATTGGAACTAACATAGATGGAATCATCTATCGACTTTGACCATGTATCAGATCTAGTTCAACCAGGTAATATATCTACTTGCTTAGTTTTTGAAATTCCATATTGTTATCTTACTTTGTACTGTATTTGTAATGTTGACTAATTTCAAGTGATTTTCTGCACATATCAATGCAGGGCATGTTTATGCAGTTATTGCAAATGAAGAAAACGAAGAGGGAATAGACTATTACTTGTGTCGGTGTGTTGAGGCCAAACAGAAATTGGAAGCCCCAATTATAGATGGAGAAAACATCGAATACCCTATAGGCTCAATTGTTGTTACTAGTATGTGGCTTAGAAGGTACCCACATAAGAGTTAAACATTGGCTGTTTGAGGACTTTGACACACATTGTAAGATTCTTCATTACTCGAACCTTGTTGTGGCATCCAATGTTCGTTTGAGAAAATATGGGGGTAATCCTTTGAACAAGACCTTGTGGAAGGTCTGTGAGTCTGACCACGAGGCAATACTTGACACAATAAAGAGTAGAGCAGATCCAGATGGTTCATTGGATTAATTTGTAAGTATATGCACAATGGTTTTTATTAATTTATACTTGTATCCACGTTAATTTGTTTGATGCCAATGCTATCATCTTATTTTACTTTGCGTATCTGTAAGTAACTTGGTAAACATTGATTGGTGTCCCCTTGTAGAAAATGCAGATTTATGAGCCATCCAAAAGAATCTCAGACATAAAAGCAATGCAACATCCCTATTTTAATGATCTTGACAAATCTCAATTATGATTTTCAGCCATTGCAAAAGTGTGTGCGAAGCTTGGTGAGGGAATTTCAAGTTATTCATTTGAAGTTAACCTTATAATGAGCACCTATGATGTAGACATTATAGGAACATCTTGAATTTCAAGATATTCTAGATTCATGAGAGGTGTTGTGTGCAATAGGTATCTTGGAACTCGCAGTGAAGATGTATGACCAGGAGTGACTAAGTTGAGAGACTGCCATGCCTATTTGTAAGTGTCTTCCATCTATTTTTATTTAATTTCCATTTTGGATGAGTTGTTCCTTTTTATTCTTTTACTTTGCGTACATCTGTAACTAAACTAGTAAAAATTGATTGGTCTCTCCTTGTAGAAAATACTAATTTTTGAGCCATCAAAGAGAATCTCAGCCAAAAAAGCAATGCAACATCCTTATTTTGATGATCCTAAAAATATCAATTATGATTTGAAGCCATTATAAAAGAGCGTGTGAAGCTTTGTGAGGGAATCTCAAGTTACTCATTTGAAGTTAACCTCTAAATGAGAACCTATGATGTAGACATTATAAGAAAATATCGAATGTATGAGTGGCATTGTAAAATATCTATGAGAACAGAGTACCTAAGGCATTGTAATGAGATTTGTACTTGTAATGACATTTATTTAAATATTGAAATTTGGTGCAGGGGTACCAAGGTTATTGAACAAATTTGGTTCATGGAATTATTTTAAGTTAGTAAATTGTGTTTTGAGGAAATATTCAATTGAATGAGCTCATATTACATGGTCAATTGATTTATAATGTAATAAGTCATGTTAGTTACAAGATCAACAGTTAGGCATGATTGGAAAGATGTAGAATCATTTGTAAAGGCTAGATTTAAAGCCTCTTGAAGGCTCGAACACAATGTAATTTTCGTGCAGGAGCACCTAGTCTCCTAGTTGCAAAATTTCACTTTTTGAAGGTTGATAGGTGGTCAATAGATTAGATTAAGGTATTTTGTGTTTATTTATGCTAAATAAGGTCAATCAAGACCATTTAAGGTGTATTAGGGTGAGTTTTTCAATCTCAGTGGTCAAATGTGAAAAAAAATGCATTCTTGGTACAAAAATGTCAATATTTGAATTTGTAGCCTTTTGAAGGAAAATCTTTGAATTTGGTTGTAAATGTGCAAGAATGAGGTCTAAGAGTTTGATATACCATTTAGAGAGCTTGGTTTTCATGGAGTTCCTTTCAAAGCCTTTGCTTTTATTGTTCCTACGATAAACTGTTTTGATAGAGTTGGTGGAATTACCTTTCTTAGTAATCACTATTAGTTCAAGATTGAGATTGTTAACCTTGAGAGAGTATGACTTGGGCAAAAGGAATTTGATATGGCTATTATTTTTAAAGACTTCAAGCAGGATGTACTCCACATTGACACCATTCCTCAATCTTCACTTGATGGAATGAAGGAATGGCTGAACTCCATGGATATAAAGTATTATGAAAGAAGAATTAACTTGAACTAGTGGCTAATTTATTGAAGATGGCGGTTGGGAATTTTTGAATATGGAAGCTAGTGATTCTGATTCTGATAATTCAGAAGATTTAGAACAAGGATACATGAGTTCCCTCTAATGTAGAAGAGGAATCAGAATCATATTTCATGTAGCTACCATCAAGAGTGTTACAAGCCAACAAGATGGAGGGAATTCTTATATAAGGATAATTCTCAATTTTGTAGGTACCAACTTTAATACCAACTATAATGGCAACATTGAAATTCGCTAGCATTATTTATGTTGAGGAAATTTCCCTTAGATGCAATGATTCAAAGCACATCAACCATGTGGTACCAATGATTAAATACCATAGACAATCTATAGCAATGAAAGAGTCTAAAAAGGAAGAGAGAGCTACACTAGTGACTTAGGAGAAACTTCAACTTTCAAAAACAAATTCAATTAGGTTGGAAGATGTGTGGATCAGGCCAACATTTGGTGGAAGAGGAAGAAAGATGACTGGATCTCAGGAGGCCCACCATACTAGATTTCGGTATTCAACAATGAGAGTAGATGAGAGAGTTGATATCATGTATCAAAACATTAAGCATGCATTCTTCCAACCCATGGAGAAGGAGATGATTACTTTGCTTCATTTTCATTTGCATAAGCATATCAAGGTATGGAAACCAAGAAGACCAAGGCTGTCCAATTTTATGTGGAGGTAATGGATGTGGTCCAAACTTTAGGAGGGGCAAGAAGGTCAATGTATGATTGGTGCAGGAGCACCATTCAGTAGGTTTTGTTCATCAAGGCAAATAAGGAGTAGAATATAGGATTTTGAGTTTTGTATTAAAATAAGGTCTATGAGACCATTCTATTATGTATTTAGTCACATTTAAGCTGTATTAGGTGTTTAGGAGCTTGGGCTTTTCAAAAAGTGCAGAATGTTTAGAAATTGCAAAATTTGCAAAACTCAAACGTTGTAAAATTGCAAAATTTGCATTATGGAGGGAATGTGAAGAGTCAAACCAGTTAAAAGGTTAGTTAGGAAGGTGAATTATTTTTTAATTGGTGGGAAATAGTTTTAAAACATGGAGAACTCGAATTAAAGGTTGGATTTTGTGATTTGAAGAAGCAAAAACAATAAAAACTCAGAATTTTCTGTATTTTCAGCTGTAGCAACAGATTGCACGACCTATATTTCAATTAGTTGATCCAGATTTATTGATATTTTCATAGTAGATGGATTTACCTTTCTTTTGAATCCATTTAGAAGGTTTTCCATAATTTTTTGTGTATTTTATCATCAATTTGCTAAAATCGGCCTGAACTTGTACATTTGAAGGTTTTGAGTCAATAAAAATGGCTTTTTGATCCATTCCTCTTTTTTTAGCCTTTGTAACTTGAGGAATGGGTATGAAATAACATTATTAAGGTGTGGGAATGATGTGTTAGTGTTGGGGAGGTCTGAAAATGAGATGGGTGTGAAACCCATGTTTGTAAAAGTGAGTTTTCTTTAAGAAAAATGGTGGTTTTGAAGAGTCAAATTGTGTTTTTGTGTAGGGTAGCATTATTTTATGACTGTTTGAACTTGTGAATGGCATAAAAAACTTTTTTGGGTAATTTTTAGGTTGTGGTTAGCTTTGGAAGTATCATTTTCAATAAACCCCTAAGGTTTAGGCTACAATAGAGGGTTTTGTGGTTTACCCATTGTACGGTGGTATAACTAAGATCTGATTATGGATTTTGAAGTTTTGACACCTTAGAATTGCTGCCCCAAGAGTTGGTAAGGTTTGGATAATTTTAGAGTATATACCCTTTGTAAAAGTGGCCTAATTGAGGCCTAAAAAGAGTGAAATTTCAAGTTTTGAAGGAGTTGTTACAAAGAAACTTATGGAGTTGTGTTGATATGTTAAAAATCTCAATAATGGGTCCCTGAATTGAGTTAGGTTGTGAATTGGAAGTGTTTGGGTGAGAATTTGTACCCGATTTAGTGGGTTTCCTATGCTACAAGGGAATAGTGTGATTTGGTTGAGAAAGAGTGAAATGGAGAACTTGATGATCTAATACCTAGTTGGTTGTTGAATTTGTGATTAGCTGTGTTGTAGGACCTCCCCCAATTGCATCAATGATCTTGATGAAATTGAGGAAGAACAACAAGAGAGGGACAAGAAAAATAAAATCAACACAGAGTTTCAAGGATTTGTTAAGTGAGTAAGAGAGCTATGGGAGCAACCTCATCTAAAAGATTTTGAACTAGTGTTTGATATACCGTTTAGAGAGCTTGGTTTTCATGGAGTTCCTTTCAAATTCTTTGCTAGTGATTTTCATTATGATAATTCAGAAGAGTCAGATCAAGGATATCAACCCTCTAATGTAGAAGAGGAATGTGAATCACTCTTCATGTTGTAGGTATCGGCTTTAATACCAACTATAGTGGCAACATTGAAATTCTCTAGATGCAAGGATTCAAAGCACATCAACCATGTGGTATAGATGATTAAATCCAAGACACGATTTGTAGCAATGAAAGAGTTTGAAAAGGAAAAGAGAGCTACATTGGTGACTTAGGAGAAACTTCGGATTTCAAAAACAAAGCCAATTAGGTTGGCAGACATGTGGATCCGGCCAACATTTGGTGGAAGAGGAATAAAGATGACTGGAACTCTAGAGGCCCACCATACTGGATTTCGATATTCAACCATGAGAGCAAAAGAGGGAGTTGATATCATGAATCAAAACATTAAGCATGCATTCTTCCAGCCAGTGGAGACGGAGATGATTACTTTGCTTCTTTTTCATTTGCATAACCATATCAAGGCATGGGAACCAAGAAGACCAAGGATGTAGAGTTTTATGTGGAGGTAATGGATGTGGTCCAAACTTTAGGAGGGGCAAGAAGGTTATCTTGTTTTTACTGTTGCTACCTACTTTCATAGTGTTCTTGGATTGAAGGGTTTCATGATGTAATTCAACCCATTCCACTTTTTGTGCCTACTGTAACTTGTGGAATGGGTCCTCTAACTTGTAAAATACATGCCTAACCTAATTATAATGTCGTGGAGTCAACGTTGGGTGTTTGGGATGATGTTTTGGGGCTACAATAGGGTATTTTCATGATGAAAATGGGGGTTTCAAGTGGTGTTTTGACAAAATGTGGGAAGGACTGTCCATGTAATGTATTATTCACCATGTGCAAGGTTTGGTAAGTGTGTTTGGTGCTTTTTTTGGGTATGGCAGGTGCAGGAGATAGGAGTTTCATTAAAACCCCAAGTATTTTGCTTGAAATAGAGGGTTTGGTGTATTAGGAGTGTAGAGGTCTTGGAACTGGAAATAAATCACGGAATTGGATATTTTGACACATAACATACTGCTGTTTTAGGAGTTTGAGTGAAGATCTAATGTTTAAAAGGTCACCTCTTTGTAAATAGGGCTAATTTAGTAACCTTTATGCAAGGTGGTCTATTGGATATTAATGATGGTACAAAGAAACATGGTATGATCTCTTGGGAATTTGTCTTAGGGTCTATGTTAAAGCTTGATTGATGTTTGGTTGGCCACTGGATGACCTTCTCTAAAAGATAAGCCCATTTGATGAGATTTGGAGATTATAAGTTAGGCAAGGGTTTGTTGAAAACCCATACTCGAAACTTCCCACAACCAACCAAAGCCTAAAAAATGTTAAAAAAAGTTTGCACAAGCTTAAAAGTTCAAGAGATATCACTGCTCCCAAATATTTCTTCAAACCCTAGCAGTAAACCACCATTTTCCACTAAAAAATGCACCATTTGACATCTAGGGCATCACCTAAAAACCCTCTATTTTCCTCCCTTGCACACAAAACTATGCAAACATGTTTTATAACCATAACTAAGCCTTTCCATTGAGTTATAGAAGCATACAGTGGGTGAAAGCCTTAATATGACATTTTAATTCACTCAAAACCCTTAAAACATGGTAGACAAATTGACCCTTAGTAATTGGTTTCTAAAATGCACAAAATAACTTGAAATCCAACCAAACCAAAACTAAAATAGAGTTAAGTCTTCTGCCCACCAAATTCCATAAAAAACAGAGCACAATCACCTTGTACAGAACCGTACAGTTCAATGAAACATCAAATCCCAAAGTGCAAAAGGGTAGCAATATTTGACAGGGTATTACTCGGATACCATGGTGCTTACAAAATCTATGTTTGAACCTGTAGGATTGTGTTGGGGCCATCTATAATAACATCTCTTAGTTTTTGTTATCTCAGAGTGGTTTTCTCGTGGTTTCCAATTTTCAGTTGATGGAAAAAGTGTCAAATGCAAGCAATGGAAAGTTGCAAAGTGGTGCAACTTCCGTTCTACAACTCGTGTCACCAAACAGACTATTCCAACACGTCTGAATAGGTATTTTTTCACTAGGCATGGTCCTCTTTCGCACCCAAACACGCGGAATCACTTCGAGCTACGTTCAACTAGATCGATCCTTTAAGGGTCCAAAGTGCAAAATGGCTGCAAACTTCAACATGCTGCTACTCAAATATCGTGATGCTTAGAAACTTCGTCTGATCCTACGGGATCACGTTGGGCCCCTCTAAAATAAAATATCTCAGTTTTTGTTATCTCAGAGTGGTTTTTTTCCTGTGGTGTCTAGTTTTTAGTTGATGGAAAAAGTGTCAAATAAAAGCAGTGAAAAGTTGCAAAGTGGTGCAACTTTCATTTTGCAACTTGTGTGACCAAACGAACTATTCCAAAGCATCTGAATAGGTATTTTTACACTAGGAATGGTCCTCTTTTGTACCCAAACACACGAAATTGCTCCAAGCTATGTTCAACCGGATCAATCCCTTAAGGTTCCAAAGTGCAAAATGGCTGGAAACTTCAGCATGTTGTTACTCAGATACGGTGAGACTTAGAAACTTCTCATCTGATCCTATGGGATTATATTAGGCCCCTTTGTAATAACCTCTCTCAATTTTTGTTATCTCAAAATTTTTTTCTTGTGGTGTCCAACTTTTAGTTGATGGAAAAAGTGTCAAATGGAAGCAATGGAAAGATGCAAAGTGGTGCAATTTTCGTTCTACAATTCATGTGACCAAATGAACTATTCCAACGCGTATGAATAGGTATGTTTATGCTAGGCCTAGCCCTTTTCTGGACCCAAACACGCGGAATCACTCTGAGCTACGTTCAACCAGATTGATCCCTTAAGGGTCTAAACTACAAAATGGCTACAAAATTCAGCATGCTATTACTAGAATACCGTGATGCTTAAAAATTTATCGTCTAATCTTATAGGATCATGTTTGTCCCCTCTACAATAACCTCTCTCGGTTTTTGTTATATAAGAGTGGTTTTCCTGTGGTGTCCAGTTTTCAGTTGATGGAAAAAGTGTCAAATGGAAGCAGTGGAAAGTTGCAAAGTGGTGCAACTTTTGTTTTGCAACTCGTGTGACCAAACAAACTGTTCCAATGCATCCAAATAGGTATGTTTACATTAGACATGGTCCTCTTTTACACCCAAACATGTGGAATCGCTCCAAGCTACATTCAACCAAATTGATCCCTAAAGGGTCCAAAGTGCAAAATGGCTACAAACTTCAGCATGTTGTTACTTGAATACCGTGATGCTTAGAAACTTCTCGTCTGATCCTATGGGATCATGTTGGGACCCTCTACAATAACCTCTCTCGGTTTTTGTTATCTTGAAGTGGTTTTCCTATGGTGTCTAGTTTTCAATTGATGGAAAAAGTGTCAAATGGAAGTAGTGGAAAGTTGCAAAGTGGTGCAACTTTTGTTCTGCAACTCGTGTGACTAAATGAAATATTCTAACATGTCTAAATAGGTATGTTTATGCTAGGCATGGTCCTCTTTCACACCCAAACACACGGAATCGCTCTGAGCTACATTCAATCGAATCAATCTCTTAAGGGTTCGAGTGTAATATGTTGAAATAAGCCATTCCATCTATTGTTCAGGTTGTGTCTCGTTGATATGGGCCTAATATAAGTAGGATAGGGAGTATGAATAAGAAAATAGCATTGGTAAAGGCATTGGAAGAGATTACTAATGCTGCCCCTGTTCAAAATTTAAAATTGAGGCCCCTTAAAAGCAAGCCTAGAAGAGGTGAAAGAAGAAATTGCTTGAAAATAAGTTAGAATAGGTTGGAAATAGGGTGAGGTTATGGAGTTTGATGTGTTCAAAAGGTTTGCAAGGACAGGGGAGGTCAAAAATATGTTTTTAATTTTAATTTTAATTTTTATGACCCTATGGTATCCCCGCGACCCAGCCCAGCGACTCACCACGCCTTACCTTGGGCTTATGGATGCCAAGTTGGGGTCTGGGGAGAGGTGAGCTGAGGCGAGACTAATCCAATGGAGGTGCAAAGACCACCCAATAGCCCCCAACACGGGGTTAACCCGACAAGAGTTGAACTCGAGACCAATGGGGAGCAAACCCACGGCCCGATGAGTGGCGTGATGCCCTAGTTGGGAAAATAGGGGTTTTGAATGAAAAAGAGATGTTTGAGGGAGTAAAAGTGGGTAAAGTGAAGAGGCAGCATAATTTTGTGGTCAATTAAGTTTGTGTAGGAAAAATAAAGAGTGTTGGAATAGGTTTTGAGGTTCGGATTCGGGTTCAGGTTCGAGGGTTCGGTTTGCCAGTTAGGCCAATTTTTTTTGGAAGGGGGGTTTAGTTCGTTGGTACAAAAATAATGTAAAAACAATATATATATATATAGCCTAGAAGCATGCATTAGGATTAGAATATCACATAACATCATATAAAAAAAAACCACCATAAACTTGATTGTCATTTGAAACATGTATCATCAATATTCATCGTTGAAACTTGAATTGTGGTAGCTTGATATATATAATCTATTTATGTTAGGGTTCAATTTGTATGCTTTTGAAAAAAGAAGCCAATTGAGTAGAGTTATCAACGTTCTTCATAAATCATAAGAATTTGTTTAGTACATTAGCCATTTTGATGTCTTCTTGCAGTCTCGAACATTATTTTATATCATTGTTACATTGGTCTTGAGAGTGGTAGCTTAATATAGCTCCACAATACAAAATTTGGGTTACCTGTGTAGTGTAACAATGACATAGGCAGATTTTTCTTTCAAAGAACCAAAGGGTGAGTGCACAATTGAAGTGTATAAACATATATCTTTTTGTAATATCAAGGATAATTTTTGAAACTTCCATGCATTTCTAATCTAAAAGGGAAAGTATTATACATATCCTTTGCTTAATTGAGTTGTTCCAATCAAATGATTAAATATATTGAAATCTTTTTATCAATAATTTCATAAAATACCAATTGAAATCACGTGTTTTTCTTTTAGATAAAGTTTTTTACCATCAATCAATTAATTTATTTAAGAAAAACTATGATGGAAAATAATGATCAATGTTATGGCTAACCAATTAATAAGTATACACGTGAATAAGTCAAGCATCTACATGTGAATAAGAGAAGCACAAGTAGTCAAAAACACATATTCCTTGAAGTATACACACAAATACATGGTATACACAACTTAATACAAAGTATATGTACAAATACAAGGTATACGCATGAAAACATGTAAGTCGCAAAGTATACATTGGAACACACGTAAGTCACAATGAATACACGTATGTTATAAAGTATACACTTGAATACACGTAACTCATATCTATTGAACCATGAATTTATAACATGCAAATATGGAGACCATCGATAAAAAATATTTGTACATTAACCAAATAGTCATGTATGCATACATCAATATATGTCAATATAAGTATAAAATATAGTTATAAAATAGCCATATAGGCATACAATGTCAAATATATCCAATACAAAATATGTACAAAATTGCCATGTCTAGGCATACAATGTCAAATATATCCAATACAAAATATGTACAAAATTGCCATGTCTAGGCATACAACAAAGGGCTCTGGAATCAAAATTCATTTCTCTCCATGCTCTGGAAATAAATTCTTTCCCTTTGTTTGGCAATTCAATGGCGATAAGTCCATCACTCGTTTCTATTGTGCTCGAGGAGTGCTCCTACTAGTCCTCCTAGAGTTTAGCTCCTGGTGAAGTTTTAACTGTTACAATAAGAAGTAAAGACATTAATATATAGAAATTACATTATAAAAAATTATATATTTTAACAAAATAATCACTTACAGCGATCTCACGATCACTCTCCACAATGGAAATATTTGCACGCTGATGCTGAGGCGTGCTTAAGCCCTGTATAAACCATCCAAATAGGAATTAAACACAAATCAATAATGGTTTGATTTTTCACTAGAACTAACATCTATAACAACAAATGTAAATTTAAATTTAGTAATTTGCTTCATACCTCCCCTATTAGAGCTATTGAGGATTTTATAGCGGATGAAACATCAATATCCATTGCCCTCATAACATTTGGAGGTGTTTCTATCACCAACATCTAAAAATAAAACAAAAAATTATTCAATCACAAAAAAATTACAATAACGATCCATGTCATGACTTATAATGTATGAGATCTAATGAACAAAATTTTGAGTACAAGTATTAGACTATATATTTCTGATTATCATGCTTACTATTTTCCCTATCCATATCTTGTTTGAAAGGACGTGTTTTTAGGATTTTACCCATAGTAGCAAGCTGCTGAACCATTTGATTAAATGTTTTCATAGACATGTACGATAACTATGGTGGCGTAGAGAAGGCAGTGAAATATTTGAAAAAATGCCTCAAAAGAAATGGGGTCTCATGGTGATGGCATGTCATTACAAACAAATGCACGTCATGGCATTCCATCACCATAAGACCACATTGCTTCTAGGAATTTTTTCAAAAAGTTCATTGCCTTCTCTATGTTATTATTGCTTACTATTATGCTTTGACAAATATTTTTCCAAGCATCCATATAGTTTGTTGGAAAGCACCTATTTTAGGCTTTTAGCCATAGCAACAACTGAAAGGAAGTGAGTAGTTTGATAAAATGCTTTGGTGAACATTTATAAAAAATGTGGTATCATAGGAAAGGTGGTGAGTAGTTTGAAGAAATGTCTCAAAGAAATGTGGTCTCATGTGGTGATGGAATGGAATTCCATCACCATGAGACCGCATTTCTTCGAGGTATTTTTTCAAACTACTAATTGCCTTGTCTATGCTATTTTTTTCTTTCTTTTTTTTTCTTTTTTTTTTAGACTGCAGGAATCGGGTAGCACGACCCCCTATAAACTGCAGTGCGCCTGGTAAACTTTTTAACGAGCGGCCTGGCGTCTTGTCTATGCTATTGCTTACTATTATGGTTTCATAGATTTTTTCCAAACATCCATAGTTTGTTGTGTTGGTGCACCATTGCAAGCACATGCCTCCATGTGAAGTAATTGCATCGTGTTGCTTATGTTGAATTTCTAAACAACTATATTGTACAGTTGAAATTTTGTCATCTATCAACATTTAGTTATTAGTTATGGAATTTGAAGTAATGCTTTGAGTTTGAATGATGTGTAATGCAACGTAACAACAATATGAATATAAACTACACAAATCTATTAAGTAGAATTCATTAGTTCTATTTATTCTATTACCTTGTGTACATTTGAGTAAATCCATTGGCACTACCTGGAGGTGTTTCCTTGAAACATCCAATATTACCCTATTCAACATCCAAAATCACATATTAAAATACCATTCGTAAAACAATGCTATTAACATGTAATAAATTTATAATTGTTTACTAGTTACATACCCCACTGATAGGTGTACTGCATAAATAAGTAGGTGGAGGACCGGTGTATCCAGTCTCAACACTGTGACCCTGCAATTTTATTAAAATAATAAAACTAAATTAGTTAATCTTACATTTCAGAATCAAAATTTAATAAATTAAATTCAATGAACATGCTGACTTTTACCTGAGTATCAATGCCATATGCATCATGCAAAATGTCAGTTGTCCTCTCCATCCCTGTAGATGCATACAGATCATGCACAGTAGCATATGGATCTTGCGTAGCATCCTCTTGAGTGCCAGTGGGGTCATTTGAACAAGTTGCCCCGCAAGATTGACACACATGGGTTCGAAGGCCACCACCTGAAGACTCCCCTGGATGGTGTTGTACAATAGGAATAGTATGATGGATGACACTCCAGGTCAAAGTGTTGATCACTTGCAATTTCTCTACATCGGCACTCTCCTTCGCAACGACATGCATAATAATGTGCTCACGAGGTGGCCTAGCGAGAGGTCATCTCCCTTGCCGCGTAGGATCCGATTATGCACCAGACCAATCCTGAGCCGACCCCCCACCTCTCCCCTGGAACTCCCTCATATCAAAATAATTTGGGATTTGGTTCAATACAATCTGACTCTATAGTTTCGTAAGAAAATATTGGGGGACTTCACAATTGTTGCACGGTGGGTAATCAAAGACCAAGTACCACCTATCATAAAAATGGCTCCTAATCTCTTGGTGGTGCACCAATGAATAGGAAACCTCTTCGCATTGAGGCTAAGATTTTGATGTGTTCTAGGGTAAGTGAATAAAGAGCACAAATCACCTTTAGTAATTTTTAAATCTTTTAGTTGTTTATATGATAATTTATCTGCATAATATTCCCTAACTGCCTACCTCCTATCTTGCCATCTAGTTATTTGTTGGGTAATTGAATCTACATTTTTTAACATCTCTTTCAATGAATTTGCTAGGGTCATTTTTTCTATGGTTGAAACATTTGGATCACTCAACCTACTGATAAAATCCTTAATTTGTTTTTTGTTGTTCTCAATTTCACTCCTCAAATTTTGTTGAGTGCCAGGAGGGTGTTGAGTGATTGGTGGGGGAGGTTGATTTTGTTGAGGATTTTCCTACTCTTCTTGTTGAGGATTTTGAGGATTTGCAGGATCATTTGCATCTCTTACAAATTAAAAAAAATTCAAATCTAACCTAAAACAAACAAAATCAACTTGAAACTAAGAAATTCAAAACAAATAGCAAACAATACTTACCTCCCACACCTCTTCGTCATCGTGGCACCATCTTTCCAAAGAAAAAGAAACTATTGTTGATGAATTTTGTAGAATGCCTCCTCCTAGAACGTGAGAGTGAAAATGAGGGTTTTTGGCCGTGGGCAGAGCAGAAAAACAAACAACATGAAATGAATCACTTTCACTTTTTTTTTTGCATTTAAAATGACATAACACGAGCACATTAAAACACACTCGTGTCATGAGTTTTCAAAAAAAAAATTGAATTGGCCACATAAGTGTAGCCCAACTTCATGCACCTGCCTTGTGAGGATTTATTTTTTAGGTCATATAAAAAATTTAAGGCAAAACACATAACAGAGTTATCCCTTAGCAATATTCCTAAAAATCATAGGACTATGGTTGTTCCTCCAACCCCACAAGTTTTTGGATAAATCCATGTTTGAAACAAATAGCCTTCCAAATACACAAGCCATTAATGTTGTAGTTCCTCCACCAATGTAATACAAAAGACCAAGGGACAATCACATGATTACCTTTGCGCCACCAAAAGAGAAACAAATTTATAGACTTAAGGAGAAATCAGCTTCCCAACCTCGGTGGTCCCTTCAGTTCCCCCCCTAAGGGAAGAAAAGAGACCGATGGTTGAGAAAAACACTCTTACCCCTTCACAAATTAAAAATCGAACAAGAAGAAACAAAAATTCAAAAGAGAATAGGTGCAGGCATCGTGCTATTTCTCAATTAGTTGGGTGAAAAAAATAAAATATTACCTAATGATCAAACACCTATGCAAACAAATCAAGCTGAATTGCAAATTTCACCAAAACATAAAATTGAACCTTATATGTGGCAACCAAAACAAACAATGAAATAATAACATACAACTAACATTGTCATTAAACCACCCACTGTGATAAATATGGATGATGAGGATGAAGATGCTAAGATTAATAAACAAGTGCATAACAAACTATCTTTGTTGTTCTCAAAGTCTATGGATTTAGATGGGGGAAACTGTGTTGATCCTCCTAATGAGAGTGATTCACCACGTGTTGAACCTCGTGAGGCTCCTAGTATGACACTTGTTGTAGTCCCTTTGGCTAGTTTTTTTCCTTCCATATATGATGAACAAGATTGGGATGCAAACAATTTGCTTTAGATTGTCTTGCATGTGCAATACTCCTTTTTCTGTTTTCTTTATGTGTTTCTTTTTTGTGTTTTCTTGCACATGATGTGATCTCTTGTGTTGTGTTGCTTGGCATGTCTTTGTGTTTGTGATTTACTTTTTGTGTTTTCTTGCACGTGATGTGATCTCCTGTGTTGTATTGCTTGGTGTGTATTTTTGTCTGTGAGTTTTCTTGGGATGACCCTTGTTGCTCCATTGACACAAGGATACAAAGGAAAAAAATATGTTGTGACAATCATCTATTTTTATCTTCATTCTTCTTTATTCCATGAACATTGTTTTGTTCTCTCATGTTTTCCTTTTGGGGAGGATTCAAGGCATTGAGACACTTAGGTCTCTTCCATATTGATGCAAAAGCTTCTTTGTTCTCTCTATGTGTCATTCTTCCATTGTGTTCGTATTTCCACAAGTATTTAGGGAATGATGTGAATTTCAAGCTCACTTATGTTGTAGCAAATATGTATATTGACCCTAGATTTGTGGATCCCTTTTGTGATAATATTTTGTGTTGTTTGTGGCATTGTATTAGGGTCAAATCTTTATCATGAGCCAGCTTCATTTGGAAACATATCGTTGGAATAGGGATTTCCAAATAAGCTCTCATGACCTTATTGAATAGCATTTATCAAATTTCCACCTCAAAAAAATTACTCACAACATGATGTTTAGCAATTACTTAAAACTGGGTGCATACATTCCATTATGTGCTTCACTTTGTTCACACGTGTTGGACTTAGTGATGCTTTGGTATAGAATTTTAATCATTTGTGTAGCATATTATCAGATTTATGAAGACTATAACTCTTGGTATTGTTAGAAACCAAGATCAGACATGCAAACCAAAAAACCTTCCACAGAAGAGAAAATCAGAAAAAAGCAAAATTTATTGCAAAAAATGTGCAAATAATATTATTCAGGAATTCATAATTACATGAGATGATTTGCTTTATAAAATCAAAGATATGCATAACCCTAATCTTATCTTGAGCAACAAGATAGCTCAACAAGATAAGGATGACAATAATAAACCTAGGAATAAAAATATTACCTAAGTAAAGTTATGCAATTGTAATTAAATATTAATTACACTAACACCCCCCATAAGTGCAACTTAGGGAGACTAACAAAAGAATGCACCTAAAACTAAGATGAATGAAAGAAAGCATGAATGGGTCCCAACAATAAGGCCTGATTAGGTACCCATGTACAAATGCAATAATGAGGTAGAGAAAGAAAACCAACTGGGACAAAACCCCCTACAATGAGATGACTGCTGCAAAGAAGCACTAGAAGAACATTGCAGAGTAACACTGGAACTGAAATTCAGTAGGCAAGGAAAGATACTTCTATCTACAAGAAACCAAAGCAGAATCATAATAATGTGATAGTAGACCCGACGCCATGGAACACTGGAAAACTCACAAACTGGAACAACCCTAGAATTTATGAAGCAATGGTAGATGAAATGATGACATAATCTGGAAACTGTGTATCTCGATGCTGATGCCAAACTGAGACTAAAACTCTTCCATGGGAACAAGTACCATAAAGAATCTGGAACATTAACCATAAAAACATGGCCCTCAAACTAATATGGATTTGAACCAATGCTGATCAATAACCATAGACTCTCAATCTGAAGTGTGAACCGATGTGAATCTGATATGTTTCAAGCAAGAGAAAGATGTGGTCAAAAGAAACTAAGAAACCAGATATAACCCATGCGAGTTGTCATCAAAACAAGATGAAGATGGAAATCAAAGTGCATGCACACTCTAATCAGATTATTATGCAAGAAACCCCCCTGATGGAACTTTATCTCAGTTCATTTATTACAATAACCCAATGATTGTAAAAGGAGAGAATGCTAAACATGCATAAATAGAAAATTAAATGATGTGATACTGAAATGAAGCACAAATATTCAAGTTTCACCCTTCCAACTGCTAAAAAATCTAAGTAATTTCCAAAACACCCATCGAGACAAATCTGGAATAATGACCAACTTGAGACAGATATAGAAAAAAGTGCATGGACAAAACAATAGAGCTCCTCAATACCTTTCCAACGCCGCAAAGATGGCAAAAATTAGAGATCGTGGCAAAAAGTTGTGAGCTCAGAAGCCATAAATAAACATCTGACTTCAAATTGATATAAATGTATCTAAACAGAAAAATACTAAAAAATAAACTACACTAGAGGATAGTGCTCAGAACTAGCTTTTCGACAATATCTCGTTTGCTTGATTTTGATACCGTATGCCCAAGTTATGCCAAAAAGAAAAAGAATGCTCCTTGAAGGAAAACTGGGGTTAGGATGGGGCAAAGAGGGTTGGCCGTATGACGACATCATCCATTCACGAGCTTAAATTTGACGACCATCTGGCCATTGTTGGGAAAAATTGCCCCCCCTGTCAGAAAATGACGGCTGCTACAAACCGTGCATGTTGACCGAATATTTTGTACACTCTCCCAAAATATTCCATCAAGGAATATTCCTTGTGCCGTCGAATTTCTGAGACGACTTCTAGAAAAACTATGGTCATCGGTGGGATGGGTGGCCGTTGAGGGGGACACCGAAGGAAGTCGTCGGTCGCCGGGAAGAGGAAAGGGGCCATCGAAGGAGTAAAGTGGTCGGATAGAGGAAGTCGTCGGTAAGTGCCCACCGCTGCAGATTGTGAAGTACGAGGCCCATAGGGACCTGCCATGCGCAGGTACCCTACGGTACCTTGCAAAAAAATCTGACCCCCAAAAAAACTTTAAAAAAAAAAAAACCTTTACTTTCCTTTTATTTATTTATTTTAAAGAAAATTTTTATTATTAAAAAAAAATAATAGATTTTTTTTTTTTGCATGGAGGAAAAAATTAAAAAAGCCCTGAATTATATATATATATATTGGATTGTGTGCACAGAGGCCGTACACAGACCGTACGACTTCTAAAACAATTTTTTTTTGCCTCAGAAGCTCCCGACGTCGAAATAGGTCGAGTTATATGTCGATTTTCATCTCTCAAATGCTCTAGATCTGATGGTGAGGTTTCATCTGCCTCAAAATGTACCAGAAGTGTCGCAACTCCAAGAACTGGCAAATCTTCAAACCCTCATAACTTTGGCATGAAATGTCAGATTTAGGCAAAACAAAAGTTGATCTTCACTTTTTTGATAGCCCTGGACTCGAAAATGAGCTTAGATTTCCTCCAACATGCACCAAAAGTGACCATGCAAGAGCACCCAAATAGAGAGACAATCTCAAGGTATGAAACCCTCAAGGAATCCCGAACTAACTCTGCAATGATTTTCTCAAAAATCTAAGAAGGGGTTGCAAATCAAGGCTCTGATACCATGTTAGAAACCAAGATCAGACATACAAACCAAAAAACCTTCCACATAAGAGAAAATCAGAAAAAAAAAAAATTTATTCCAAAAAGATGTGCAAATAATATTATTCAAGAATTCATAATTACATGAGATGATTTGCTTTATAAAAGAAAAGATATGCATAACCCTAATCTTATCTTGAGAAACAAGATAGCTCAATAAGATAAGGATGACAATAATAAACCTAGGAATTAAAATATTACCTAAGTAAAGTTGTGCAAGTGTAATTAAATATTAATTACACTAACAGGTATGGTTGACATGGGTACACACCTAGTGAAAACCATTACTCACTAGTCCTTGTGTGTTTCTTGTTTTTCTATTGTATTTGAAAGGCTCGCCTAGTGAATATTGGACTTCACTAGCTTATGGTGCCTTAAGTTCATGATTCACCTAGAAAATATCAAACTTTGTTAGTTTGTGAGTTATGAATGCCTTGGGTATGGATCCGTGATTTTCATACCCTCCTTTTTGTATTTTGTTTGTTTCATGATTTTTCATGTATGTTTTGTGTTGTCTTGATGCATTGCATACATGTATGTTCCCTTGCATTTATGATGTCTTTCCATAGAATCTTGAATCTTGGGGGCTTATGCACCCCCCTAGATTCATAGTCATCCTATATCTTCAACATGTGGACAATCATACCCCTCTTGACATATTTTATACTTTAGTGCGAGTCTAAGAAAAAGTCCATACTCTCACTAAAGTGGGGGCTAAATGTAGAGTCATAAATTGTCACCCTTGAAAATTTCACAATATGTTTTTCTCCCTCATAAGTGCATGGACCTAATTGTACATCTAATGTCCTAAATTATGCACTCCATAGCCCATTTGGATATTTACCAAGAAAACCCATTTGCAAAACCAATATAAACATTTAATATTTTGCTCCTGACACCTTACATCTTGTAAAATAGGGCCAAGACTAAGTCACCCTAGGAAACTTGGTCCTTCTAATTTACCTCTAAATTTCAATATGTTGGAGTTGGCATTTTATTATTTGAATTTAATATGTCAAATGTCGACTATCGAAATTTATTTTTTGGGAAATTGGAATAATTGTATATAAATACCTAATCATTTCACCATTTGAAATCTAAGTAAGAATTAAGTGAAAGAATTATCATCAAGAGAATTAACAAGTAATTATTATCAATTCAAGAGTAGTCAAGAGTAGATTTATTGTAGCATTTCAACATTGAAGCATCATGCCAAGCTTTATGTGAGTTCATTCATGTTTATGTTATCATTTTGTTTGTGAGGACTAACCCTTGTAGGTCTTCCAAGAAATCAAACCTTGAGGTCATGTGAATGACTTCAATCCTTCAAGGAAATCAGATTTGAGTGGTGAGTTGCAATCCATTGTTGATTCATCATTCATTTTTTATTTAGCATATATCCCTCAATAGGATAAGCTCTCTATCATCAACTTTGCCAGTGTGGAGGTGGAAACACCAATATGGGGTTAGAAAAAGGAAAGGCTCTATATGGCACAACCCTTCCTTTCTCTATGAATGTGTGGGTTTCAAATTTGAAGAAGTTTAGAGGAATATTGAAGATCATTTATTCGTTGTTACATTCAAGCCCTGCAATTTGACAACATATGAAAACTCAATTATTTTAGCATCTAATAAATATCTAATAGTGAGACATGGAAGAAAGAAGGCTCTGAGTAGGCTCTAGAGGACTGTGAAATTCATATTCCAGTTTTAGTTACTATGACATACTTGCACTAGGTGACTCGGTCCTCCAAATCCAACTCCAGATTCATACCATAGGTACATAAAACTCTGCTTAGTCTATTTTTGAACTTTGAATTTGTTTGTGACTTTCTAGATTTGTTGTATTTGCATCACAATAGGTTATTTGCATCATTTTTTAGTCATATCATTACATTTCATACAAAACATATTTCCAAATCTCTAAAGTTAGATTCTAGGATTGGTTGGCTCACCTTTTAGGTTGTAAGTCAATCTCCTATCCTAGCCAATATCAAATTTAATGATAAGAGGCGCCACACCATATTTTTGGAAAAGCCTTAATATCCTAAGGTAAAGACCTCTAGGGTTTCACTTTTCCACCTTATCACAAACATTAAAAAAGAATCCCACCCTATATCAAGCATGCATGTCTTATAGAGAAAAAATAATGTGAACAATGAAAAAAAGCATAAAACCTCTTACCATACAAACCTTTTGATGACTTGATTATTATGCCCTAAATAATTACCTAATGATGAAATTTGAATTTAGTCTCCTAATTTTATAGCACAACCATATTGCATCCAATATTATTCCTTTAAATAGCTTATGGTGTTAGAAAATAGAATGTGAACAATAATGATAGAAGCTTAAATCAACTATAAACTAGATCTAACAGTGTTTTCCATATGGAGTTTATATCAACAATAACAATGAAAGCATAGAACAAAAAAATGAACATCAAACACAGTGTTTAATGTGGAGAACCCTTACAAGAAAAAAACTCCACCAAAGAAGAGATGAATAGCTTGTATTATCAGAAAAATGTGATTACAATACATCTAATCTAACTCCTCTTCATCCTTCAATCTGAGAGCATAATCCCTGCAAAGAAAACTTGAAGAAAAACATTGTCATCTCCACTTTCAAGCACCTATCATGTAGAATAATGCAACCCATGAATAATGTCATCCAAATTGGACAAATCCTCATGCCAACACCTTGGAATCATCAATTGTAGCTCATAATCACCTCTTACAACTGTCATATGGCATCTTTCATGCATGTATGCATAAGGACCAAGATAGCAAATATATTGTCATAGAAGTTGTCATAGTCATCATAGAATCTTATGATAGGTGTCATAGTTGTCATAGTTTCTCTTACAACTTATGACAATTGTCATAATATCTCATAATAGTGTATTCTCAAGGTGGACACCTAAAATCTCCATATTAACCATTTTACCATTACTGTGACAACTATCCAATAAAAGTAACACAATAACTCCCTACCAGTAAAACGGTAATTACTGAGGCCAGTAAAAACATAATTGCCACTATTAGTGAAACCTTCCATCCCTTATGAGTAAATTACAAACAATATTATGAGTAATTAAATTACATGATATTTACAAGGTTGATGGCATCTTTATCCCAACATTCTCCCACTTGACATCATAAATTGTAAATACACTAATAGGAAAAAATAAATATAAGCCAACTAAGTGCAACTAACGAGGACCATGGATTTCCCACACCAAGTAAATATCCCTGTGCTCACAAGTTTAGTAAGTACATCTGCAACATATTCTTTGTGTCAATCTTATTCATCTCAATCTGACAATTAGAAATCAATTCACAAACAAAATAGTACTGAATATTCATGCATGTTTAGTTCATGCATGATACATCAAATTCTTAGCTAAATGAATTGCACTTTGACTATCACAATTAATCTAAATAATTTTGCAATCAAAACCAATACCTATACACAAAATTTGTAACTAAATTACCTCCTTAGAGACATGAGTAGCATCCATATGCTTTGCTTCTATGGTGAATAAATCAATTGTGGCTTGCCTTTAACTCATCCAACTCATCCAAACAGAGTAAACACATACCCAATGGTGGACCTTTGGTTGTCCAAGTCACCTGCCCAATCTACATCAACAAATACATGTATGTCTAATGAATTGACCACATTATCAGTGCCATGATAATGCAAACAATAATCAAAATTGCTTCACAAATATCTAAATACGCTCTTAACAAAATTCTAATGCTCTTTACCAAGGTTAAACATAAACCTGCTTAGAATTCTCACTGCTTGGGCTATATATGGTCTAGTGCAAACCATTGCATACATCAAACTACCAACGACACTAGCATAAGGAACCTTACAGATATCCTCAAAATCATCATCAAAATTAGGACACATATCTAAGCTCAACTTAGTACCAACCAGAAGTGGAATACAAACTGGCTTATAGTCATGCATATTAAACCTCTGCAAAATGGTATCAACATACTTACTCTAACTTAACCAAATCTTTCTATGGCCTCAATACCTACTAATCTCCATCCCAAGAATGTATTTTACAGCCCCCAATTCCTTCATAGAAAATGTGCCAGAAAGTTGTGTCTTGAGCTCACCAATCATCACCTTGATGCTACCAATAAACAACATATCATCAACATACACGACAATAATTAGGATCTAATCATCAATAACCTTAATGTACACATAATGATCCTCTTTTCTCTTAAGAAAATCCAACTTTAATGCAAAAGCATCAAACTTCTGATACCACATCCTGGGTGACTTTTTCAAACCATACAAAGATCTCTTTAACCTACAAAACAATTGTTCTTTTCTCTTCACAACAAAACCATTAGGTTGTCACATATAAATCTCCTCCTCAAGCTCCCCATGCAAGAAAGTAGTTTTAACATCCATTTTCTCTATCTCAAAATCACAAGCAACAACAATAGATAATAAGAATCTAATAGAATTAGTCAATTTAGCGTCAAAAGAGAAAATTTCACCAAAATCAACTCCCTCTCTCTGGGGGTATCCCTTGGCCACTAATACAGCCTTGTACCACTCTTGTTGACCATCTACTCCAAATTTCTTTTTAAATACCCATTTACATCCAGTGTGATTCCTTCCTTTGGGAAAACTAACAAGATCCTAGGTGTTACAACTATCCAAATCCATCATCTCCTCCTACATGGATTGCAACCAAGACTCACTTTCCTCCAAAGAGAGCCTCCCTGAAAGATCTAGGTTCATTGTCAGTACTCAATAAAGAAAATATATAATGAAAATCTAGTGGGTTATACCTGTCGATTGGATTTCATTATCTTTTGGATCTTCTAAGAATAGGAGTATGGGGCTATTATTGTCCTTGATCTTTCTCAACCTCTTCTTGATTTTCTTCCTCATGTTCTTTGGTTTGATTAGTAAACTCATCTGAACCGCATCTTCCTCCTCCTCATCCTCAAGTTCAACTCTCTATTCTTATTGAGGTGCAACTTCCTGCTTAATTTTAAAGTGCACTCTCTTTTCCTTATCCATTTCCTTTGGTTGTTCAAGATAAAAAAATAACATGAAACTTTCCTTGAAAATCACATCCCTAGAAAAGATATTTTCTTGGTTAGAGGATTCCATAACTTATAATCTTTTACATTATCACCATATCTAATGAAAATGCAATTTTAAGCTTTTGGATTGAACTTAGTTCATTTTTTATTTAGGCATATGAACATAAGCCTCAACCATGTACCCTTAAATGTGAAACAAAATGTTTCTTACCTATCCACATTTCATCATGTTTTGTTTCAAGAACCTTACAAGGAGATATATTCAACAAGTAACAAGCAATACTTACAAATTCTTCCCAAAAGCATCTATAGAGCAATGAACTACTTAGCATACTTCTGGCTCTTTCCATAATCGTCTAATTCATCCTTTTTGCCACTACATTCTCTTGAGGAGTATATAAGGAGTAGTTTTTTATCTAAAAATTCTCGTATGCTTAAAAAATTCATCAAATTCATTTGAACAATATTTCCCTCCATTATTAGACCTCAAAACCTTAATATTACAATCTGTTTGATTTTCAACTAAGGCTTTAAATTCTTTAAACTTAGTGAAAACTTTAGATTTATACCACATATAATATAACCAGGTATATCTTGTAACATCATCAACGAAGGAGATAAAATATCTATATTTTCTAATTGATTCCACATCAATGGGACAAAATACATCTAAATGAATAAGTTCCAATTTATTCTTAGATTTATTACTATCTAAAGGAAAATATTTTCTATTTTGTTTTCCAAACACACAATGTTCACAAAAAACAAAACTCTCACTTAGTTCATTTTTTATTTAGGCACATGAACATAAGCCTCAACCAAATACCCTTAAATGTGAAACAAAAGGTTTCTTACCTATCCACATTTCATAAGGTTTTGTTTCAAGAACCTTACAAGGGGATATATTCAACAAGTAACAAGCAATACTTACAACTTCTTCCCAAAAGCATCTATAGAGCAATGAACTACTTAGCATACTTCTGGCTCTTTCCATAATCGTCTAATTCATCCTTTTTTCCACTACATTCTCTTGAGGAGTATATAAGGAGTAGTTTTTTGTCTAAAAATTCTCGTATGCTTATAAAATTCATCAAATTCATTAGAACAATATTCCCCTCCATTATTAGACCTCAAAACCTTAATATTACAATCTGTTTGATTTTCAACTAAGGCTTTAAATTCTTTAAACTTAGTGAAAACTTCAGATTTATACCACATATAATATAACCAAGTATACCTTGTAACATCATCAATGAAGGAGATAAAATATCTATATTTTCCAATTGATTCCACATCTATGGGACAAAATACATCTAAATGAATAAGTTCCAATTTATTCTTAGATTTATTACTATCTAAAGGAAAATATTTTCTATTTTGTTTTCCAAACACACAATGTTCACAAAAATCAAAACTCTCACTTAGTTCATTTTTTTATTTAGGCACATGAACATAACCCTCAACCAAATACCCTTAAATGTGAAACAAAAGGTTTCTTACCTATCCACATTTCATAATGTTTTGTTTCAAGAACCTTACAAGGAGATCTATTCAACAAGTAACAAGCAATCCTTACAACTTCCCAAAAGCATCTATCAAGCCATGGGCTACTTAGCATACTTTTGGCTCTTTCCATAATTGTTTGATTCATCCTTTTTGCCACTACATTCTCTTGAGGAGTATATAAGGAGTAGTTTTTTGTCTAACAATTCTTGTATGCTTACAAAATTCATCAAATTCCTTAGAACAGTATTCCCTTCCATTATTAGAACTCAAAACCTTAATATTACAATCTGTTTGATTTTAAACTAAGGCTTTAAATTCTTTAAACTTAGTGAAATCTTCATATTTATACTACATATAATATAACCAGGTATATCTTGTAACACCATCAATGAAGGAGATAAAATATCTATATTTTCCAATTGATTCCACATTCACTGGACAAAATAAATCTAAATGAATAAGTTCCAATTTATTCTTAGATTTATTACTATCTAAAGGAAAATATTTTCTATTTTGTTTTCCAAACACACAATGTTCACACAAATCAAAACTCTCATCACAATAGGAAAAACCGTCTAATTTTTTTTATTCAAAATTGTTTTTAAACTAGTCTCACTAATGTGGCCCAATTACGATACCACAACATACAAGTATTTTGGGATTTCTTAGTTACATTGGTAGATTTAACAACAATAGTGGCTTCAAGCCTAAAAAGATTCCCCTTCCTTGTCCCTCTTGCTATCACCAAATTTCCTCTTACCAATATGCAACCATGCTTATCAAATGCTACATGCAATCCTAAATCATTTAACTTAGAAACTGAAATCAAATTTCTTGCTAATATTGGGATATGAAAAACATCAGAGAGGGTTTTTAACCTCCCATCACTGAAACACAATTGAATCTTACCCCTTCCAACAATAGGATATGAAAACTTATCACCGAGGTAGACTTCACTTCCATCATATATTTCATATGTGGAAAACCACTCCTTATAAGGAGTCATATGATATGAGAATCTTGAATCAATTAATCCATGTTCACAAGTCATAATATGAAAAGAAGAAACCAAAGATTCATCACCTAAGTTTGAGGATTTCTTTGTGGAGGAATTGATTTGTTTCTTTGGATTTCTACATTCCTTCTTCACATGTCCTCTTTTTCCACAATTCTAGCATTTCATTATGTTCTTCTTCCTAGGAGTTTATATTTTCTGTTAGACTTGTCCTTAGGCCCATTCTTATCACCTTTAGGCCCTCTTTCTTTAATCCTTCCCCTAACATTAAGAGCATCACCTGAACTATCCATAGTTTTTCCTCATTTCCTGTGACAACAAAGTTGCTACAAGAGCATCCATCTTTGGATCTTTGAGGTTAGCAATGATAGAAAGAATTAAATTATCCATGAGTCAAGTAAAGAAAAAAGAAGCATAATGCATTTATCTCCTTCTTCAAATTAACATCTATAGAGCCTTGTTGACTCAAAACCAAATTAAATGAATTTAAATGCTCAACTATTGATTCACCTTTCATCATCTTAAGAGAAAATGAATTATGTTTCAAGTAGAGTTTATTTACCAGAATTTTTGCTTGGTAGATCTCACCTATTCAATTCCACAAAGCATGTGCAGTATTTTCCTTTGACACATTCAGGAGAACAAAATCGGCAAGACACAATCTAATAGTACCATGTGCCATTTTATCCATCTTCTCCTGATCTTCATTATTCATTTTTTCGGGTGTCTTTTCATTTGTTATAGCCACCCATTGATCTCATTCTTCAAGGATGTCCTCCATTTTTAGCTTCCATGAATCATATCCCACTTCGTTAAATTTTTTATGTCCAAATGAGAAGAACTTGCAGCCATGGTTTCAACACAAAAAACTGCAAAAACAAATCAACCAAACTCCCACTATAGAGCTCAAAAAACCTCTCTTCTACCACCCAAGACACATAACTGGCAAAGCTATGATACTAAATGTTGGAAAATGGAAGGTGAATAGGAATAATAGAAGATTAAATCAACTATAAATCATATATAATAGTGTTTACCATATGGAGTTTATATCAGCAATAACAATGAAATCATAGTACATAAAATTGAACATCAAACACAATGTTTAATGTGGAGAAACCCTTTTGGGGAAAAGCTCCACCAAATAAGAGATGAATAGATTGTATTATTAGAAAAATGTGATTAAATTACATATAATCTAACTCCTCTTCAGCCTTCAATACAACAACATAACCCTTGCAAAGAAAACTTGAAGAAAAATATTGCCATCTCTACTTTCAAGAACCTATTATATAGAATAATGCAACCCATGAAGAATGGCATCCAATTGTACAAATCCTCATGCCACCACCTTGGAATCATTAATTTCAACTCATAATGACCTCTTACAGATGCTCTTACAACTGTCATAAGGCATCTTTCATGCATGGGCGTCGAGGGGCTGAGATAGCAAAGATACTATCATAGATGTTGTCATAGTCATCATAGAATCTTATGATAGGTGTCATAGCTATCATAGATGCTCTTACAACTTATGAAAATTTTCATAACATCTCATAATATCATATTCTCAAGGTGGACACCTATAATCTCCATATTAACCATTTCACCATTACTATGACAACCATTTAATAAAAGTAACACAATAACTCACTGCTAGTAAAACAATAATTACCGAGGCCAATAAAAACTTAATTGTCACTATCGGTGAAAATTTTCATCCCTTATGAGTGTATTACAAACAATATTAAGAGTAATTAAATTACATGATATTTACAAGGTTGATGACACCTTTATCCCAACATATGGAACATTTGATTTATGAGAATGGATGGAGGGTTAAAAAAATTAGGACGAAGGGCTAGGATTGCATGAGAAAGAAAAAAACTAAATTTAAATTTGAGTGTGAGGAGTGAGTAAATTCCAGTGGCTGATGAATGGAGGGCTAGGATTGACTTGATTAGATGATTGGTTGGGATAGAAAAATAGTTTAAATTTGGATTTAAGGTAGTTGGAGATGGGTGGCTTGAATTAGTTTCATTCATTTGATGGCTAGGATTGAACACCAATTTTATTTTGGATTGGTTACTTATATTTATTTCAATATCTAATTATGGTGTGATATGATTGTCATATTAGTGGTGGATTAGAATAGGATTTTGTGTTAAATTAGGATAATTTATCAAATAATTATATTATTTAATTAATTAGGGGGTGGATGTCAGACATGATTTATTTTATTAATGTGGTGATGGAGAAAGAATTATAGGCTAAGTCCTAATTAATTCAATTTTATCTAATTAATCAATGTTGAGGTAATGTGGGTGTGGTTACAATGGACTTAGTATGGTACTAAAAGTGGTAAAATGGTGGTGATAGATGTGTTAGGATACCATCAATTTTGGGCATCTATACATTTCATTTTAAAATTATATGTTACAATTTGTAAATAATTTTTTTTTCTTCTAAAGCCCAATAATTTAATAAAGTGCATATACATAAGTATTATTAATTTAGACTAATTAATTATTGAGTTGAATTGATTTGAGTATTATATTTAGTAACTAAATTGTGTGAGAATATAAATTTAAAGTAAGTACACATAGTTTGATAATTTCAATGAATTCACAAAGATTGATGAATATCTCAATCTAATAAGCTTCAAGATCAAGAATAATGAGTATCAAACTATTGATTTCCTTGGAATTAGAAATTTATATTAATCATATGCAAGGATGAATATAAAATGTTTTGAAATAATTTATAGTTGTGAACTTGTCATTATAGTTTATTGATCTTTATTTTTCATTTGATCTAATAAGGTCTTTGACTTCTTCTCTAGGTTTTATTTAAAATACGTAGGAGACCTAGTGGTACTTAAAATGATCTTAAATGATTTTTGTTGAGTCATGATGAGCGTTCACTTGGATCAATTCCCAAAATTTTAAAATATCAAAAATTAAAAAAATGATCATATAAATACCTTTAAAATGATTATGTAAAGCTAGATTCCTTTTAGAGAACTAATTGAAATATGTGGATGTGAATGATAAATGTGAATTATTTTCTTAATTTTCATATGATTAGAATGAGTGCTTTAAAATGAGAAAAATATATTACATAAACTTGTATTTAGTCAATCCTAGATAAGAAGGGTAAAGATGAGAAATTGATCACGTTTAAATTAATATTTTTGTTGAGTTTAGGAATATATGAGGATGACCTCATGATTATAAACTAATATTGAGATAGAAAAGGGCTAGATCTTAGTGAATAATGTGTGTACAAAAGAAGTGTATCCATAGCAGTGATAAATAAGTGGATAGTGTGAATGTATAAGGGCATGTGAATATGTGAAATGTGATAAGCTGTAGGTGCATAAGAAGATTTGAAATGAGGAAGGTGGATAACATAGGGATAAGGACCCAACTTTTACATAAAATTAAGTCAAATTTATCAATATGTCTATGTATCAAAACACTCCCTTTAAAATAGACACAAAACTAAATAAAAATGGTATGCATATACAAATTTTGCCATTACATTAATTGCAATTCCTTGATTATGTAAAATATTTTACTTTTTAATTTACTAATGTTTCATGTTTTATACATAAACATCTATGAACCAATTTAGGAGCTTCTTATTTTTTAAAGGAACTCTCTTTATGCTTACACTAGTTTGTTGTTTTCCTAATATTTTTAGATGTAGATTTTGCAATTTATAGATAAAACTTGTGTGAACAATTTTCATTCATCAACATTTCAGATCATATTACATTCTCTTCTCTTTTTTATCATCTTGATGATAGATCATGTAGTGTGATTCAAAACATTGATGAATACAAATTGTTCACACATTGTAATCTAGAAGTTGCAAACTCTATCTATATGGACTATGGAAATATCACGGACCTTTAATTTTTAGATGTTATAAGTCAACAAGCACATCTAGATTACTTTTAGGAAACAAATGACAAATTTTTAATATTTTATGCTCTTGCACATGCATGTTTTCTAATTCTTATCTTGTTACTGTTGTTTTTTCTTTGTTCCACTTTTATCATTACTAACTTTTTTTATTATCAAAATATAGAAATGTTTATAAATATTATTTCTCTTCATTTTTAATTATATATTACTTAGTTTTTGTTTATTATGTAGTTTTAATGAACTTATTGTGCTCATGCTATTTTTTATTTACTTTTGTGCTTGTTTTGATTTGAGTGTCTTAATGCGGTAACATATTGACAAGTACCAATCTTTTGTTAGATTTGGTTCACAAACCAATGCCTATTCTTCCTTATTCTACTCTCATTTGCACTTAATCTCATACATCTACTCTCTTAATATATACCATCAATTCAATCTTATACAGTTAATCTCTTAATTTATATCTTCAATTATTTCTGTGAGATATAAGATTGATCCAAATTGACCTCATAAAAATTAGAAATAACCCTCAAAATCCACAACGTCAAATTTAAATTATATTATTTCTATTTTTGTTGGGAATAACTATGAATATATCTAACCCATATTACATATAATATGATGTTATACATAGTACACAAAGACATTCATTATGCGCTTAAAATGACACAAGGAGAAAAAAGCGAGATGAGTGAATTCTAAAAGTTTTGTACCATATTCCAAAACCATCAACCATCTATAGAGGCCTTCCTATCACATGATGTTCTAATAATTTTAAGTCTAATCAACTCATCTTTAGTGGAACAACTATAAACAATAGGCCGATACGAGATCCCTTTAAGGACATTTTCATTTTCTTTATATATTTAGGCCATTCAAAGGGGTGATCCCATCATTTTCGGGAGATCCTGATTTTTGCTGAAATCACATATTTTTAGAAAATATAATGATGGGTGATCCCACAATAGTGGTTTACAATTTTTGACCAAACTGGACACTGAAATAATTTTTTTTAACTAAATCTTCACTTTCAGGCACCTATAGCAGCTAAACCATGAGGAATTTGAAGATGATGAAAACTAGAGTTTTGTGACATTTTGTCTATAGATTTTAAATATATATTTTAAAAAAAATTTGGAATCAAATTGCACTTCTTTTTCCATCTCCCTCAAAAACTAGTTTTTTTTAGAAAACAGTATTTTTAAAAAGTGACGCTCACCGTATAACGCATAACATTTTTTCCATGAAGGATAAAATTTTAATTATTTTGAATTTAAATTTATGACTCTGATATCTAGTGCTTCCACTTGGTTAGATAGTTTTTTATTGATTTTTTTTTCTTTAATCAAGTTTCAAAGTCAAACCAATTACAATTCAGACATAGCACGACCGTATAATGCGTAACATTTTTTGTATATATCAAAATTCAATTTTTTTTGTTTTGTTGGATTAAGGACTTCAATATATAGTGCACTCATATTTTTTATTTTTTTTTATAATCTGCTATTTTTCCACATGTGAAAAACATAGAGCTTTATTTTTGGTGAAAAACCTACATTCACAAGAAGTAAAAAATAAATATAATAATCAAATTAAATTTAATTAAAATTATGCTTTTTTGGAATCTTATAATAAGGACTACATAATTAAAATAAATAAATTTTAAATGAATTCATTTGATCCCCCAAAAGGTAAATCAAAAGTGGTTTTTTATTAGCATTTTGATAGGTGTAAAGGAGACTCTATTATAGGTATGGTTTAAAACTAGTAGGGTTCTATCAAAGGGGGATCAATCTAAGGTGTTTTGATCAAACCATCTTCAATTGGAATCCTTTAAATGGAACTTTTCAAGGATTAAATCATTATATTTTCTTAAAATATGTGGTTTCAGCAAAAATCAAGATCTCTGAGAAAGTGTAAACCACTATTGTGGCAGCACTCTGATTTAAGCCTTCAAAAGTTCTATTTAAAGGATTCCAATTGAAGAGGGTTTAATCGAACCACCTTAGATCAAACGCCCTTGGATAGAACCTCGCTAGTTTTAAACCATACCTATAACGAAGTCTCCTTTACACCTATCAAAATGCTGATAAAAAACCACTTTTGATTTACCTTTTGGGGGATCAAATGAATTCATTTAAAATTTATTTTTTGTAAGTATGTATTCCTTATTATAAGCTTCCCAAAAAGTATAATTTTAAATAAATTTATTTTATTATTATATTTTATTTTATTTCTTGTGAATGTAGGTTTTTCACCGAAAATCAAGCTCTTGTTTTTACGTGGAAAAATAGAAAATTATTAAAAAATGAAAAAATAGTGCACTAGATATTGAAGTCCTTGATCCAAAAATAATAATTGAATTTTGATACATACAAAAAAAGTTATGTTGTATACAATCCGTTTATGTTTGAATTGTAATTGGTTTGACTTTGAAACTTGATTAAGGAAAAATATTCAATAAAACACTGAAACCAAATGAAAGCACTAGATATTGTAGTTACAAATCTAAATTTGAAAAAAAATAGAATTTTATCCTTCATGGAAAAAAATTTATGTTGTATACAGTGAGCATCACTCCTTAAAAATGGTGTTTACTGAAAAAAAATAGTTTTTGAAGGAGATGGAAAAAGAAGTGCAATTTGATTCCAAAATTTTTGAAAAAAATATATTTAGAATCTACAGACAAAATGTCACAAATCACTAGTTTGCATTATCTTCAAATTCCTCATGGTTTAGCCACTATAGGTGCTCAAAAGTGAATATTTAGTTAGAAAAAATCAGTTTAGTGTCTAGTTTGGCCAAAAATTGTAAAGCAATATTGTGGGATCACCCAATTTAAGCAATATTGGCCCCTTAAATAATTTTTTGTTACTAGTGCTTTCGTATTAGATCTTTCCTTATTTTCTATTTTCTTGGGATTTTAAGATGCTATGGCTCAATAAACACTTCTCCATTACTTTTGTAAAGGAGACAATTTAATATTTTATTCTCTTTCAAAATTATTTTCCAATTCTTTTATTATCAATGTTTCCTACTTTAATTTTATTATTTTTAAATTATATATTATTGTAAGGTAAAATAACTTTCCTGATGTATATATGAATATTGAGTCTAGTGATCCATGTGAGATAACATAAATAAACTAGCAATCACACCTTGGTGTGCAATGGGTATGCTAAAGAGGTGTGGAAGGTCAATTTGAAAAAAAGAGTCTATTTTTAGATACATTTGTGCAATGTGATATGCATCCATTTACAAGGATGCAAACACGGTTGAAACAAAACCTGTCAAACAAGAAAATAATCAAGTTGTTTACATAAATATTTTTTCATATTATCTTTCCCTTGTTAGGTATGTCATTATTGGTACATAGTTTTAATGTTTGACGACTTTGATTAATTTAACTGTCAAATGTTATGTCACCATCAACACTATCCAACAAGAGTTCAAATAAAGAGGAAAAAAATATTCAAAACACAGAGCACACCAACAAACGACAAAAATCTCTCATGTAGTGAATTTCTAAAATGAGATTATTTGAGTTGATGCATACCGTGGAGAAAAAATAAGAAGGGGCGATGTAATGTCCAGCTATAAAAAATATTTTTACCTTTTTCCCCCTAAATTTCCATACCTTGCTCCAAAGCTCCCATTTTTGCGCACGAAGGTAGAATGCTAACAAAATTAATGAGATTTGGCTTTACATCAGTGAGTTGCATTTTCTTGGAAGTTGGTAGAATTTTTTAACAAATTCATATTGTGTAATTATGGTAGGTCATGAGGCAACATTTGTTTGAGGAATTTTGTCAAATATTTTAACTCCCTAATTCTTTTCAAAATTCCATTTATGTGGTCTTGCTTGTTGGTGAGGCATTTGGTGATAACTATGGTAAATTATTATTTACTAGTTGAAAGAAATAATTAACAATTTGAAATTTGACCACATTAACAACCTATTTTTGGTTGAGGATCTGATTGGAAGGGTAAATTACCTTTGTTGTAATAGCTAATTGGTCTATTCTAAGTCTGCTCAATTCTACTAGTAGTGTTTGGGTGGATAACAATTGAGACTTCATTAGTGCAATATGACCGATTTTTGGGCTCAGTGAGGCAACCACACTCTATATAAATTATTGCATGACTAGATGCATGCACTACATTTCACCACATAAAAATAATTCCCATGTTCATACTCGTGCTCATGCTCATGGACATTACTATGATTATGGTTATGGTCATGACAATGTTCATGATCATGATCATGGTTTTGGTTTTGGTTATAATTATGATTGTGCTCATGTCTGTGGTTCTCTTTGCAAATTCCATAATCAGGATCATGATTGTGAAGATGATTTGCATGCCCATTCACATCTGAGTCATTGCAACACCCATTGATGATGATGAGCATGACCACCTTTCTCTCCTTTCAAGAGAAGCATGTAATGGAATGTTACAATTAGCCAAGTGCCCATGTCTACTAGCACAACCATCTACGAGTAGATATAACCCATGAAAGCAAGCACCACCAAGGCTACCTTAGTCAATAGGTAGAATGCAACATTTATGTATATGTCCTCACCGATCCCCACCCTATTTTCACTGCACTAGCAATCTTCCTTATTTCATTAATTTCACACCCATAACTATGTGTGCAGATTCTGTGGGTACCACAAAGCCTTCCACACCCATAGCTATCTCCACATTTGTTGCTGCTAATGTCGGTGCATCATTAATTCCATCGCCCATCATGGCAGTCATGCCCTCCTACTTTAGCTCTCCACAATTTTTGTGTTGTAAGCAAGATAACCTTCTCATATAGCATAGTATTCAAACTTGCATTAGCTTTTGTTGTCTCAAATCTTTATAAGACCTATATCTATAAAAATGAATTTTGTACTAACTTTGAGATGACTGGATCCAGGATTATAAAATCTCAAGAAATTTGATTATTCCTGTGAAAGAGTACACTAAGGATTCCTATGTCTCCCTTTTAGGAGACTCTTTGCAAAGGCACTACTCTATTTTGGCAACTACTATATTGGAAAACTTGAAGTTGGAAGAGGATACTTTTTCAATAAGAAAGAAAAAAATCAAATATATTATATTAATGTCCATGAATAGCTTAAAGTAGGTTGGAATTGATCCCTACAATAATTATCTAATTCTTTTACCTTACCCAAAAAATATATCCACTTTAGCCTTAAGGTGGAACTAATGTGAGATCTATATTGTGATTGCATTATTTGTGTATTACATGGTGTATAGGAAAGGATTTTAATGCAAGTTTTCTATAAGAAATGGGTGGTGATAATAGTTTGAGTGTTGGTCATATAATTATTAGATCCATTTATTAATTATTATTGTCAAGTTTGGGTAGATAGTAGCTATTATTATATAGGTTTCAAGCATGCTAGAAGCCTAAAAGTAAGAAAATGGCTAAAGATTGTCTACTTCTTACACATGGCATACTCTAGGTAAAACTTTGTGCAAATATTCAAAGTTCTTAGTTTGAATGAAGGTTTAATGTTACATGCTATTGTATTGTATCAACTTACCATCTAAAATAATGCATTTCTTGGAGATAAAATATATTGAGTTTCATGTTTATGCTATGTAAAGTTCAAACCATTGAAACACTTAGTTCAATTAGCATGAAAACTATTTGAAAAAATATTACATGTGTCAAACTAAAAATATCAAAAAATATTGTGCAATTCTAGTGGGGTTTTTACAATGGTATCAAAGCTAGAATTCTTGCCAGCATGTGAGTTTTGGATACAAATTTTGGTTTCAAAATTTTTAGGGTAGTATTGGGTTTCTTTAGTTGTGTGATCATTTATGAATCTAAAGGACGAGGAATATATAGCCTACATGAGTAGAAGGGAGAGAGCAGTAGATAACTTATTTGATTCAGAGTTAGAAGAAGAGGAAAACATGGGTTACAGGCATGAACCACTTAAGGGTAGCACCATGCAAATTTTGAATAACCTTGCAAGGGGTTAACAATAGTTGGTTCATCTCCTTTCTCAATTTATGACAACTCATAACAATGTTGGTAATAATGGTACAAGAGGGACTATTGGTCACAACGGTGATAATGGAAAAAAATGAGAATAATGGTGAAGGGAGCAACACTCACATTCTTGCACAAAGTCACACTAGGGAAGCTAGTAGAGTGACTCATAAACCTATTTTACCTCAATTCTTGGGAGGACAACAAGTTGGAAATTAGGGGCAACAAGGAAAAGGTGAAGGGGTCACTTTATTGAGGGAGTATCAAGCTCTTGGTGATGAATTCCGCACAACCATGTCTTTATAGGATTTTTGCACCATTAAGTAGAGGAATAGGCCAAGGGATCACAATAGAGGCCCCAAGAATCAGGATCTCTAGCAAAAGGTGGGGAAGTTATCTATTCCTTCCTTTGATGGCTCTAATAAATGCACTGCAAGAGTGTGGGTTTTGAAGTTTGATACATATTTCCAACTCAATCATATGTTGGAGACAAAGGCCATCAAATATGCTACATTACATTTGGATGGAGAGGCCCACAAGTGGTGGTACCATGGGTTGGTCACATTGGGTCATGCTAGCATTACCTCATACTTGGAATTCACATAGAAGTTGATTGACATATTTGACATGAAAGACTCAGAGTTACATTTCAAGGAGTCGGCACAGCTTAAGCAGGTTGGGACAATGGATGCCTACATTTCAAAGTTTCAAAGACTCTCAATCATGGTGATGGATGTGTCAGAGCATAGGTTGATCCTTATTTTTATTGAGGGGTTATCCAAGCCACGACGTGGTTGGATTAAGGCCTTCAAACCAAAGCCATTGCATGATGCTATCATTAGGGCATGTGACATGGAAAATTATGTCCCAAAGAGAGAATTCCCATCTAAACCCTTCATTCCTGAGAAAAAAAAAGAAGATAAGAAACCCTTCCAAAAGGATTGTCCCAAGAAAGACAAATTAGATGATGAGGCTTGTAGAGAATTGAGGAGGAAGAAGCAATGTTTCAACTACAAGGAGCCATGGGAGCTTGGCCATAGATGCATGGGAAGGGTAAGGTGCATTACATTGAGGTTATTTCTGATAGTGATGGTGAAGAGGAGGCAGAATAGGGTTAGGGCAGCGAACATTGTTTTTCAAATGATGAACAACCACATGAGGAGGTTAAGAGGAGCTATTGCCACTTTATCAGGTACTCCTAGATTTAATTATTTTAGAGTTAGGGGAGTATTATAGGGGCAATGAGTCATGGTCTTGATTTATAGTGGGGCAATCCATAATTTTATAGACTCAACATTGGTGGCTAAGAGAGGTATTCCGATAGAGAACTTCGAGGGATTTAATGTGATGGTAGCTAAGAGAAGTATTCACAAAACTTCCAAATAATGGAGCTGAAATTCAAGGCCCAACAGATGGTAAGAAAGTGGTTCTAGGAGGTATGGCCAATGCTTCTCCTAAAATAGTTTCAGCTAAGTGGATGGAGTGTATATTCAAGCATGGGGATGTAGCTTGGGCACTAGAGTGTTTGATTACGTCCAAGGAATCTCTAGAATACAACCATATAATGTAAACATTTAGTCATTGTTGGGAAAATATAATAGGGTTTTTGGAGAGATTCCTCTAGGGAGACCTCCTGATAGAAGTTTCGAGCATACTATTGAGCTAGAAGAGGGAGACAAATCATTGATAACCACTCCTTATAGGCATCCAAAGAAGTTCAAGGATGAGATAGAGAAGGCCATCAAGGAGTTGTTAGATATGGGCCATATTAGACTAAGCTATAGTTCACTTGCTTTTTCAGTGGTCTTGGTTAACAAGAAGGATGGAACTATGCAAATGTGTATAGACTATCGGGATCTGAATAAGAAAATGATTAAAAATAGATATCCTATCCTTAGGATTGATGAGTCGTTAGATGAATTCCATGGGGAAGTCTATTTTTTGAAGATTGATCTTCAATCAAGATATCACCAAATCATAGTCAGATATCAAGATATACATAAGACAACGTTCAGGTGTCATTATGGGCACTATGAGTTCTTGGTCATGCCATCCGGGTTGACCAACACATTTTCTACTTTCCAGTTGTGTATGAACCAAATCTTCAATAAGCAACAACGTAAGTTTTTGGTAGTGTTCTTTGATAATCTCCTTATTTACAACAAGACTTGGGATGATCACTTTAGGCAGTTAAACGAGGTTTTGGTCATTATGGGAGAGCAGTCATTATATGCCAGTGTCTAAATGTGAATTTAGTATGACAAATATTTTGTATTTGGGCCATGTGATTAGTGCACAAGGTGTACATGTGCTTCAAGAGAAGATTTAAGAAATTTTGGATTGGCCATTGCCTAAGACCCTTACAGAGTTGCATGGATTTTTTAGCTTGTGTAGTTACTACAAGCGCTTTTTTAAGGGGTTTTCACAATTGGGTGAACCCCTAATAGATCTCACAAAGAAAGGTGCATTTAAGTGGATAAAGGATTCTTAGAGGGCATTTGATATAGGCTCAAGGAGGTTATGAGTAGTTTTCTAGTATTAGCACTTCTTGATTTTCACTCAACCTTTTGTGCTTGAGTGTGATGTTTTGGGTGAGCGTATAGGAGTTGTAATGATGTAGAACATACATCTGATAGCACTTGAGAGTCGGAAGCTTAGGGAATCAGAGAGATTATATTCCATCTATGACAAGGAGATGATCTCCATTATGCACCCCTTGGTGAAGTTTTGACAGTATTTGGTAGGTGGGAGATTTGTGGTTAGGACCGACCACAACAACTTGAGGTATTTCCTAGAATAGAAGGATCTAAATCAAAGGCAGTAGAAGTGGGTTAGCAAGATATAGGCCTATGATTTTGACATCGAGTATGTTAAGGAGAAGAAAAATATAGTTGTTATTTCCCTTTCCAAGAAATCAATTGCATGTTCCCTTACAGATATTTAAGCTGATTGGAAGTCCCACCTTATGGTGGAATATTCTAAGAATAAATTTTCCTGTGAGTTGATGGATGGTCACATTCAAAATGATAGGTACAAGGTAGTAGATGACATTATCTACTACAAGGACATGATATATTTAGTCCCTAAGTCAAAACTCAAGGAGAAGATTATGAGGGTTGTTCATGATACACCATTGGCAGGGCATCTTGGATACTTCAAAACCTATAGGAAAATCAGGAAGAGGTTCTCTTGGAAGGGCCTCAAAGATAATGTGTTGCAACATGTGAGGGAATGTATGACTTGCCAGCATAACAAGTTAGAGCACATTCATCTAGCAGAGTTGTTGCAACCATTTCCCATTTCAGAGAAGAAGTTGGAGAGTGTGTCCATAGATTTTATTAAAGGACTACTTAAGGTTCATGGCAGGGATTGCATTTATGTAGTGATAGATTGGTTGACTAAGTTCACCCACTTCTTCGCATTTTCATCAAAGTACAAGGAACTGTAGGTAGTAGATCTATTTTTCAGGAGGTGCTTAAAATCCACACGTTGCCCAAGGGTATGTGCAGGATAATCATGGAAAAAATAGGCCCTTAAGTGGCAATGAAAATTCAGAAAAATTAGAGTTAGGTTGATATTATTTCAAAAATATGTAAGAATAGAATCTGAATGGAATACTTGCGTAACTATTTGTCGAGTCAACATAAGGCATGGATTCAATGGTTCCATCTAGGAGAGCATTGTTACAATACCACTTACCATATGTCCATTTTCATAACACCATTCTAAGCATTGTATGGATATGACACTCCATTTGTGGATTTGGCATTTGGGGATAACAAGGCTCCCAAAGCCAAAGACTGGATACAGAAGAGCCAAGATATTCTTAAGGCTCTTAAGGATAATTTACAAGTGGCTTAGAATCAACAAAAGACTTATGTAGACAAACATAAGGTTGAGCACAGTTTTGAGGTAGCCCTACAAATAGTCTTCATTAAAGAAAAGTGATGCGGAAAAGTTGAAACCATGCTTTTATGGTCCCTACAAGATAATCGGGAGAGTTGGGGAGGTAGCTTACGAGCTTGAGCTACTAGAGGGAAGTAAGATTCATAATGTTTTTCATATATTGTGCCTTAAGAAGGCATTGGGACAACATGCTATTTCTTTAACAGAGTTATCCTCGTTGGATGAGGAAGGACAATTGGTATTGGTTCTTGATGAGTTCTGAATGTCTAAAAGAGGAGATTGAGGAGTAGTGTGATCAAAGAATATTTGATTAGGTGGAGAGACTTGCTCGTGGAGGATGCTATGTGGGAAGGAGAGCAAATTTTGTAACACTTAGGTAATTTGCAATTACTTGAGGGAAAGCAATCTTGAGAAGGGAGGACTCCAATGTCTCCTTCTCAATGATCGCTCCAAGTGGACTTACTAGCCTATTTAATTTTTGTAGGCTATAGTCGAGTGAAGGGAATTGTTTTATTTAATTATTTAATGTTGCTTGGCGGAAAAAAATACATTTATAAAGTAATGCTAAATAATTAATTAAAAGGTGTTATAAAGTGACTTTGGGAAAATATTTTAAAAAGAACTCGATAAAGACTTTATTTTATTTTTTGAACGGGAAAAATGCAAGTCATATATAAAATGGAAAATTGAACTCATTTGGAGGATGCTAGCCTATTTTCCCTAGAGTTCTTAGCTTTGGGGATGGAAACCGTAGACGATAAATTATGCTTTGTAATGAAAATCATAGTTTGTTTTTAATTCAGCTAAAATTTCTTATTATTATTTTCACCGTGAAGATTTTTTGACATGGCAATTCATAGCAAATCCTACGTTCTAGGAGCCTGGTAAAGACATTTGAAAAATATAATACAAGGCAGTGTCAAGTAACATAGAAATGACAAGAAAAAGATGACAACCCTGCCAAATAGTTAAGCGCCTGGATTTTTTAGCATTGTTATTAGTTATTTTGTGAGGATTAACAGATCAGGCCGTGTTATTACTAGTTAAGAGGATAACCCATAGTTGTAGGGCCTCAAGTGCTTACCAGGTCAGACTATCTACTTGCACTTCTTCAAATTATGGTATTGGAAGCCAGATATAACTACACAAATTGAATATTATACGCTGCTTACATGTATGGTTTTAGCACACCTTTTAATGATAATTGTTTGGATTTTATTGCTGCCATTGTGTAAAATCCCCACTTGAACGATTTTTAAACAGATTTATGCTCAGTTTGATCAGGTAAACATTTGTCAAAAACAATTGTCTTTATACTGATTTCGAGTTTGATTCCAAAAGTTTTCAGATTGGTTTTGCTAAGAAGATATACGGTACTCTATGAACAGTTTACAGGATACATTGCTTACATTAAAATATGTGCAACCAAAAATATAAAATAATTCATAACAGAAGAAAGTCCCTTCCAAAGGATTCTACTGATAACTTCCACGCTGACTTAGGTGAATCTGAATCTGACCTTTGACTGTATATAAATGCTATGCCCTCTTCCTCATACCCACGATCTTATTCCCCTTAATAACAGCGGCCAGGAATAACAACAGTTTGCACGATATTGGGCCCCCAAATTTAAGCAGTGGACTTTATAGGATTCGTTGAGACTAAGAAGTAAGCCGTCCCCTAACTGGCGTGTTTTATAGCATAGTTGTTCGAACCTCCTCCAATATCTCATATGATATTCATTGAGTCTGTGACATTCAACAAATTAATCGGGCCTTCTGAATCAATTCGCCACTGGCAGGAATTAAACTAGCTATTGCACTTTTGTGTGGAATGGGGTACGTCGAAAAATTGTGTGGTTATATTTGATTTTTTGTAGTCATATTGGTTGAAATAGGGAATAGTTCACACAATCCAAAAAGTTTTGAAATATAATGAAATATAAAAATGTAGAAAAAAGAAATATATACAATGATGAATTTCATGTATTTTTTATGGATTGTGTAATTGGCAAATTACAAGAATGGATGTAGTTGAATACAATGGTATAGCGACGGTCACATTGAACTCCAATGTTTTTGTAATAAACAAAAGAACTAGTTAGTATTTAAAAAACAACTAATAGAAAACAAAATGTTGAAGTTGAAATTCCAAAGAGTAATTTGTAGATTTTAAAATTTTAAAAAAGTAAAATCTATAATCTAATATTTTATATTATTTTGAACATAACTAAAAATCTATAATATTATTAAACTTATAAACAAAATAATATTATTGATTACTACTTTTTTTAAACTCCTTGAATAATATTTTACAATAAACTTTTAGAGAAAGGAAGCCGTATTGCATCAAATCATCTATCTGTAAACCTATGGTATGAATGGCTGAATCAACTAATATTTTCCAGGGGTATAAGACATTGTAATAGCATTAGAGGAAAAAAAAGTGCAGAACTATTGATGAAATGTTTGTTTCATCAAGAGATGAACGATTAAATGATATTTACTAGTATTCTTAATTCATTTGTCAATGAAAAGAAAAACTCATATACAACTCTGACCTACCAAAGATTATAATATTGAGATGGTAAAATTTATTTAATATATGAATATAAATTATATACTTTGTAATATAATTTAGAATGGATCAATGATGATCTCAAATATAATATAAATATAAATGTAATAAACTATATAAATAATTAAAAATATATATATATATATATAATTTTATATTTTATATTATTTTGAACATAACTAAAAATCTGTAATATTATTAAATTTATAAACAATATGATTTTATTGATTTATTTTTTAAAAACCACTTTAATAATATTTAAAAAAAAATGCCACGGGAATTTTCCCTACTAAATGCTCAGGAAAAATTGTATAGTCAATTATTCCTATACTACAATAGAGCAGGCGTAAATAAACTGAAAAAAACATGGTTAGAAACTTAGATTAATACATTCATCGTACCTCTGCCAAAAAGATATAGCATAATATGATAAGCCCTTGGTTATGACTTATGTCCAACTTTTACTTTGTAAATCGTGCATTGATCAAAATTATACTCCATTTTTTGAGATCAATGCACTCCTCTACTTCCCGTCAACTATTTCTTAAGGAAAGAAAAAGTTGCTTGCTATTGCGTGCGGAAATTGTTTCGATTTGACTCCAGTAGCTGCACCGAGCTAACTGGATGTATTGAAACAAATCTTGAAAGCAGAAAACGTTGTTTTCTCTATTGCTATGAATGAAAACTTTTCAGATTGAGGAGTCAAATGTATCACAGTAAAACAAAGATAAGACTCTGTTGTCTTTTATGTCTTATTTATCGGATGCAAGGTAGATTGATTTCATGGTCATCCTTTTAATCTAGGTCCTTCATCTGATAATCCATCAATGTCACTCACATAGGAAGGCTTTCAACGACTAAAAAAATGCAAGTTAAAAAATTAAATATTCAAATGAAGTATATAATGAATAATTTTCCACTTAAGGGAAAATATTTATCAAGTGTGACATTATTCTGGGGAAAAATAATTTGCAAAAAAAATAATATTTTCATACGAAAAGTAAAATGTTTTCCACCAAAGGTGAAAAATATAAAATTGCTAGCAAATGCGGGATGAATAAAATGTGAAGTAAATGTGGAAAATATTTGCAAAAATATAATAAAGTCATGAATGTGATATTTTTGGAGATATAAGGGAAAATGTAAAATAATTGATGAAATTGTTTTCCCCAGAAATATATAAACAAAGAAAAATAAAATTTAAAACTTTATTTGTGGAATATGGGAAGATAATTTTAATATTATGTCTTATAGTATTTACCGCACCCACATGAAAACCCTAAAATGATTATAAATAAAATAAAAGGTTTAATATATTGAAATATAAATCAATTAATTTGCTACATATTATAATTAATTCATCACTTTAGTTTCAACTCAATTAAAGAATTTTAAATCAATCTTCATGAATCATTACTCTTTGCATTAGGGGCTAATGTATTTATAATATTCACCAGCAAGCTTCAGAAGCTATAGGTGGCTAACTCTTGTGATAGAGGGATTTTAAAACACCTGTTTCAAAAGTTATACGTGGCGACAGTAGCAGATTTTATTTCCTGCCCTAATTTATACGCAATACTCCTTATATCATAACCCTAAAACATCTTTATGTGACTCACTTCTCTTCATCTATGCAGGAAAGAGGATGAAGTGACTGCCAAACTTAGGAGTGGCGTGAGGAAAAAATAATTTCGATTGTCTGAGCATGAGGTGTTGGGTTAAGTGAAGCCCAGATTAACATGTTTCCTTCATAATTCGAAATACTTTTTCATTTTGTAATTACTTCTATTGGCATGTGTTGGCCAATTTAGAAGTTGTATATTTCGAATTGATTTTTCCATAGATTTGTTGGAGACTGTTTTATTAATAAGCTGCTGGCTGAATGTAATTTATTTTAGAACTGGTTAATAATAAGAGATAATCCCTGAGTGTGGACATAGCCATCAAATTGATGGTTAACCACGATAAATCTGGTGTTCATAATTTTGTGATTGATTTTTAATCTTTTATTTTCTGCAATTTATTTTTCATTTGATTCTGCAAATTATATTCAACAATTGGTATCAGAACAGGTTGGAGAAATTTGGTGCAGGAAATTGTGAAGAAATTTTGCAGCCATGGAAGATGCAGACAAGTGGAAAATTGAAAAGTTTGCAGGATGAAATTTTGGCCTATGGAAATTGCAGATGGAATCCCTTCTCATCAAACAAGACCTTTTGAATGCATTCATTGGAAAAGCCAAAGGGAAAGGATCTCTATCAAATGAAGAATGGGAGAAGCTAGACAAAAAAGCAAGAGCTACAATTTTCCTATCGCTGTCCAGCAATGTTTTATTTAATGTCTCTGCAGAGAAGACTCCAATCATTTGAATGAATTTAATACATTAGTTACCCAACTGATTTCTGTAGGCATAAATTTGGATGATGAGATCAAAGCTATTTTATCACTGTGTTCTTTACCAAATAGCTGGGAAGGTGTTGTGATGGCAGTGAGCACCTCAGTGGCTACCAAAAGCAAGCTGAAATTCGATGATGTTGTAGCCACTCTCTTGAGTGAAGATATGTGGAGAAAAAATCAAGAACCCTCGTCTGGTGAGGCACTAACTGTTGTAAGTACAAGTAATAGAGGTAGAAGTAAAGAAAGAGGCAAATATAATCATCAAAGGAAGTCAAAATCTAGATTGCAGTCAAGAGGAGAAACAGGTGCTTGTTGGTTTTGTGGCAAGCCAGGCCACACAGAAAAATTGCTGGAATTATAAGAAAGCACATGACTCAGTCATCAAAAATCAAGCAAACACTATAGGTGAAAAGGATGACGGTGTTTTAATCTTGGTTGCTGAAGACATGACTCAGACTCTTGGGTACTTGATTCTGGAGCTTATTTCCATGCTACTTCATGCATGAAAGCTTTCTCAAATTTCAAAGAAGGTGCTTTTGGTAAGTTTTTTCTTGGTGACAATAAGGAGTGTGAAATTGTTGGTAAGGGTGATATAGTTTTAAATTTAAAAAATGGCAGCCAATGGATTTTAAAGGATGTGAGATATGTTCCTTTATTGAAAAGAAATTTATTTTTTGTCAGTCAATTAATAGCTTCTGGGTGTGATGTTAAATTCTTTTTCAAAAATTGGCAAGTCACAAAAGGGGTTTTAGTTCGTGCAAAAGGAAAGAAGTTGAGTAATCTTTATATTTTAAAATGCCATGGTGAAGTGGGAGCTGCCATGACAGTCATGGACAACAATTAAAAAATTTGGCATAAGAGGCTCGGTCACATGAGCAAGAAAGGGCTTGAAGTAATGCTTCAATGAGATCAACTTCCCGACTTGCAATCAATGGATTTGCAGTTCTACGAGCATTGCCTTTATGGAAAACAAAGTTGGGCTAGGTTCTTGAGGACAGGCCATGATCAGAAAACTACTCCTTTGGCACTTGTGCATTCAGACTTTTTTGGTCCCACTAAGGTAACTTCATTTGGTGCTGCTAATTACTTTGTCACATTTCTTGATGATTATACTCGAAAATTTTGGATTTACATATTGAATAAAAAATCATAAGTTTTTTCAAAGTTTAAAATTTTCAAGGCTCTTGTTGAAAATCAAATTAGAAGGCATAAGATTAAATGTTTGAAAATTGATAATGGAGGAGAGTTTTTCTCCTCAGAGTTTGATAATTTCTATGCAGACAACGACATTCATAGAATCAATGTGGTCCCATTCACCCCTCAAGAAAATGAAGCAGCTGAGCGGTTGAGTCAGACAATTATAGAGAGAGCTCGTTGTATGCTCTCCAATGTCGTGTTGGGAAAATAGGTTTGGGAAGAGGCGTGCAACATTGCAGTATATTTGATCAACCATGCCCCATCATCTTGTTTGGATTTTGACATTCTTGAGGAGAGATGGCTTGGGTTCAGAGAATTTCATATCATCATTTACGGGTGTTTGGCTATGAAGCATTCGTGCATATTCCAAAAGAACAATGAATGAAGCTTGATTTTAAATAAAAAAAGGTGCATTTTTCTAGGCTATGGAGAAGATCAATTTGGTTTTAAAGGTTGTGGGATCCCCTAGCAAAAAAGATTGTTCATAGTCGGGATGTTGTCTTCAATGAGAATTTTTTTTCAGTTTCGCAGCCTCTAGAAAAATCTTCTGATGAATATTTTGATGTTGATTTATTCGATAATGGTCGTGTCAAAAAAAATTGTTACTTTCTCCCAACCCTTAGTCATTTCTTCAAATTCTCTTCATTTAAATGTTGCTATGTCATCCCCTGTTGGTGCTATGTCCTCTTTTGTTGTTAGCACACAACCTATACTAAGCAGTTGTCATGTCCCCTTCTAGTTCACATCTCTGAACCGCAGGATAGCCTATTATCGACCCTCATAGGCTGATAGGTTGGATAGGAGGTCATGTTGGAGCTTAGCTCAGCCAGTTATGATGTTGATCAGTTGGCTTTCGTTCGGGCTCATTCGGACACTTCTAACTGAGTTGCTATTTTAGCGTGTTGGCATTCGATGTAGGACCCTGCTATTTTAGGCATGGATTGATTACGTTCAGAATCACTTCTTTATTCGTCAGCTTCAGACGGCTCGTGCATCGGGTGAATATTGAGAAATATTAATATTTAATTGATTTAATTAAATATTAATTATTGGAGCTTATAATATAAAGTTATAATATTTCAAATATTATAACTTAAGTGATTTGGCTGAAGGGGTCGCCCAACATGGGAAGGGGCCAGTTATGATTATAATTTATAATTAAAAATTGCACCGGAGACTATTGAAATATTAAAAGAGAAGTCGATTTATTTAATAATCCCTATTATTAAGGAAATCGCACTTTTCAAGAAGTATAAGGTTTTGCATTGGAATTGGAGCCCATTATGTTATGTGAGTTGAAAATTGATCAAGTCTTGACCAGAGCACGGAAGCCAAGGGTTTCAGTCTCAGAGCATTGGGGAACGAGCCATCTCCAGTGAGAGCGATTCAGAGGGTGTGAAATATCATCCGATTTATTGCCAGGCAGAGGGATTTCTTCATCCAGAAGAAATTACAGAGCATTCAGAGATCATTCATTATCAGAGTTTTGTTGGGGTTTCATCCAGAGAACATATATCCATCAAGGCGCGTCATATCATAGGGTTTGGACATTGATTTAAGGAGGCCGTACAATTTGTACTTGCTGGTCTGACACAGCCGTACCCTGCAGCAGGCCGTACCAGCATCAAAAGGGGCGTGTTCTTCATCTTGTGCAAAACGCCTTTCATTCTGGTCTTAACTCTTCATTTCTGGAGGCGCCTTAGTATCTGGACCATCTTGCAATCATTGGACAGAGAGAGAAGGGAGCATTCATTGCAGCCGTACCAGTTATTTCCAGTTTGCTGATAATACCAGGTTCTTTATTAAATAATGCTGTTTTCATTGTTGCATGTTGTCAGATCTTTATTGTATTGAAACCAGATGATCAATAAATGATTCGCCATCCTTAGATCTTGTATTTTCTATCCATAGTGGCAGTATAGCATTTTTATTGAATTTATTATCAATTTCTATCAAAATCGCAATACTTCTTTATTCATGCAAAAAAACA
>VDFB02058242.1:182910568-183119629 GCA_007258455.2 Sequoia sempervirens
TAATTTGGGATTTGGTTCAATACAATCTCATTATATAGTTTAAATTAAGAAAATATTGGGGGACTTCACAATTATTGCATGGTGGGTAATCAAGACCAAATACCATCTATCATAAAAATGGTTCCTAATCTCTTGGTGGTGCACCAATGAATAGGAAACCTCTTTGCATTGAGGGTAAGATTTTGATTTGTTTTAGGGTCAGTGAATAGAGAGCACAAATCACTTTTAGTAATTTTTAAATCTTTTACTTGTTTATATGATAATTTGTCTGCATAATATGCCCTAGCTGTCTGTCTCCTATCTTGCCATCTAGATATTTGTTGGGTGATTGCATCTACATTTTTTAACATGTCTTTCAATGGAATTTTCTAGGGGTCATTTTTTCTATGGTTGAAGCATTTGGATCACTCAACCCTCTTGATAAAATCCTTAATTTGTTTTTGTTGTTCTCAATTTCCTCAAATTTTGTTGGAGTGCGGGGAGGTGTTAGTGATTGGTGGGGGAGGTTGATTTTGTTGAGGATTTTGTTGTTGAGGATTTTCCTGCTCTTCTTGTTGAGGATTTGAGAGTTTGTAGGATCATTTTTCATCTCCTACAAATTAAAAAATCCAAATCTAACCCTAAAACAAACAAAATCAACTGAAACCCTAGAAATTCAAAACAAATGAAAACAATGCTTACCTCCCACACCTCTTCGTCATCGTGGCACCATCTTTCCAAAGAAAAAGAAACTATTGTTGATGAATTTTGTAGAATGCCTCCTCCTAGAACGTGAGCGTGAAAATGAGGGTTTTGGCCGTGGGCAGAGCAGAAAAACAAACAACATGAAATGAATCACTTTCACTTTTTTTTTTGCATTTAAAATGACATAACACGAGCACATTAAAACACACTCGTGTCATGAGTTTTCAAAAAAAAAATTGAATTGGCCACATAAGTGTAGCCCAACTTCATGCACCTGCCTTGTGAGGATTTATTTTTTAGGTCATATAAAAAATTTAAGGCAAAACACATAACAGAGTTATCCCTTAGCAATATTCCTAAAAATCATAGGACTATGGTTGTTCCTCCAACCCCACAAGTTTTTGGATAAATCCATGTTTGAAACAAATAGCCTTCCAAATACACAAGCCATTAATGTTGTAGTTCCTCCACCAATGTAATACAAAAGACCAAGGGACAATCACATGATTACCTTTGCGCCACCAAAAGAGAAACAAATTTATAGACTTAAGGAGAAATCAGCTTCCCAACCTCGGTGGTCCCTTCAGTTCCCCCCCTAAGGGAAGAAAAGAGACCGATGGTTGAGAAAAACACTCTTACCCCTTCACAAATTAAAAATCGAACAAGAAGAAACAAAAATTCAAAAGAGAATAGGTGCAGGCATCGTGCTATTTCTCAATTAGTTGGGTGAAAAAAATAAAATATTACCTAATGATCAAACACCTATGCAAACAAATCAAGCTGAATTGCAAATTTCACCAAAACATAAAATTGAACCTTATATGTGGCAACCAAAACAAACAATGAAATAATAACATACAACTAACATTGTCATTAAACCACCCACTGTGATAAATATGGATGATGAGGATGAAGATGCTAAGATTAATAAACAAGTGCATAACAAACTATCTTTGTTGTTCTCAAAGTCTATGGATTTAGATGGGGGAAACTGTGTTGATCCTCCTAATGAGAGTGATTCACCACGTGTTGAACCTCGTGAGGCTCCTAGTATGACACTTGTTGTAGTCCCTTTGGCTAGTTTTTTTCCTTCCATATATGATGAACAAGATTGGGATGCAAACAATTTGCTTTAGATTGTCTTGCATGTGCAATACTCCTTTTTCTGTTTTCTTTATGTGTTTCTTTTTTGTGTTTTCTTGCACATGATGTGATCTCTTGTGTTGTGTTGCTTGGCATGTCTTTGTGTTTGTGATTTACTTTTTGTGTTTTCTTGCACGTGATGTGATCTCCTGTGTTGTATTGCTTGGTGTGTATTTTTGTCTGTGAGTTTTCTTGGGATGACCCTTGTTGCTCCATTGACACAAGGATACAAAGGAAAAAAATATGTTGTGACAATCATCTATTTTTATCTTCATTCTTCTTTATTCCATGAACATTGTTTTGTTCTCTCATGTTTTCCTTTTGGGGAGGATTCAAGGCATTGAGACACTTAGGTCTCTTCCATATTGATGCAAAAGCTTCTTTGTTCTCTCTATGTGTCATTCTTCCATTGTGTTCGTATTTCCACAAGTATTTAGGGAATGATGTGAATTTCAAGCTCACTTATGTTGTAGCAAATATGTATATTGACCCTAGATTTGTGGATCCCTTTTGTGATAATATTTTGTGTTGTTTGTGGCATTGTATTAGGGTCAAATCTTTATCATGAGCCAGCTTCATTTGGAAACATATCGTTGGAATAGGGATTTCCAAATAAGCTCTCATGACCTTATTGAATAGCATTTATCAAATTTCCACCTCAAAAAAATTACTCACAACATGATGTTTAGCAATTACTTAAAACTGGGTGCATACATTCCATTATGTGCTTCACTTTGTTCACACGTGTTGGACTTAGTGATGCTTTGGTATAGAATTTTAATCATTTGTGTAGCATATTATCAGATTTATGAAGACTATAACTCTTGGTATTGTTAGAAACCAAGATCAGACATGCAAACCAAAAAACCTTCCACAGAAGAGAAAATCAGAAAAAAGCAAAATTTATTGCAAAAAATGTGCAAATAATATTATTCAGGAATTCATAATTACATGAGATGATTTGCTTTATAAAATCAAAGATATGCATAACCCTAATCTTATCTTGAGCAACAAGATAGCTCAACAAGATAAGGATGACAATAATAAACCTAGGAATAAAAATATTACCTAAGTAAAGTTATGCAATTGTAATTAAATATTAATTACACTAACACCCCCCATAAGTGCAACTTAGGGAGACTAACAAAAGAATGCACCTAAAACTAAGATGAATGAAAGAAAGCATGAATGGGTCCCAACAATAAGGCCTGATTAGGTACCCATGTACAAATGCAATAATGAGGTAGAGAAAGAAAACCAACTGGGACAAAACCCCCTACAATGAGATGACTGCTGCAAAGAAGCACTAGAAGAACATTGCAGAGTAACACTGGAACTGAAATTCAGTAGGCAAGGAAAGATACTTCTATCTACAAGAAACCAAAGCAGAATCATAATAATGTGATAGTAGACCCGACGCCATGGAACACTGGAAAACTCACAAACTGGAACAACCCTAGAATTTATGAAGCAATGGTAGATGAAATGATGACATAATCTGGAAACTGTGTATCTCGATGCTGATGCCAAACTGAGACTAAAACTCTTCCATGGGAACAAGTACCATAAAGAATCTGGAACATTAACCATAAAAACATGGCCCTCAAACTAATATGGATTTGAACCAATGCTGATCAATAACCATAGACTCTCAATCTGAAGTGTGAACCGATGTGAATCTGATATGTTTCAAGCAAGAGAAAGATGTGGTCAAAAGAAACTAAGAAACCAGATATAACCCATGCGAGTTGTCATCAAAACAAGATGAAGATGGAAATCAAAGTGCATGCACACTCTAATCAGATTATTATGCAAGAAACCCCCCTGATGGAACTTTATCTCAGTTCATTTATTACAATAACCCAATGATTGTAAAAGGAGAGAATGCTAAACATGCATAAACAGAAAATAAAATGATGTGATACTGAAATGAAGTGCAAATATTCAAGTTTCACCCTTCCAACTGCCAAAACATCCAAGTAATTTCCAAAACATCATCGGAAAATATGGAATAATGACCAACTGAGACAAATACAAAAAAGTGCATGGACAAAACAATAGAGCTCCTCAATACCTTTCCAGCGCCCAAAGATGGCAAAAATGGAGATCGTGGAAAAGCGTTGTGAGCTCGGAAATAAATGAACATCTGACTTCAAACGAAATAAATGTATCTAAACAAAAATACTAAAAAATAAACTACACAAGATAGTGCTCGGAATCAGCTTTTCAATATCGTTTACTTGATTTTGATACCGTATGCCCAAGTTATGCCAAAAAGAAAAAAATGCTCATGAAGGAAAGTTGGAGGGCAAAAGGGTTGGCCGTATGATGACGTCATCCATTCACGAGCTTAAATTTGACGACATCTGGCCATTGTGGGAAAAATTGCCCCCCCGGAGAGAAAAATGTGACGGAGCTACCGTGCATGTTGACCGAATATTTTGTACACTCTCCCAAAATATTCCATCAAGGAATATTCCTTGTGCCGTCGAATTTCTGAGACGACTTCTAGAAAAACTATGGTCATCGGTGGGATGGGTGGCCGTTGAGGGGGACACCGAAGGAAGTCGTCGGTCGCCGGGAAGAGGAAAGGGGCCATCGAAGGAGTAAAGTGGTCGGATAGAGGAAGTCGTCGGTAAGTGCCCACCGCTGCAGATTGTGAAGTACGAGGCCCATAGGGACCTGCCATGCGCAGGTACCCTACGGTACCTTGCAAAAAAATCTGACCCCCAAAAAAACTTTAAAAAAAAAAAAACCTTTACTTTCTTTTATTTATTTTATTTTAAAGAAAATTTTATTTTTCAAAAATAATAGATTTTTTTTTGCATGTAGGAAAAAATTAAAAGCCCGAATTATATATATATATTTGGATTGTGCCGAGGCCGTTACCGCCATACGACTTCTAAAAACAATTTTTTTTTTGCCTCAGAAGCTCGGCGACGTATAAATAGGTTGAGTTATATGTCATTTTTCGTCTCTCAAATGCTCTAGATCTGATGGCGAGGTCCGATCTGCCTAAAATGCACCAGAAGCTTCGCAACTCCCAGATCTGGCAAATCTTCAAACCCTCATAACTCTGGCATAAAATGTCAGATTTAGGCGAAACAAAAGTTGATCTTGACTTTTTTGATAGCCCTGGACTAAAAAATGAGCTTAGATTTCCTCCAACATGCACCAAAAGTGACCATGCAAGAGCCCAAATAGAGAGACAATCTCAAGGTATGAAACCCTCGAGGAATCCCGAACTAACTCTACAATGATTTTCTCAAAAATCTAAGAAGGGGTTGCAAATCAAGGCTCTGATACCATGTTAGAAACCAAGATCAGACATGCAAACCAAAAACCTTCCACATAAGAGAAAATTCCACATAAGAGAAAATCAGAAAAAAAAAAAATTTATTCCAAAAAGATGTGCAAATAATATTATTCAAGAATTCATAATTACATGAGATGATTTGCTTTATAAAAGAAAAGATATGCATAACCCTAATCTTATCTTGAGAAACAAGATAGCTCAATAAGATAAGGATGACAATAATAAACCTAGGAATTAAAATATTACCTAAGTAAAGTTGTGCAAGTGTAATTAAATATTAATTACACTAACAGGTATGGTTGACATGGGTACACACCTAGTGAAAACCATTACTCACTAGTCCTTGTGTGTTTCTTGTTTTTCTATTGTATTTGAAAGGCTCGCCTAGTGAATATTGGACTTCACTAGCTTATGGTGCCTTAAGTTCATGATTCACCTAGAAAATATCAAACTTTGTTAGTTTGTGAGTTATGAATGCCTTGGGTATGGATCCGTGATTTTCATACCCTCCTTTTTGTATTTTGTTTGTTTCATGATTTTTCATGTATGTTTTGTGTTGTCTTGATGCATTGCATACATGTATGTTCCCTTGCATTTATGATGTCTTTCCATAGAATCTTGAATCTTGGGGGCTTATGCACCCCCCTAGATTCATAGTCATCCTATATCTTCAACATGTGGACAATCATACCCCTCTTGACATATTTTATACTTTAGTGCGAGTCTAAGAAAAAGTCCATACTCTCACTAAAGTGGGGGCTAAATGTAGAGTCATAAATTGTCACCCTTGAAAATTTCACAATATGTTTTTCTCCCTCATAAGTGCATGGACCTAATTGTACATCTAATGTCCTAAATTATGCACTCCATAGCCCATTTGGATATTTACCAAGAAAACCCATTTGCAAAACCAATATAAACATTTAATATTTTGCTCCTGACACCTTACATCTTGTAAAATAGGGCCAAGACTAAGTCACCCTAGGAAACTTGGTCCTTCTAATTTACCTCTAAATTTCAATATGTTGGAGTTGGCATTTTATTATTTGAATTTAATATGTCAAATGTCGACTATCGAAATTTATTTTTTGGGAAATTGGAATAATTGTATATAAATACCTAATCATTTCACCATTTGAAATCTAAGTAAGAATTAAGTGAAAGAATTATCATCAAGAGAATTAACAAGTAATTATTATCAATTCAAGAGTAGTCAAGAGTAGATTTATTGTAGCATTTCAACATTGAAGCATCATGCCAAGCTTTATGTGAGTTCATTCATGTTTATGTTATCATTTTGTTTGTGAGGACTAACCCTTGTAGGTCTTCCAAGAAATCAAACCTTGAGGTCATGTGAATGACTTCAATCCTTCAAGGAAATCAGATTTGAGTGGTGAGTTGCAATCCATTGTTGATTCATCATTCATTTTTTATTTAGCATATATCCCTCAATAGGATAAGCTCTCTATCATCAACTTTGCCAGTGTGGAGGTGGAAACACCAATATGGGGTTAGAAAAAGGAAAGGCTCTATATGGCACAACCCTTCCTTTCTCTATGAATGTGTGGGTTTCAAATTTGAAGAAGTTTAGAGGAATATTGAAGATCATTTATTCGTTGTTACATTCAAGCCCTGCAATTTGACAACATATGAAAACTCAATTATTTTAGCATCTAATAAATATCTAATAGTGAGACATGGAAGAAAGAAGGCTCTGAGTAGGCTCTAGAGGACTGTGAAATTCATATTCCAGTTTTAGTTACTATGACATACTTGCACTAGGTGACTCGGTCCTCCAAATCCAACTCCAGATTCATACCATAGGTACATAAAACTCTGCTTAGTCTATTTTTGAACTTTGAATTTGTTTGTGACTTTCTAGATTTGTTGTATTTGCATCACAATAGGTTATTTGCATCATTTTTTAGTCATATCATTACATTTCATACAAAACATATTTCCAAATCTCTAAAGTTAGATTCTAGGATTGGTTGGCTCACCTTTTAGGTTGTAAGTCAATCTCCTATCCTAGCCAATATCAAATTTAATGATAAGAGGCGCCACACCATATTTTTGGAAAAGCCTTAATATCCTAAGGTAAAGACCTCTAGGGTTTCACTTTTCCACCTTATCACAAACATTAAAAAAGAATCCCACCCTATATCAAGCATGCATGTCTTATAGAGAAAAAATAATGTGAACAATGAAAAAAAGCATAAAACCTCTTACCATACAAACCTTTTGATGACTTGATTATTATGCCCTAAATAATTACCTAATGATGAAATTTGAATTTAGTCTCCTAATTTTATAGCACAACCATATTGCATCCAATATTATTCCTTTAAATAGCTTATGGTGTTAGAAAATAGAATGTGAACAATAATGATAGAAGCTTAAATCAACTATAAACTAGATCTAACAGTGTTTTCCATATGGAGTTTATATCAACAATAACAATGAAAGCATAGAACAAAAAAATGAACATCAAACACAGTGTTTAATGTGGAGAACCCTTACAAGAAAAAAACTCCACCAAAGAAGAGATGAATAGCTTGTATTATCAGAAAAATGTGATTACAATACATCTAATCTAACTCCTCTTCATCCTTCAATCTGAGAGCATAATCCCTGCAAAGAAAACTTGAAGAAAAACATTGTCATCTCCACTTTCAAGCACCTATCATGTAGAATAATGCAACCCATGAATAATGTCATCCAAATTGGACAAATCCTCATGCCAACACCTTGGAATCATCAATTGTAGCTCATAATCACCTCTTACAACTGTCATATGGCATCTTTCATGCATGTATGCATAAGGACCAAGATAGCAAATATATTGTCATAGAAGTTGTCATAGTCATCATAGAATCTTATGATAGGTGTCATAGTTGTCATAGTTTCTCTTACAACTTATGACAATTGTCATAATATCTCATAATAGTGTATTCTCAAGGTGGACACCTAAAATCTCCATATTAACCATTTTACCATTACTGTGACAACTATCCAATAAAAGTAACACAATAACTCCCTACCAGTAAAACGGTAATTACTGAGGCCAGTAAAAACATAATTGCCACTATTAGTGAAACCTTCCATCCCTTATGAGTAAATTACAAACAATATTATGAGTAATTAAATTACATGATATTTACAAGGTTGATGGCATCTTTATCCCAACATTCTCCCACTTGACATCATAAATTGTAAATACACTAATAGGAAAAAATAAATATAAGCCAACTAAGTGCAACTAACGAGGACCATGGATTTCCCACACCAAGTAAATATCCCTGTGCTCACAAGTTTAGTAAGTACATCTGCAACATATTCTTTGTGTCAATCTTATTCATCTCAATCTGACAATTAGAAATCAATTCACAAACAAAATAGTACTGAATATTCATGCATGTTTAGTTCATGCATGATACATCAAATTCTTAGCTAAATGAATTGCACTTTGACTATCACAATTAATCTAAATAATTTTGCAATCAAAACCAATACCTATACACAAAATTTGTAACTAAATTACCTCCTTAGAGACATGAGTAGCATCCATATGCTTTGCTTCTATGGTGAATAAATCAATTGTGGCTTGCCTTTAACTCATCCAACTCATCCAAACAGAGTAAACACATACCCAATGGTGGACCTTTGGTTGTCCAAGTCACCTGCCCAATCTACATCAACAAATACATGTATGTCTAATGAATTGACCACATTATCAGTGCCATGATAATGCAAACAATAATCAAAATTGCTTCACAAATATCTAAATACGCTCTTAACAAAATTCTAATGCTCTTTACCAAGGTTAAACATAAACCTGCTTAGAATTCTCACTGCTTGGGCTATATATGGTCTAGTGCAAACCATTGCATACATCAAACTACCAACGACACTAGCATAAGGAACCTTACAGATATCCTCAAAATCATCATCAAAATTAGGACACATATCTAAGCTCAACTTAGTACCAACCAGAAGTGGAATACAAACTGGCTTATAGTCATGCATATTAAACCTCTGCAAAATGGTATCAACATACTTACTCTAACTTAACCAAATCTTTCTATGGCCTCAATACCTACTAATCTCCATCCCAAGAATGTATTTTACAGCCCCCAATTCCTTCATAGAAAATGTGCCAGAAAGTTGTGTCTTGAGCTCACCAATCATCACCTTGATGCTACCAATAAACAACATATCATCAACATACACGACAATAATTAGGATCTAATCATCAATAACCTTAATGTACACATAATGATCCTCTTTTCTCTTAAGAAAATCCAACTTTAATGCAAAAGCATCAAACTTCTGATACCACATCCTGGGTGACTTTTTCAAACCATACAAAGATCTCTTTAACCTACAAAACAATTGTTCTTTTCTCTTCACAACAAAACCATTAGGTTGTCACATATAAATCTCCTCCTCAAGCTCCCCATGCAAGAAAGTAGTTTTAACATCCATTTTCTCTATCTCAAAATCACAAGCAACAACAATAGATAATAAGAATCTAATAGAATTAGTCAATTTAGCGTCAAAAGAGAAAATTTCACCAAAATCAACTCCCTCTCTCTGGGGGTATCCCTTGGCCACTAATACAGCCTTGTACCACTCTTGTTGACCATCTACTCCAAATTTCTTTTTAAATACCCATTTACATCCAGTGTGATTCCTTCCTTTGGGAAAACTAACAAGATCCTAGGTGTTACAACTATCCAAATCCATCATCTCCTCCTACATGGATTGCAACCAAGACTCACTTTCCTCCAAAGAGAGCCTCCCTGAAAGATCTAGGTTCATTGTCAGTACTCAATAAAGAAAATATATAATGAAAATCTAGTGGGTTATACCTGTCGATTGGATTTCATTATCTTTTGGATCTTCTAAGAATAGGAGTATGGGGCTATTATTGTCCTTGATCTTTCTCAACCTCTTCTTGATTTTCTTCCTCATGTTCTTTGGTTTGATTAGTAAACTCATCTGAACCGCATCTTCCTCCTCCTCATCCTCAAGTTCAACTCTCTATTCTTATTGAGGTGCAACTTCCTGCTTAATTTTAAAGTGCACTCTCTTTTCCTTATCCATTTCCTTTGGTTGTTCAAGATAAAAAAATAACATGAAACTTTCCTTGAAAATCACATCCCTAGAAAAGATATTTTCTTGGTTAGAGGATTCCATAACTTATAATCTTTTACATTATCACCATATCTAATGAAAATGCAATTTTAAGCTTTTGGATTGAACTTAGTTCATTTTTTATTTAGGCATATGAACATAAGCCTCAACCATGTACCCTTAAATGTGAAACAAAATGTTTCTTACCTATCCACATTTCATCATGTTTTGTTTCAAGAACCTTACAAGGAGATATATTCAACAAGTAACAAGCAATACTTACAAATTCTTCCCAAAAGCATCTATAGAGCAATGAACTACTTAGCATACTTCTGGCTCTTTCCATAATCGTCTAATTCATCCTTTTTGCCACTACATTCTCTTGAGGAGTATATAAGGAGTAGTTTTTTATCTAAAAATTCTCGTATGCTTAAAAAATTCATCAAATTCATTTGAACAATATTTCCCTCCATTATTAGACCTCAAAACCTTAATATTACAATCTGTTTGATTTTCAACTAAGGCTTTAAATTCTTTAAACTTAGTGAAAACTTTAGATTTATACCACATATAATATAACCAGGTATATCTTGTAACATCATCAACGAAGGAGATAAAATATCTATATTTTCTAATTGATTCCACATCAATGGGACAAAATACATCTAAATGAATAAGTTCCAATTTATTCTTAGATTTATTACTATCTAAAGGAAAATATTTTCTATTTTGTTTTCCAAACACACAATGTTCACAAAAAACAAAACTCTCACTTAGTTCATTTTTTATTTAGGCACATGAACATAAGCCTCAACCAAATACCCTTAAATGTGAAACAAAAGGTTTCTTACCTATCCACATTTCATAAGGTTTTGTTTCAAGAACCTTACAAGGGGATATATTCAACAAGTAACAAGCAATACTTACAACTTCTTCCCAAAAGCATCTATAGAGCAATGAACTACTTAGCATACTTCTGGCTCTTTCCATAATCGTCTAATTCATCCTTTTTTCCACTACATTCTCTTGAGGAGTATATAAGGAGTAGTTTTTTGTCTAAAAATTCTCGTATGCTTATAAAATTCATCAAATTCATTAGAACAATATTCCCCTCCATTATTAGACCTCAAAACCTTAATATTACAATCTGTTTGATTTTCAACTAAGGCTTTAAATTCTTTAAACTTAGTGAAAACTTCAGATTTATACCACATATAATATAACCAAGTATACCTTGTAACATCATCAATGAAGGAGATAAAATATCTATATTTTCCAATTGATTCCACATCTATGGGACAAAATACATCTAAATGAATAAGTTCCAATTTATTCTTAGATTTATTACTATCTAAAGGAAAATATTTTCTATTTTGTTTTCCAAACACACAATGTTCACAAAAATCAAAACTCTCACTTAGTTCATTTTTTTATTTAGGCACATGAACATAACCCTCAACCAAATACCCTTAAATGTGAAACAAAAGGTTTCTTACCTATCCACATTTCATAATGTTTTGTTTCAAGAACCTTACAAGGAGATCTATTCAACAAGTAACAAGCAATCCTTACAACTTCCCAAAAGCATCTATCAAGCCATGGGCTACTTAGCATACTTTTGGCTCTTTCCATAATTGTTTGATTCATCCTTTTTGCCACTACATTCTCTTGAGGAGTATATAAGGAGTAGTTTTTTGTCTAACAATTCTTGTATGCTTACAAAATTCATCAAATTCCTTAGAACAGTATTCCCTTCCATTATTAGAACTCAAAACCTTAATATTACAATCTGTTTGATTTTAAACTAAGGCTTTAAATTCTTTAAACTTAGTGAAATCTTCATATTTATACTACATATAATATAACCAGGTATATCTTGTAACACCATCAATGAAGGAGATAAAATATCTATATTTTCCAATTGATTCAACATCTATGGGACAAAATACATCTAAATGAATAAGTTCCAATTTATTCTTAGATTTATTACTATCTAAAGGAAAATATTTTCTATTTTGTTTTCCAAACACACAATGTTCATTAAAAATAAAAACTCTCACTTAGTTCATTTTTTTATTTAGGCACATGAACATAAGCCTCACAACCAAATACCTTAAATGTGAAACAAAAGGTTTCTTACCTATCCACTTTCATAAGGTGTTGTTTCAAGAGCTTTACAAGGAGATCTATTCAACAAGTAACAAGCAATACTTACACTTCTTCCCAAAAGCATCTATCAAGCCATGAACTACTTAGCATACTTCTGGCTCTTTCCATAATTGTCTGATTCATCCTTTTTGCCACTCCATTCTATTGAGGAGTATAAGGAGTAGTTTTTTGTCTAACAATTCTGCATGCTTACAAAATTCATCAAATTCTTAGAATAATATTCCCTCCATTATTAAACCTCAAAACCTTAATATTACAATCTGTTTGATTTTCAACTAAGGCTTTAAATTCTTTAAACTTAGTGAAAACTTCATATTTATACCACATATAATATAACCAGGTATACCTTGTAACATCATCAATGAAGGAGATAAAATATCTATATTTTTCCAATTGATTCCACATCTATGGACAAAAATACATCTAAATGAATAAGTTCCAATTTATTCTTAGATTTATTACTATCTAAAGGAAAATATTTTCTATTTTGTTTTCCAAACACACAATGTTCACAAAAATCAAAACTCTCACTTAGTTCATTTTTTTATTTAGGCACATGAACATAACCCTCAACCAAATACCCTTAAATGTGAAACAAAAGGTTTCTTACCTATCCACATTTCATAATGTTTTGTTTCAAGAACCTTACAAGGAGATCTATTCAACAAGTAACAAGCAATCCTTACAACTTCCCAAAAGCATCTATCAAGCCATGGGCTACTTAGCATACTTTTGGCTCTTTCCATAATTGTTTGATTCATCCTTTTTGCCACTACATTCTCTTGAGGAGTATATAAGGAGTAGTTTTTTGTCTAACAATTCTTGTATGCTTACAAAATTCATCAAATTCCTTAGAACAGTATTCCCTTCCATTATTAGAACTCAAAACCTTAATATTACAATCTGTTTGATTTTAAACTAAGGCTTTAAATTCTTTAAACTTAGTGAAATCTTCATATTTATACTACATATAATATAACCAGGTATATCTTGTAACACCATCAATGAAGGAGATAAAATATCTATATTTTCCAATTGATTCCACATTCACTGGACAAAATAAATCTAAATGAATAAGTTCCAATTTATTCTTAGATTTATTACTATCTAAAGGAAAATATTTTCTATTTTGTTTTCCAAACACACAATGTTCACACAAATCAAAACTCTCATCACAATAGGAAAAACCGTCTAATTTTTTTTATTCAAAATTGTTTTTAAACTAGTCTCACTAATGTGGCCCAATTACGATACCACAACATACAAGTATTTTGGGATTTCTTAGTTACATTGGTAGATTTAACAACAATAGTGGCTTCAAGCCTAAAAAGATTCCCCTTCCTTGTCCCTCTTGCTATCACCAAATTTCCTCTTACCAATATGCAACCATGCTTATCAAATGCTACATGCAATCCTAAATCATTTAACTTAGAAACTGAAATCAAATTTCTTGCTAATATTGGGATATGAAAAACATCAGAGAGGGTTTTTAACCTCCCATCACTGAAACACAATTGAATCTTACCCCTTCCAACAATAGGATATGAAAACTTATCACCGAGGTAGACTTCACTTCCATCATATATTTCATATGTGGAAAACCACTCCTTATAAGGAGTCATATGATATGAGAATCTTGAATCAATTAATCCATGTTCACAAGTCATAATATGAAAAGAAGAAACCAAAGATTCATCACCTAAGTTTGAGGATTTCTTTGTGGAGGAATTGATTTGTTTCTTTGGATTTCTACATTCCTTCTTCACATGTCCTCTTTTTCCACAATTCTAGCATTTCATTATGTTCTTCTTCCTAGGAGTTTATATTTTCTGTTAGACTTGTCCTTAGGCCCATTCTTATCACCTTTAGGCCCTCTTTCTTTAATCCTTCCCCTAACATTAAGAGCATCACCTGAACTATCCATAGTTTTTCCTCATTTCCTGTGACAACAAAGTTGCTACAAGAGCATCCATCTTTGGATCTTTGAGGTTAGCAATGATAGAAAGAATTAAATTATCCATGAGTCAAGTAAAGAAAAAAGAAGCATAATGCATTTATCTCCTTCTTCAAATTAACATCTATAGAGCCTTGTTGACTCAAAACCAAATTAAATGAATTTAAATGCTCAACTATTGATTCACCTTTCATCATCTTAAGAGAAAATGAATTATGTTTCAAGTAGAGTTTATTTACCAGAATTTTTGCTTGGTAGATCTCACCTATTCAATTCCACAAAGCATGTGCAGTATTTTCCTTTGACACATTCAGGAGAACAAAATCGGCAAGACACAATCTAATAGTACCATGTGCCATTTTATCCATCTTCTCCTGATCTTCATTATTCATTTTTTCGGGTGTCTTTTCATTTGTTATAGCCACCCATTGATCTCATTCTTCAAGGATGTCCTCCATTTTTAGCTTCCATGAATCATATCCCACTTCGTTAAATTTTTTATGTCCAAATGAGAAGAACTTGCAGCCATGGTTTCAACACAAAAAACTGCAAAAACAAATCAACCAAACTCCCACTATAGAGCTCAAAAAACCTCTCTTCTACCACCCAAGACACATAACTGGCAAAGCTATGATACTAAATGTTGGAAAATGGAAGGTGAATAGGAATAATAGAAGATTAAATCAACTATAAATCATATATAATAGTGTTTACCATATGGAGTTTATATCAGCAATAACAATGAAATCATAGTACATAAAATTGAACATCAAACACAATGTTTAATGTGGAGAAACCCTTTTGGGGAAAAGCTCCACCAAATAAGAGATGAATAGATTGTATTATTAGAAAAATGTGATTAAATTACATATAATCTAACTCCTCTTCAGCCTTCAATACAACAACATAACCCTTGCAAAGAAAACTTGAAGAAAAATATTGCCATCTCTACTTTCAAGAACCTATTATATAGAATAATGCAACCCATGAAGAATGGCATCCAATTGTACAAATCCTCATGCCACCACCTTGGAATCATTAATTTCAACTCATAATGACCTCTTACAGATGCTCTTACAACTGTCATAAGGCATCTTTCATGCATGGGCGTCGAGGGGCTGAGATAGCAAAGATACTATCATAGATGTTGTCATAGTCATCATAGAATCTTATGATAGGTGTCATAGCTATCATAGATGCTCTTACAACTTATGAAAATTTTCATAACATCTCATAATATCATATTCTCAAGGTGGACACCTATAATCTCCATATTAACCATTTCACCATTACTATGACAACCATTTAATAAAAGTAACACAATAACTCACTGCTAGTAAAACAATAATTACCGAGGCCAATAAAAACTTAATTGTCACTATCGGTGAAAATTTTCATCCCTTATGAGTGTATTACAAACAATATTAAGAGTAATTAAATTACATGATATTTACAAGGTTGATGACACCTTTATCCCAACATATGGAACATTTGATTTATGAGAATGGATGGAGGGTTAAAAAAATTAGGACGAAGGGCTAGGATTGCATGAGAAAGAAAAAAACTAAATTTAAATTTGAGTGTGAGGAGTGAGTAAATTCCAGTGGCTGATGAATGGAGGGCTAGGATTGACTTGATTAGATGATTGGTTGGGATAGAAAAATAGTTTAAATTTGGATTTAAGGTAGTTGGAGATGGGTGGCTTGAATTAGTTTCATTCATTTGATGGCTAGGATTGAACACCAATTTTATTTTGGATTGGTTACTTATATTTATTTCAATATCTAATTATGGTGTGATATGATTGTCATATTAGTGGTGGATTAGAATAGGATTTTGTGTTAAATTAGGATAATTTATCAAATAATTATATTATTTAATTAATTAGGGGGTGGATGTCAGACATGATTTATTTTATTAATGTGGTGATGGAGAAAGAATTATAGGCTAAGTCCTAATTAATTCAATTTTATCTAATTAATCAATGTTGAGGTAATGTGGGTGTGGTTACAATGGACTTAGTATGGTACTAAAAGTGGTAAAATGGTGGTGATAGATGTGTTAGGATACCATCAATTTTGGGCATCTATACATTTCATTTTAAAATTATATGTTACAATTTGTAAATAATTTTTTTTTCTTCTAAAGCCCAATAATTTAATAAAGTGCATATACATAAGTATTATTAATTTAGACTAATTAATTATTGAGTTGAATTGATTTGAGTATTATATTTAGTAACTAAATTGTGTGAGAATATAAATTTAAAGTAAGTACACATAGTTTGATAATTTCAATGAATTCACAAAGATTGATGAATATCTCAATCTAATAAGCTTCAAGATCAAGAATAATGAGTATCAAACTATTGATTTCCTTGGAATTAGAAATTTATATTAATCATATGCAAGGATGAATATAAAATGTTTTGAAATAATTTATAGTTGTGAACTTGTCATTATAGTTTATTGATCTTTATTTTTCATTTGATCTAATAAGGTCTTTGACTTCTTCTCTAGGTTTTATTTAAAATACGTAGGAGACCTAGTGGTACTTAAAATGATCTTAAATGATTTTTGTTGAGTCATGATGAGCGTTCACTTGGATCAATTCCCAAAATTTTAAAATATCAAAAATTAAAAAAATGATCATATAAATACCTTTAAAATGATTATGTAAAGCTAGATTCCTTTTAGAGAACTAATTGAAATATGTGGATGTGAATGATAAATGTGAATTATTTTCTTAATTTTCATATGATTAGAATGAGTGCTTTAAAATGAGAAAAATATATTACATAAACTTGTATTTAGTCAATCCTAGATAAGAAGGGTAAAGATGAGAAATTGATCACGTTTAAATTAATATTTTTGTTGAGTTTAGGAATATATGAGGATGACCTCATGATTATAAACTAATATTGAGATAGAAAAGGGCTAGATCTTAGTGAATAATGTGTGTACAAAAGAAGTGTATCCATAGCAGTGATAAATAAGTGGATAGTGTGAATGTATAAGGGCATGTGAATATGTGAAATGTGATAAGCTGTAGGTGCATAAGAAGATTTGAAATGAGGAAGGTGGATAACATAGGGATAAGGACCCAACTTTTACATAAAATTAAGTCAAATTTATCAATATGTCTATGTATCAAAACACTCCCTTTAAAATAGACACAAAACTAAATAAAAATGGTATGCATATACAAATTTTGCCATTACATTAATTGCAATTCCTTGATTATGTAAAATATTTTACTTTTTAATTTACTAATGTTTCATGTTTTATACATAAACATCTATGAACCAATTTAGGAGCTTCTTATTTTTTAAAGGAACTCTCTTTATGCTTACACTAGTTTGTTGTTTTCCTAATATTTTTAGATGTAGATTTTGCAATTTATAGATAAAACTTGTGTGAACAATTTTCATTCATCAACATTTCAGATCATATTACATTCTCTTCTCTTTTTTATCATCTTGATGATAGATCATGTAGTGTGATTCAAAACATTGATGAATACAAATTGTTCACACATTGTAATCTAGAAGTTGCAAACTCTATCTATATGGACTATGGAAATATCACGGACCTTTAATTTTTAGATGTTATAAGTCAACAAGCACATCTAGATTACTTTTAGGAAACAAATGACAAATTTTTAATATTTTATGCTCTTGCACATGCATGTTTTCTAATTCTTATCTTGTTACTGTTGTTTTTTCTTTGTTCCACTTTTATCATTACTAACTTTTTTTATTATCAAAATATAGAAATGTTTATAAATATTATTTCTCTTCATTTTTAATTATATATTACTTAGTTTTTGTTTATTATGTAGTTTTAATGAACTTATTGTGCTCATGCTATTTTTTATTTACTTTTGTGCTTGTTTTGATTTGAGTGTCTTAATGCGGTAACATATTGACAAGTACCAATCTTTTGTTAGATTTGGTTCACAAACCAATGCCTATTCTTCCTTATTCTACTCTCATTTGCACTTAATCTCATACATCTACTCTCTTAATATATACCATCAATTCAATCTTATACAGTTAATCTCTTAATTTATATCTTCAATTATTTCTGTGAGATATAAGATTGATCCAAATTGACCTCATAAAAATTAGAAATAACCCTCAAAATCCACAACGTCAAATTTAAATTATATTATTTCTATTTTTGTTGGGAATAACTATGAATATATCTAACCCATATTACATATAATATGATGTTATACATAGTACACAAAGACATTCATTATGCGCTTAAAATGACACAAGGAGAAAAAAGCGAGATGAGTGAATTCTAAAAGTTTTGTACCATATTCCAAAACCATCAACCATCTATAGAGGCCTTCCTATCACATGATGTTCTAATAATTTTAAGTCTAATCAACTCATCTTTAGTGGAACAACTATAAACAATAGGCCGATACGAGATCCCTTTAAGGACATTTTCATTTTCTTTATATATTTAGGCCATTCAAAGGGGTGATCCCATCATTTTCGGGAGATCCTGATTTTTGCTGAAATCACATATTTTTAGAAAATATAATGATGGGTGATCCCACAATAGTGGTTTACAATTTTTGACCAAACTGGACACTGAAATAATTTTTTTTAACTAAATCTTCACTTTCAGGCACCTATAGCAGCTAAACCATGAGGAATTTGAAGATGATGAAAACTAGAGTTTTGTGACATTTTGTCTATAGATTTTAAATATATATTTTAAAAAAAATTTGGAATCAAATTGCACTTCTTTTTCCATCTCCCTCAAAAGCTGCTTTAGGAAAGATTTTTAAAAAGCGCTCATTGTATAATGCATAACGTTTTCCATGAAGGATAAAATTTTAATTCCTTTGAATTTAAATTTGTGACTCGATATCTAAGCTTCCACTTGGTTAGATAGTTTTTATTGAATTTTTTTTAATCAAGTTTCAAAGTCAAACCAATTACAATTCAGACATAGCACGACCGTGATAATGTAACATTTTTTTTTTTAATATCAAAATTCAATTTTTTGTTTGTTGGATCAAGGACTCAATATATAGTGCACTTATATTTTTCATTTTTTATAATCTACTATTTTTCCACATGTGCGAACATAGAGTTTTATTTTTGGTGAAAAACCTACATTCACAAGAAGTAAAAATAAATATAATAATCAAATTAAATTTAATTAAAATTATATTTTTTGAAGCTTATAATAAGGACTACATAATTAAAAAAATAAATTTTAAATGAATTCATTTGATCCCCAAAGGTAAATCAAAAGTGGTTTTTATTAGCATTTTGATAGGTGTAAAGGAGACTCTATTATAGGTATGGTTTAAAACTAGCTGGGGTTCTATCAAAGGGGTTTGATCTAAGGTGGTTTGATCAAACCCTCTTCAATTGGAATATGTTAAATGGAACTTTTCAAGGCTTAAATCATTATATTTTCTAAAATATGTGATTTCAGCAAAAAATCAAGATCTTCGAGAAGTAGAATATTGACAAATTAATGAGATTTGGCTTTACATCAGTGAGTTGCATTTTCTTGGAAGTTGGTAGAATTTTTTAACAAATTCATATTGTGTAATTATGGTAGGTCATGAGGCAACATTTGTTTGAGGAATTTTGTCAAATATTTTAACTCCCTAATTCTTTTCAAAATTCCATTTATGTGGTCTTGCTTGTTGGTGAGGCATTTGGTGATAACTATGGTAAATTATTATTTACTAGTTGAAAGAAATAATTAACAATTTGAAATTTGACCACATTAACAACCTATTTTTGGTTGAGGATCTGATTGGAAGGGTAAATTACCTTTGTTGTAATAGCTAATTGGTCTATTCTAAGTCTGCTCAATTCTACTAGTAGTGTTTGGGTGGATAACAATTGAGACTTCATTAGTGCAATATGACCGATTTTTGGGCTCAGTGAGGCAACCACACTCTATATAAATTATTGCATGACTAGATGCATGCACTACATTTCACCACATAAAAATAATTCCCATGTTCATACTCGTGCTCATGCTCATGGACATTACTATGATTATGGTTATGGTCATGACAATGTTCATGATCATGATCATGGTTTTGGTTTTGGTTATAATTATGATTGTGCTCATGTCTGTGGTTCTCTTTGCAAATTCCATAATCAGGATCATGATTGTGAAGATGATTTGCATGCCCATTCACATCTGAGTCATTGCAACACCCATTGATGATGATGAGCATGACCACCTTTCTCTCCTTTCAAGAGAAGCATGTAATGGAATGTTACAATTAGCCAAGTGCCCATGTCTACTAGCACAACCATCTACGAGTAGATATAACCCATGAAAGCAAGCACCACCAAGGCTACCTTAGTCAATAGGTAGAATGCAACATTTATGTATATGTCCTCACCGATCCCCACCCTATTTTCACTGCACTAGCAATCTTCCTTATTTCATTAATTTCACACCCATAACTATGTGTGCAGATTCTGTGGGTACCACAAAGCCTTCCACACCCATAGCTATCTCCACATTTGTTGCTGCTAATGTCGGTGCATCATTAATTCCATCGCCCATCATGGCAGTCATGCCCTCCTACTTTAGCTCTCCACAATTTTTGTGTTGTAAGCAAGATAACCTTCTCATATAGCATAGTATTCAAACTTGCATTAGCTTTTGTTGTCTCAAATCTTTATAAGACCTATATCTATAAAAATGAATTTTGTACTAACTTTGAGATGACTGGATCCAGGATTATAAAATCTCAAGAAATTTGATTATTCCTGTGAAAGAGTACACTAAGGATTCCTATGTCTCCCTTTTAGGAGACTCTTTGCAAAGGCACTACTCTATTTTGGCAACTACTATATTGGAAAACTTGAAGTTGGAAGAGGATACTTTTTCAATAAGAAAGAAAAAAATCAAATATATTATATTAATGTCCATGAATAGCTTAAAGTAGGTTGGAATTGATCCCTACAATAATTATCTAATTCTTTTACCTTACCCAAAAAATATATCCACTTTAGCCTTAAGGTGGAACTAATGTGAGATCTATATTGTGATTGCATTATTTGTGTATTACATGGTGTATAGGAAAGGATTTTAATGCAAGTTTTCTATAAGAAATGGGTGGTGATAATAGTTTGAGTGTTGGTCATATAATTATTAGATCCATTTATTAATTATTATTGTCAAGTTTGGGTAGATAGTAGCTATTATTATATAGGTTTCAAGCATGCTAGAAGCCTAAAAGTAAGAAAATGGCTAAAGATTGTCTACTTCTTACACATGGCATACTCTAGGTAAAACTTTGTGCAAATATTCAAAGTTCTTAGTTTGAATGAAGGTTTAATGTTACATGCTATTGTATTGTATCAACTTACCATCTAAAATAATGCATTTCTTGGAGATAAAATATATTGAGTTTCATGTTTATGCTATGTAAAGTTCAAACCATTGAAACACTTAGTTCAATTAGCATGAAAACTATTTGAAAAAATATTACATGTGTCAAACTAAAAATATCAAAAAATATTGTGCAATTCTAGTGGGGTTTTTACAATGGTATCAAAGCTAGAATTCTTGCCAGCATGTGAGTTTTGGATACAAATTTTGGTTTCAAAATTTTTAGGGTAGTATTGGGTTTCTTTAGTTGTGTGATCATTTATGAATCTAAAGGACGAGGAATATATAGCCTACATGAGTAGAAGGGAGAGAGCAGTAGATAACTTATTTGATTCAGAGTTAGAAGAAGAGGAAAACATGGGTTACAGGCATGAACCACTTAAGGGTAGCACCATGCAAATTTTGAATAACCTTGCAAGGGGTTAACAATAGTTGGTTCATCTCCTTTCTCAATTTATGACAACTCATAACAATGTTGGTAATAATGGTACAAGAGGGACTATTGGTCACAACGGTGATAATGGAAAAAAATGAGAATAATGGTGAAGGGAGCAACACTCACATTCTTGCACAAAGTCACACTAGGGAAGCTAGTAGAGTGACTCATAAACCTATTTTACCTCAATTCTTGGGAGGACAACAAGTTGGAAATTAGGGGCAACAAGGAAAAGGTGAAGGGGTCACTTTATTGAGGGAGTATCAAGCTCTTGGTGATGAATTCCGCACAACCATGTCTTTATAGGATTTTTGCACCATTAAGTAGAGGAATAGGCCAAGGGATCACAATAGAGGCCCCAAGAATCAGGATCTCTAGCAAAAGGTGGGGAAGTTATCTATTCCTTCCTTTGATGGCTCTAATAAATGCACTGCAAGAGTGTGGGTTTTGAAGTTTGATACATATTTCCAACTCAATCATATGTTGGAGACAAAGGCCATCAAATATGCTACATTACATTTGGATGGAGAGGCCCACAAGTGGTGGTACCATGGGTTGGTCACATTGGGTCATGCTAGCATTACCTCATACTTGGAATTCACATAGAAGTTGATTGACATATTTGACATGAAAGACTCAGAGTTACATTTCAAGGAGTCGGCACAGCTTAAGCAGGTTGGGACAATGGATGCCTACATTTCAAAGTTTCAAAGACTCTCAATCATGGTGATGGATGTGTCAGAGCATAGGTTGATCCTTATTTTTATTGAGGGGTTATCCAAGCCACGACGTGGTTGGATTAAGGCCTTCAAACCAAAGCCATTGCATGATGCTATCATTAGGGCATGTGACATGGAAAATTATGTCCCAAAGAGAGAATTCCCATCTAAACCCTTCATTCCTGAGAAAAAAAAAGAAGATAAGAAACCCTTCCAAAAGGATTGTCCCAAGAAAGACAAATTAGATGATGAGGCTTGTAGAGAATTGAGGAGGAAGAAGCAATGTTTCAACTACAAGGAGCCATGGGAGCTTGGCCATAGATGCATGGGAAGGGTAAGGTGCATTACATTGAGGTTATTTCTGATAGTGATGGTGAAGAGGAGGCAGAATAGGGTTAGGGCAGCGAACATTGTTTTTCAAATGATGAACAACCACATGAGGAGGTTAAGAGGAGCTATTGCCACTTTATCAGGTACTCCTAGATTTAATTATTTTAGAGTTAGGGGAGTATTATAGGGGCAATGAGTCATGGTCTTGATTTATAGTGGGGCAATCCATAATTTTATAGACTCAACATTGGTGGCTAAGAGAGGTATTCCGATAGAGAACTTCGAGGGATTTAATGTGATGGTAGCTAAGAGAAGTATTCACAAAACTTCCAAATAATGGAGCTGAAATTCAAGGCCCAACAGATGGTAAGAAAGTGGTTCTAGGAGGTATGGCCAATGCTTCTCCTAAAATAGTTTCAGCTAAGTGGATGGAGTGTATATTCAAGCATGGGGATGTAGCTTGGGCACTAGAGTGTTTGATTACGTCCAAGGAATCTCTAGAATACAACCATATAATGTAAACATTTAGTCATTGTTGGGAAAATATAATAGGGTTTTTGGAGAGATTCCTCTAGGGAGACCTCCTGATAGAAGTTTCGAGCATACTATTGAGCTAGAAGAGGGAGACAAATCATTGATAACCACTCCTTATAGGCATCCAAAGAAGTTCAAGGATGAGATAGAGAAGGCCATCAAGGAGTTGTTAGATATGGGCCATATTAGACTAAGCTATAGTTCACTTGCTTTTTCAGTGGTCTTGGTTAACAAGAAGGATGGAACTATGCAAATGTGTATAGACTATCGGGATCTGAATAAGAAAATGATTAAAAATAGATATCCTATCCTTAGGATTGATGAGTCGTTAGATGAATTCCATGGGGAAGTCTATTTTTTGAAGATTGATCTTCAATCAAGATATCACCAAATCATAGTCAGATATCAAGATATACATAAGACAACGTTCAGGTGTCATTATGGGCACTATGAGTTCTTGGTCATGCCATCCGGGTTGACCAACACATTTTCTACTTTCCAGTTGTGTATGAACCAAATCTTCAATAAGCAACAACGTAAGTTTTTGGTAGTGTTCTTTGATAATCTCCTTATTTACAACAAGACTTGGGATGATCACTTTAGGCAGTTAAACGAGGTTTTGGTCATTATGGGAGAGCAGTCATTATATGCCAGTGTCTAAATGTGAATTTAGTATGACAAATATTTTGTATTTGGGCCATGTGATTAGTGCACAAGGTGTACATGTGCTTCAAGAGAAGATTTAAGAAATTTTGGATTGGCCATTGCCTAAGACCCTTACAGAGTTGCATGGATTTTTTAGCTTGTGTAGTTACTACAAGCGCTTTTTTAAGGGGTTTTCACAATTGGGTGAACCCCTAATAGATCTCACAAAGAAAGGTGCATTTAAGTGGATAAAGGATTCTTAGAGGGCATTTGATATAGGCTCAAGGAGGTTATGAGTAGTTTTCTAGTATTAGCACTTCTTGATTTTCACTCAACCTTTTGTGCTTGAGTGTGATGTTTTGGGTGAGCGTATAGGAGTTGTAATGATGTAGAACATACATCTGATAGCACTTGAGAGTCGGAAGCTTAGGGAATCAGAGAGATTATATTCCATCTATGACAAGGAGATGATCTCCATTATGCACCCCTTGGTGAAGTTTTGACAGTATTTGGTAGGTGGGAGATTTGTGGTTAGGACCGACCACAACAACTTGAGGTATTTCCTAGAATAGAAGGATCTAAATCAAAGGCAGTAGAAGTGGGTTAGCAAGATATAGGCCTATGATTTTGACATCGAGTATGTTAAGGAGAAGAAAAATATAGTTGTTATTTCCCTTTCCAAGAAATCAATTGCATGTTCCCTTACAGATATTTAAGCTGATTGGAAGTCCCACCTTATGGTGGAATATTCTAAGAATAAATTTTCCTGTGAGTTGATGGATGGTCACATTCAAAATGATAGGTACAAGGTAGTAGATGACATTATCTACTACAAGGACATGATATATTTAGTCCCTAAGTCAAAACTCAAGGAGAAGATTATGAGGGTTGTTCATGATACACCATTGGCAGGGCATCTTGGATACTTCAAAACCTATAGGAAAATCAGGAAGAGGTTCTCTTGGAAGGGCCTCAAAGATAATGTGTTGCAACATGTGAGGGAATGTATGACTTGCCAGCATAACAAGTTAGAGCACATTCATCTAGCAGAGTTGTTGCAACCATTTCCCATTTCAGAGAAGAAGTTGGAGAGTGTGTCCATAGATTTTATTAAAGGACTACTTAAGGTTCATGGCAGGGATTGCATTTATGTAGTGATAGATTGGTTGACTAAGTTCACCCACTTCTTCGCATTTTCATCAAAGTACAAGGAACTGTAGGTAGTAGATCTATTTTTCAGGAGGTGCTTAAAATCCACACGTTGCCCAAGCATTGTCAGTGATCGGGGCAACAAATTTTTAGTGCTTTTTGGTAGGAATTGTTCAAGTTAATAGGTAATGAGTTGATGCCTTGCACTAGTTACCACCCTCAGATGGATGGCCAAATGAAGATAGTGAAAAAATGGGTAGAGGGATACTTGCGTAACTATTTGTCGAGTCAACATAAGGCATGGATTCAATGGTTCCATCTAGGAGAGCATTGTTACAATACCACTTACCATATGTCCATTTTCATAACACCATTCTAAGCATTGTATGGATATGACACTCCATTTGTGGATTTGGCATTTGGGGATAACAAGGCTCCCAAAGCCAAAGACTGGATACAGAAGAGCCAAGATATTCTTAAGGCTCTTAAGGATAATTTACAAGTGGCTTAGAATCAACAAAAGACTTATGTAGACAAACATAAGGTTGAGCACAGTTTTGAGGTAGCCCTACAAATAGTCTTCATTAAAGAAAAGTGATGCGGAAAAGTTGAAACCATGCTTTTATGGTCCCTACAAGATAATCGGGAGAGTTGGGGAGGTAGCTTACGAGCTTGAGCTACTAGAGGGAAGTAAGATTCATAATGTTTTTCATATATTGTGCCTTAAGAAGGCATTGGGACAACATGCTATTTCTTTAACAGAGTTATCCTCGTTGGATGAGGAAGGACAATTGGTATTGGTTCTTGATGAGTTCTGAATGTCTAAAAGAGGAGATTGAGGAGTAGTGTGATCAAAGAATATTTGATTAGGTGGAGAGACTTGCTCGTGGAGGATGCTATGTGGGAAGGAGAGCAAATTTTGTAACACTTAGGTAATTTGCAATTACTTGAGGGAAAGCAATCTTGAGAAGGGAGGACTCCAATGTCTCCTTCTCAATGATCGCTCCAAGTGGACTTACTAGCCTATTTAATTTTTGTAGGCTATAGTCGAGTGAAGGGAATTGTTTTATTTAATTATTTAATGTTGCTTGGCGGAAAAAAATACATTTATAAAGTAATGCTAAATAATTAATTAAAAGGTGTTATAAAGTGACTTTGGGAAAATATTTTAAAAAGAACTCGATAAAGACTTTATTTTATTTTTTGAACGGGAAAAATGCAAGTCATATATAAAATGGAAAATTGAACTCATTTGGAGGATGCTAGCCTATTTTCCCTAGAGTTCTTAGCTTTGGGGATGGAAACCGTAGACGATAAATTATGCTTTGTAATGAAAATCATAGTTTGTTTTTAATTCAGCTAAAATTTCTTATTATTATTTTCACCGTGAAGATTTTTTGACATGGCAATTCATAGCAAATCCTACGTTCTAGGAGCCTGGTAAAGACATTTGAAAAATATAATACAAGGCAGTGTCAAGTAACATAGAAATGACAAGAAAAAGATGACAACCCTGCCAAATAGTTAAGCGCCTGGATTTTTTAGCATTGTTATTAGTTATTTTGTGAGGATTAACAGATCAGGCCGTGTTATTACTAGTTAAGAGGATAACCCATAGTTGTAGGGCCTCAAGTGCTTACCAGGTCAGACTATCTACTTGCACTTCAAATTATGGTATTGGGGGCCACATATAACTACACAAATTGAATATTATACACTGCTTACATGTATGGTTTTAGCACACTTTTAATGATAATTGTTTGGATTTTATTGCTGCCATTGTGTAAAATCCCCACTGGGAATGCACCGAAATTTTTAGCAATTTATGCTCAGTTTGACAATGTAAACATTTTTGTCAAACAATTGTCTCGATACTGATTGGCGTTTGATTCAAAAGTTTTCAGATTGTTTTTACCAGGAAGATATTTACTTTGTGAACAGGTTACAGGATATACATTGCTTACATTAAAATATGTGCAACCAAAAATGTAAATTAGTTCAAAAATTTTCAGATTGGTTTTGCCAAAGAAGATATTTACTCTACTGATTAACTTCCATGCCCCTCTTCCTCATACCCATGATTTTATTCCCCTTAATAACAGCGGCCAGGAATAACAACAGTTTGCAATAATGATATTGGGCCCCTCAAATTCGTGGACTTTATAGGATTCGTTGAGACTAAGAAGTAAGCCGTCCCCTAACTGGCGCAGCTTATAGCATAGTTGTTCAAATCTCCTCCAATAAATATCTCATATGATATTCATTGAGTCTGTGACATTCAACAAATTAATCGGGCCTTCTGAATCAATTCGCCACTGGCAGGAATTAAACTAGCTATTGCACTTTTGTGTGGAATGGGGTACGTCGAAAAATTGTGTGGTTATATTTGATTTTTTGTAGTCATATTGGTTGAAATAGGGAATAGTTCACACAATCCAAAAAGTTTTGAAATATAATGAAATATAAAAATGTAGAAAAAAGAAATATATACAATGATGAATTTCATGTATTTTTTATGGATTGTGTAATTGGCAAATTACAAGAATGGATGTAGTTGAATACAATGGTATAGCGACGGTCACATTGAACTCCAATGTTTTTGTAATAAACAAAAGAACTAGTTAGTATTTAAAAAACAACTAATAGAAAACAAAATGTTGAAGTTGAAATTCCAAAGAGTAATTTGTAGATTTTAAAATTTTAAAAAAGTAAAATCTATAATCTAATATTTTATATTATTTTGAACATAACTAAAAATCTATAATATTATTAAACTTATAAACAAAATAATATTATTGATTACTACTTTTTTTAAACTCCTTGAATAATATTTTACAATAAACTTTTAGAGAAAGGAAGCCGTATTGCATCAAATCATCTATCTGTAAACCTATGGTATGAATGGCTGAATCAACTAATATTTTCCAGGGGTATAAGACATTGTAATAGCATTAGAGGAAAAAAAAGTGCAGAACTATTGATGAAATGTTTGTTTCATCAAGAGATGAACGATTAAATGATATTTACTAGTATTCTTAATTCATTTGTCAATGAAAAGAAAAACTCATATACAACTCTGACCTACCAAAGATTATAATATTGAGATGGTAAAATTTATTTAATATATGAATATAAATTATATACTTTGTAATATAATTTAGAATGGATCAATGATGATCTCAAATATAATATAAATATAAATGTAATAAACTATATAAATAATTAAAATATATATATATATATATAATTTAATATTTTATATTATTTTGAACATAACTAAAAATTTGTAATATTATTAAATTTATAAACAATATGATATTATTGATTTTTTTTTATAACAACTTTAATAATATTTAAAAAAATGCCACAGGAATTTTCCCTACTAAATGCTCAGAGCGAGATGTATAGGCAAATATTAGCCTTTTAAATTTTCCCTACTAAATGCTCAGGACAAATCGTATAGTCAAATATTCCTATACTGCAATAGAGCAAGGGTAAATAAACTAAGAAAAACATGGTTAGAAACTTAGATTAATAGGTTCATCGTACCTCTGCCAAAAAGATATAGCATAATATGATAAGCCCTCGGTTATGACTCATGTCCAACTTTTTTACTTTGTAAATCATCCATTGATCAAAATTAACTCCTTTTTTGAGATCAATGTACTTCTCTACTTCCTGTCAACTATTTTTTAAGGAAAGAAAAAGTTGCCTGCTATTGCGTGCGAAAATTGTTTCGATTTGACTCCAGTAGCTGCACCGAGCTAACTAAATGTATTGAAACAAATCTTGAAAGCAGAAAATGTTGTTTTCTCTATTGCTATGAATGAAAACTTTTCAGATTGAGGAGTCAAATCTATTAGAGTAAAACAAAGATATGACTCCGTTGTCTTTTATGTCTTATTTATCAGATGCAAGCTGGACGGGAAGGCCAGGGAAGCAAACAATAAAAATAACAATAATGCGTTATTTTTTGTGCTAAATACATCAATATTTAGAGCTATGAAGACATTAATTGGCTCAATAATTCTAATTTTAATGGACTATAAATTCTAAGAATGGACACGTTTTTCGATGAGATATTTTTCTCCTCCACTGTTTTCACAGGCAGTTTAGGCAAATGTAAACGGTCCCATAATTCATGACGCAACAGCTGTAAAGGTGTGGGGATTTGTTTTTTTGTTTTTTTATCATTTATGGTATAGTTTGAAAAACAACCAATGGACAAGATTGATTTCATGATCGTCCTTTTAATCTAGATCCTTCATCTGTATAATCCATCATGTGATGCTCACATAGGGAAGGCTTTCAACCTGACGAAAATGCAAGTTAAAAAATTAAATATTCAAATGAAGTATATAATGAATAATTTTCCACTTAAGGGAAAATATTTATCAAGTGTGACATTATTCTGGGGAAAAATAATTTGCAAAAAAAATAATATTTTCATACGAAAAGTAAAATGTTTTCCACCAAAGGTGAAAAATATAAAATTGCTAGCAAATGCGGGATGAATAAAATGTGAAGTAAATGTGGAAAATATTTGCAAAAATATAATAAAGTCATGAATGTGATATTTTTGGAGATATAAGGGAAAATGTAAAATAATTGATGAAATTGTTTTCCCCAGAAATATATAAACAAAGAAAAATAAAATTTAAAACTTTATTTGTGGAATATGGGAAGATAATTTTAATATTATGTCTTATAGTATTTACCGCACCCACATGAAAACCCTAAAATGATTATAAATAAAATAAAAGGTTTAATATATTGAAATATAAATCAATTAATTTGCTACATATTATAATTAATTCATCACTTTAGTTTCAACTCAATTAAAGAATTTTAAATCAATCTTCATGAATCATTACTCTTTGCATTAGGGGCTAATGTATTTATAATATTCACCAGCAAGCTTCAGAAGCTATAGGTGGCTAACTCTTGTGATAGAGGGATTTTAAAACACCTGTTTCAAAAGTTATACGTGGCGACAGTAGCAGATTTTATTTCCTGCCCTAATTTATACGCAATACTCCTTATATCATAACCCTAAAACATCTTTATGTGACTCACTTCTCTTCATCTATGCAGGAAAGAGGATGAAGTGACTGCCAAACTTAGGAGTGGCGTGAGGAAAAAATAATTTCGATTGTCTGAGCATGAGGTGTTGGGTTAAGTGAAGCCCAGATTAACATGTTTCCTTCATAATTCGAAATACTTTTTCATTTTGTAATTACTTCTATTGGCATGTGTTGGCCAATTTAGAAGTTGTATATTTCGAATTGATTTTTCCATAGATTTGTTGGAGACTGTTTTATTAATAAGCTGCTGGCTGAATGTAATTTATTTTAGAACTGGTTAATAATAAGAGATAATCCCTGAGTGTGGACATAGCCATCAAATTGATGGTTAACCACGATAAATCTGGTGTTCATAATTTTGTGATTGATTTTTAATCTTTTATTTTCTGCAATTTATTTTTCATTTGATTCTGCAAATTATATTCAACAATTGGTATCAGAACAGGTTGGAGAAATTTGGTGCAGGAAATTGTGAAGAAATTTTGCAGCCATGGAAGATGCAGACAAGTGGAAAATTGAAAAGTTTGCAGGATGAAATTTTGGCCTATGGAAATTGCAGATGGAATCCCTTCTCATCAAACAAGACCTTTTGAATGCATTCATTGGAAAAGCCAAAGGGAAAGGATCTCTATCAAATGAAGAATGGGAGAAGCTAGACAAAAAAGCAAGAGCTACAATTTTCCTATCGCTGTCCAGCAATGTTTTATTTAATGTCTCTGCAGAGAAGACTCCAATCATTTGAATGAATTTAATACATTAGTTACCCAACTGATTTCTGTAGGCATAAATTTGGATGATGAGATCAAAGCTATTTTATCACTGTGTTCTTTACCAAATAGCTGGGAAGGTGTTGTGATGGCAGTGAGCACCTCAGTGGCTACCAAAAGCAAGCTGAAATTCGATGATGTTGTAGCCACTCTCTTGAGTGAAGATATGTGGAGAAAAAATCAAGAACCCTCGTCTGGTGAGGCACTAACTGTTGTAAGTACAAGTAATAGAGGTAGAAGTAAAGAAAGAGGCAAATATAATCATCAAAGGAAGTCAAAATCTAGATTGCAGTCAAGAGGAGAAACAGGTGCTTGTTGGTTTTGTGGCAAGCCAGGCCACACAGAAAAATTGCTGGAATTATAAGAAAGCACATGACTCAGTCATCAAAAATCAAGCAAACACTATAGGTGAAAAGGATGACGGTGTTTTAATCTTGGTTGCTGAAGACATGACTCAGACTCTTGGGTACTTGATTCTGGAGCTTATTTCCATGCTACTTCATGCATGAAAGCTTTCTCAAATTTCAAAGAAGGTGCTTTTGGTAAGTTTTTTCTTGGTGACAATAAGGAGTGTGAAATTGTTGGTAAGGGTGATATAGTTTTAAATTTAAAAAATGGCAGCCAATGGATTTTAAAGGATGTGAGATATGTTCCTTTATTGAAAAGAAATTTATTTTTTGTCAGTCAATTAATAGCTTCTGGGTGTGATGTTAAATTCTTTTTCAAAAATTGGCAAGTCACAAAAGGGGTTTTAGTTCGTGCAAAAGGAAAGAAGTTGAGTAATCTTTATATTTTAAAATGCCATGGTGAAGTGGGAGCTGCCATGACAGTCATGGACAACAATTAAAAAATTTGGCATAAGAGGCTCGGTCACATGAGCAAGAAAGGGCTTGAAGTAATGCTTCAATGAGATCAACTTCCCGACTTGCAATCAATGGATTTGCAGTTCTACGAGCATTGCCTTTATGGAAAACAAAGTTGGGCTAGGTTCTTGAGGACAGGCCATGATCAGAAAACTACTCCTTTGGCACTTGTGCATTCAGACTTTTTTGGTCCCACTAAGGTAACTTCATTTGGTGCTGCTAATTACTTTGTCACATTTCTTGATGATTATACTCGAAAATTTTGGATTTACATATTGAATAAAAAATCATAAGTTTTTTCAAAGTTTAAAATTTTCAAGGCTCTTGTTGAAAATCAAATTAGAAGGCATAAGATTAAATGTTTGAAAATTGATAATGGAGGAGAGTTTTTCTCCTCAGAGTTTGATAATTTCTATGCAGACAACGACATTCATAGAATCAATGTGGTCCCATTCACCCCTCAAGAAAATGAAGCAGCTGAGCGGTTGAGTCAGACAATTATAGAGAGAGCTCGTTGTATGCTCTCCAATGTCGTGTTGGGAAAATAGGTTTGGGAAGAGGCGTGCAACATTGCAGTATATTTGATCAACCATGCCCCATCATCTTGTTTGGATTTTGACATTCTTGAGGAGAGATGGCTTGGGTTCAGAGAATTTCATATCATCATTTACGGGTGTTTGGCTATGAAGCATTCGTGCATATTCCAAAAGAACAATGAATGAAGCTTGATTTTAAATAAAAAAAGGTGCATTTTTCTAGGCTATGGAGAAGATCAATTTGGTTTTAAAGGTTGTGGGATCCCCTAGCAAAAAAGATTGTTCATAGTCGGGATGTTGTCTTCAATGAGAATTTTTTTTCAGTTTCGCAGCCTCTAGAAAAATCTTCTGATGAATATTTTGATGTTGATTTATTCGATAATGGTCGTGTCAAAAAAAATTGTTACTTTCTCCCAACCCTTAGTCATTTCTTCAAATTCTCTTCCTTCAAATGTTGCTATGTCATCCCCTATTGGTGCTATGTCGTCTTTTGTTGTTAGCACAATGCCTATACTAAGCAATTTGCAGCTTGGTACATTTCATTCACTGCCTACAATAGTCACAATGCAACCCATTTTAGGTGATGCGCAACCTGTCACAAGTGAGGTGCACCATTTATATCATTCACACCCTCCTTCACTTGGCATGAAGCCTCTAATTCATAATACACTACCCTCCTTGTTTGTTTCACAACCTATCCAAGGTCATACGCAATCAAATATAAGTGAGACTCAGCCTCAAATAAATCCTACACTATCCCCTTTAGACAGTTCACACCAATTCAAAAACTCTGCACAACCCCTGGAAATTCAACAACAACCTCCATTATATAATTCACAACCCACCACAAATTCGATGCAACCTTTAAATGTTTCACTGCCTCTCTTAAACCAAACACAGTCATCACTAGGAACTGCACGGTCTTCATTAATGATACCTATTCTAAGTTCATTGCCTTAGACATTTCCAATGCAATCTTCACCTGATATGCAAATTTTAGATAGAAATTTACAAGAACAGAGCAATGCAAAGGGGAGTATATCAAAATAGGGTATGGGTGATCATTTATAGAATAAAGAGAATGTAGAAAATTAGAGTATTGGAGAAAATTTACAGTCTGATGAAGAAAATAGAAAGCAAGAGGACAATTTGCAGTCAGACAGTGGTTCTCAATTGAGGAGATCAACATGGAAGAGGAAGGCACCAACGAAATATAATGATTTTGAGTTATTTTCTTCTAATAACTATGATTATGAACTGTTGCTTTGTGGTGAGGCAAAGCCGACGATATTCAAACAAGCTTGCAAAGATGTGAATTCAATAAAATGGATGGAGGCAATGAATGAAGAAAAGGATTCTTTGCGAGCAAATGACACTTGGGATTTGGTTTCTCTTCTGCCAAATCGGAAACATCTAAAGAATAAATGGGTGTATTGTGTGAAAGAGGAAGAGGGAGGTCATCAATGTTACAGGGCTAGATTAGTTGTCAAGGGTTTTTCTCAAGAAAAAGGCATTGATTTCAATGAGATATTTTCACCAGTTGTGAGAATGACCACTATTTGCACAGTGTTAGGCTTGGCAGTCACTTGGGATCTTGAACTTGAGCAATTAGATGTCAAATCTTCTTTTCTTCATGGAGATGTTGAGGAAGAATTATACATGGAGAAGCCTGAAGGTTTTGCAAAACAAGGTCAAGAGCATTTATATTACAGATTGAAGCAGAGTTTGTATGGGCTCAAACACGCCCCCAAGCAGTGGTATTTAAAATTTGACAGCTTCATGACTCAACAACAATTTATTCGTTTTGATTTAGACTCATGTGTTTATTACAAGAAGCTTCCAAATGGTGAGTTTGTCATTTTATTACTTTATGTTGATGGTATGCTGGTTGTTGGTAATAGTATGAGGATAGTTCGTGAGTTAAAACAACATTTATCTTAGAGATTTGCCATGAAATATTTAGGGGCAGCAAAGAGGACTCTTGGGATGAAATAATCAAGGATAGGAAAAAGAGAGAACTTAGATTATCTCAAGAAAAATATATTCTAAATTTTTTAGATAGATTCAATATGAAGACTGCCAAATCTGTGAGTACTCCTTTGGCTGATCTTCTTAAGTTATCCTCGACTATGTGTCCTAAAACAAAAGAAGAAAAAGAACACATGAAGCGCGTTCCATACTCATCCACAGTTGGCAGCTTAATGTATTCCTTGACTTGTACTTGTTTGGATATTGCTCAAGCAGTGGCAGTTGTGAGTAGATTTATGAGTAATCTGGGTAAACGACATTGGCAGGAAGTACAATGGATATTCAAGTATTTGAAAGGTACTTCTGATCGCGGTTTATGTTTTGGTGGTAAGGACATAAATCTACGAGGTTATGTTGATTCAAATATGGCTAGAGATCTAGATAAAAGACGTTCTACTACTGATTATGTATTCACTTTTGTTGGGGCAGCGATCAGTTGGGTTTCTCGGTTGCAACAAGTGGTTGCACTTTCTTCTACAGAAGCAGAATATATTGCTCTTTCTAAAGGGGAAAAGGAAATGATATGGTTGCAGTGTTTGATAGGTGATTTATGGTTTCAACAATTTGTTTTTACTCTATTTTGTGATAGCAATAGTGCTATTCACTTGTCAAAGAATTCTTCCTTTCATAATCGGACGAAGCATATAGAGCTACAGTATCATTTCATTCACCATTGTATCGAAGAAGGCAAGTTGCAGGTGGAGAAAATTGACACAAAGTTGAATCCAGTTGACATGTTGACAAAGGTAGTTCCGAGGGAGAAGTTCGAATTCTGTAGAGCTTCTCTTAGACTTATGCAGCTCTGACTTTAACTCTGCAGCGGTGGGATATCTCTGAGCAGCAATTTGGTCTTCAAGTGGGAGATTGTTGGGTTAAGTGAAGCCAAAATTAACATGTTTCCTTCATAATTCGAAATGCTTTCTCATTTTGTAATTACTTCTATTGGCATGTGTTGGCCAATTTAGAAGTTGTATATATTTCAAATTGATTTTTCCATATATTGGTTGGAGACTATTTTATTAATAAGCTGCTGGCTGAATGTAATTTAATTCATAATTGGTTAATAATAAGAGATAATCCTTGAGTGTGTACGTAGCCATCAAATTGATGGTGAACCATGATAAATCTGGTGTTCATAATCTTGTGATTGATTTTTAATCTTTTATTTTCTGCAATTTATTATTCATTTGATTCTGCAAATTATATTCAACATGAGGAAGGGTACGTCTCATTTTATTGTAGTAGAAGAATTTAATATTGGTTTTAGTTTGCAGGTTTCAATGTTCCTACCTTGCCAGCTTTCTAATACCTCTACATATCAGCTATGTTAGGAAAGCCAAATACTAGTAATGAGGTATATGGACCCTTTTTTTAATGACGACAGTCTTTTTAGGTTGGCCAGGGGAAAATACTAAAATAGAGAGAGAACAAGAAGCGCAAATTATATGTAACCCAATCTGGTTTAGATCTCATGATTATATTAGAAAATTTAAATCCTAATTCAATTTGGATAAATGTTTTTTTTGAAGTAATTCAAATGTGTATAGAAAAATCCTAATTTGAATGTGAATGGAAAAATCCTAATCGAATAGTAAGTTAACATGGTAAGATCTAGCAAATAATATGAATGATTTAAAATGCTAAAAAAAATATAGGTACCTAATTTCTTCTTCACTGCCTTACAATTTCCAATTTGTTCTTCTGCAATCCTTCTTTTTAACAAGTTTTGTGCAACACGGTTGTTCTTCGTAAATGTAGCAGTTTGGTGGTTTTTAATTCTTACAAGTAAAGGTCCATTTCTAGACGATAGGAGGTGGTGAAAAATGGCCAATAGTCATGGTGCATTAATGCAGTAAAAATATCCCATTCAACCACTTGTAGGATTTGGTTGTGAAAATGGGACTTAAAATATCCAATACCTAATGCAGCATAAATGCAGTTTTGATGCATTATTGAGGAGGCACACTTGATGGAGGGCAATCTAAAGGAAATCTATTTCCCTTATTAATTTAGTCAAGATTTTTTGTAGAAACATTCAAGCAAATGCGATTGGCAGGTGTAAAGTGATGGAGATATGATGGGTATTAGTTTTAAAATAGTTTTTAAAACAAAAGAAACTTTTTGGAAGGAGCTTTTAGAGGCAGCAGTTTTTAAGAAAGAAGAGACTTTGGAACCAGTTGGAGAGGCGACAGTTTTTAAGACAGAAGAGACTTGTGGAACCAACTAGAGAGGCGGCAATTGGCTGGAAATCTACCTTATTTATGACGCCTCAAATATCCTATAGAGTGTTGTCGTTGAGGGAAAATATCCTATAGTTTAAATGCATTGCCTTTTCAGCCAAAGATGATCAACGGTTCATTCCATCTCAATTGTTGGCCAGGTGCTATGGAGAGGGGTCAACCGTGGATTTCAAAATTTAGGTTGATCTCTCTCAAATTGGATACGCCTTCAGCATAAATAATAGAATAGTTCTAAGATAATACGGCTAGATCATCTGCTGTCATTTGTAAAATATTCATTTACCTCCATATCTCTTTAACTGGAACCTTGCAAACTCTAGAAATCTTTTAATAGTAATTGTTAATCTTCATCAAATCCTTATATCCGAAATTTGTCTTCGTAGAAGACAATGCAAATTCTACTTAATTGAACAACTGTTCATTGAAATCCAAATGTGAATTACAAGATGAATCCATTTGCATATGGAATTGGGTTTCTGTCCAATCCTAGACTTGAGGGTTTTCATTCTCAAGCTCCTAAAGAGTTCTGCTCTCCAAAATTTCTCCCAATAATCAAATTCTCAAATAATGCCAAATGACTTGCTTTCCTCTCTATTTAAAGATTTGACCCAACTTCTAGAAGATTCCATTTAATAAATAAAATGATTTTTATATTATTTATTATTTTGTTATTTGAGTCACTTTAATATAAATGTCCCAAATATTAATTTAGGACAAAAAATATTGTCCAATAAAAAATTAGGGACATTACACATTGATGCATGTATACATGTTTGTTGCAACTAACTTTCATACCCTAGCTTGCTTCCACAAGCATACTAGCACCTAAGGAAGAAAGAAAGAAAAAAGATGTCTTGAATGGGGCCGGTATAAGCTAAAGAGTACTCTAGGTTGAGGTGCCATCTAGATCAATTTTGTTTCCTCTGTCCCCAATATGTTAATGTTTTGATTTGTCTTTTGCAAGACAATAGGAAATAGAACAATGTGTGAGGATAAACCTCTCTTCAACTTTGGAGGGGAAGCTCCTTGGAAGGATAAGATAACCCTAAAAATGAGCTATGAACAACATATGCCATTATTAACTCTACAAGGGAGGTTGCATGAAATAAATAACATAAATGAAATTCTATCCAATCTTTTTTCATCTCAAGGATTGAGCACAAGACTTGAAATTTTCTTATCCCACAAATGAGGTTTTTATATAATTAGAATAGTTACAATTAGATGAAAGAAACAGAGACTAGCAGATCCACATATACAAGAATGGGTAACACATCCACAATGAAAAATAGCAAGAAAATGAATCATCTAGAGGCACACAAAGTTACCCTTATGAACTATTGTTTTCACATGTGATCCTTAGTTGAGCGACAACATCAATACAAAAAGTTCGACAACATTGTTCAATTTCAATTTAATCAAAAGAATTACAAACACAAATAAATAGCTTGAATAACAATTTTGATAGCATAAGTGTAGCATCAATCATCATTGTTTCAAATTTCTTGTGCTCACAACATTTATTTATAAGTTACAAAGAATATAGATTTTATGGATTTAAAATTATAATTAATTATCCTTAAAAATCACTATTTTAAAGGGAAAACACTTAAAGTTGTGAAAAAAATAGGAAAGAAAGGAACTTTAAAACAAAACTAATTGAAAGAACTAACAAAATAAAACAGCTTAAAAATAGGCTTTTAGCTCTATCTAGAAATAGAATGTTCGAAATAATCACAACTAGATATAGTTGTTGGTAAAAATGGCAATATTGCACACGAATGAACTTTGTGATTTTGGAAGTTCTAGGCACTTCAAAATTGATGGTTTTTTTCTGAAAGATGAAACCCCCAAAGTGCCATCCGACATCTTGCATCCAGCTGATGACCCAAACTTGATGCTATTTGTTGAAGCAAAAATAATTAATCATGTCAAACCTTAATTGTCTAGTCCAATCAACAGACTACGGACAATCATTGTTGAAAGGTTTTATCATGACTAAAAACCATTGTTAAATGTTTAAATGAAAACATGTCAAATTCATTTGGCAGCCGACTACATATGTGATGGGTGCAATTTTACCTTGTTGGCCGACTGACTTGCCTTCATTCGCACAATTTTGTCCTTATAGCCAATTTAGACTCATCTTGTGCACAATTTTGATTATCATGTCAACAAAATAAGTAGCTGGGTTCAATGATTTACCTTTCAAAACCCAACTAAACCTCTTTATCTTGTGAAATTAAAGCTTATCACTACTTAATTTGGAGTCTGACTGCATTTTTTACATGTCTATGTAGTGTTGTGTTTTAAGGAAGTCATTGCCAGGTTAAACTCTTTAAGATGCACAATCTGAAGTGCATTGTTTGGCTTTTACCATATCATTATGTGACTTGACCCCATCTACCACTTAACATGTATTCTAGTTGTGGTTTTATGTGTCTTTTGCCACTTAGACTTCAAACTATTGCACTTGTGGACTTTTCACCACTTAAGCTTCTCCTTTGTGCATTTTGCAAACCTCTCTACCCGGAAAAACAACCTTATTGCACAATCTGAATGAGATTGCTTCCTAAGTCATCCTCAACTGTGCTTTTCTGGACTCCTCACGTGGTTTTCTTCATGCGGTTGTGCAAAGTCAGACTCTTAGCCACTTAAATAGCTCTGTCACCCTTTTTACATGCTTTTGCCACTTCTTCCAATCGTAATTTTACATGTCTTTTCCCTCGAAAACAGACCTTGATCATTCAAAAAGGATAAGACTGACATTTGCTTGGTTTTAGATTGTGCATGTGAATTTTCATTGCCACTTGAAAAAATCCCTGTAACCTTTCCTTGTAGTCTGTGCCAAACATCGAACACTTTCATTCATGGTTGCTCAATTCTGGTTCCTTTCAGTGCAAACAGCTCCTTGGTGCTTCAAAGAGAATTAAAAGGAGACTTTCAAAATCCCCTGCTCCTGCTCACAACATTGTTTAAAGAAAAACATTTGATGACAAAACATTCTGCTTGGAACTGAAAAACAACATGGGAGACAAAAACACCATGGAAACTTGGTTTTTAGACCTAACATATGAAGGATGTCCAAGTAACACATAGGAAAATGAGGCTTTAACACCAAGTTTGCAGGGATGTAACACAATGGAAACCTTATGGCTTTTTGTCCCTTTTTATTCCAGACAATTTGATATTCAATTTACTCAGGCTATTTCTGCACAAATCTTCATGATGGACCTTTAATTTCCTATTTTGTTGATGCAGTAGAGAGCCAGTGGAATCCAACAAACATGGACTGATATTAACGTTTGGTTCGGCAGTTAACTGACATATACATTGCTGATTCTATTCCAATGTGTTCATGCTTCAAACATATGGTATACTACTGGAAGATCAGAGGTATATATAATATTAGGCTGATGTGCATGATCCTGTATTAGAGATACATTCAACTAAATCTGAAATTAATTAGTCACATGAATGTAATATATGCATTATGCTAAAACAGTGCTCCACACCATTATGTGTCAGTATTCATCCTTTTGCAATACTAATGTCCAATCTTGCATACCATCAAATTTATAACAATCTGATTGTGAAGAAATGTAGAGAACAACTGATCTGTAATGTGCCAATTGTTAATGCTATCTGGGAATTTACAGATGTGGTTATCATTCTATGTTAATTGAACTTTTAATTGGCAAAAGATAGAATGCAATTTAGTGCTAGAGATTATGTTATTAAGTTTGCTGGAATGAAACAGAATTGTAGTAGTCCGAAATAAAGATGGAACAACACAAAGGAGAAACCACAACATGTAATAGGTATGACATAAGGTATAACCTGGAAACTTCAGTGTGGGGAGAACCAACTTAAAGTGGAAATTGCTCAGCTGCCTCTCCTTCCTTTCGTAATGGCAGTTACAAAGTGCTCCGATAGAGCAAATTACAACAATTTTCGTACTAGTATACTCTCTCTGCTACTCTCAGCACCAACACATTCCACTGCTACAACTAACTTGAACTCTTGAGTTATCCAAACGTACTGTTGCTATCCATGATTTTCAATTGACCTCATGCCCCTTACAAATATAATTACTGAGGGGAGTCTTTTTGTGCTCTAAAGGACTTCCAAGCACCAAAAAACATGAATAGACATTATTTTCTGTTTCTATTCTTCTCATCCCAATTACAATTGAGAAAATCATCACAAATAATAGGACAAACTGCATGGCACATATGTAAAGATTGCAATAAATCATCCAAATATTTAAATTCGCCATTACTACCCTTAATTTGGGAAATTTCTAGCTCATTTTCTTTCTTAGCCTTCCAAAGAAGCAAATCAAGTTTCTTGTTTGCTTGATTGAGTTTCCTAAAATAGTTGCACTTGTTGTCGCAAGCTTAGTCTTTCTTTTATGTGCCTTGATTTATAGTTAAGCCCATCTTTAATCCATCAATATTTGTTTGTCATCCTCATGAAGATGGCATCTTTGAGACACAAATAAGGATTTCCAAACACAACACTAAAAGCATTAAATGGGATCATATATGCTTCAACCTCATCAATATAATCATAGTTGTCCATGAAGACGCATCCCCTAGGGTGAATTGCAAGTCCTAGACATTCCAGGGATGGACATCCTCCTTCCCTCTTACTCATTTTTTTTTTTTTTTGGAATCCCTAAAAAGCCTCCACTTAAAACAATCATGAAAATAAACGTTTATAAAAGTAAACATACTCTAAAATAGGCCCCCACCAAGGCCTCTTCCCTAAAATACATAAATTTGGTGCCCTTTTTTTGCATTTGTCAAAAAAATGTATAGTTTTTATATATAGTTTTAATAGTTGTCGTCAAAATTTGAAAATTCCATATTTCTACAAAGTCCCAAAACGAGTGGACAAGGGCTAAAGGGCCTAGATTTGGGGAATGTACATGGTATAACAAATGAAACTTTGAAATACTAAACACATTGAATTGAATAATGAAAATGGCGAATATATATACATATTCAAGATTCAAATATAATTTTCCATTGGCCCAATGCCTCTAATCATCCCCAAAGTTTGTGCCAAACTCTTCATCACTCAAACTACTAGACTCCTCAAGGTCAAGCTTCTCCAAACCAATACCAACTAACTTTGTCTATGTTGCATCATTATAAACCAATGTTGGCTCCTTTGGATCTTTCATCAAGTTGTCCAACTCTCCTTTATGTAAGCATGTTGTCATCAATGAGGCACGAGGTGTTATGTATAGCTACAAGCTTCTTTGCTTTCCAAGAGGTAAGCTTGTTTTGCTTAATAGAGTGGATGAAGCTATAAGTCGACCAGTTCCTCTCAACAATAGAAGAACTATAAATTTGTGATAGTAGATGAATGACTAGTGCCATAGACAAAGAAGTAGGCCCCCATTTGTAGTCCACCACAAAATTGGCTATTCATGTGTCATAGTCTCCTATCTAGTTTGGCTGCTTTTGGATATTCCCTAAGAGTGGTAGATTTTGACCACTCAATAAAAATGATGCCAACATCTATAGAATCGTACATCTTCTAAATAATAGTAATGAACCCTGCCTTCACCTCAACATCTTGTATAGGTGTAACTCTGCTAGACCTTTCCACATACTACTTTGGGTTCAATGCATGGGCAGCCATGTGCAAGAGAGTGTTGAGCTTCTCTCTCCTCTAAAGAATTAATGGCTACATATTTTCATTGTAGAATTGCATTCTTTCTCTTGTAAAACTATCTTTCTTTGGCCAAGCATATTATCAATGCACTTATACACCTTTCTAAGGTTAGGTGCATTAGCATTCTCATATCTAATGACATTGAAGATTGGAGTAATGATGGAGACAATGTATTAATTTTTCATCAACCCAAAAAGTGTCACTCTTTGCTACCTTCTTCACCCTCTTCCCCTAATCTAAATTAGAATTGGGACACCTATTCCACTTTGCTATCAAGACCATTAGTTGCAATGACTCTTGCAACTCAAATATCCTCTCCAATAGAATGGAGTACAATACATATCTAGTTTCTACATATTCTAAAAATGTCTTCTCGGAGAAGGTCTTCAAGAGTGCATGTGGAGTGTGGTGGTTGTAGGTAAATGTCTGCACATCTCTCGCATCATTAATGACCTCTTTGATCCATCAATTTTTCCCATGTCCTTAAGTGCATATTATGTATGGCATGCACATGACAATGAGTCCACCAAATATGTTTTTAGGCCACTTCAATCAACTTGTAGCTTTGCACACACATGCCACATCTATAAATACTTGCACCACACTCTTTGGCCCAATCTGCTTAGTAACATCTTTAAGGATTTGGAATTGATAAGTGACATCTTTTTGATGCCTTGAATAAATAGGTTTAAACAACTTCAAAAAATAAGGGTCCTCTAAACATGTGACTATGGTGTTGACTAGTGGACAATGCCTAATGTATTGTCCATTTACCCATCCATGACTATGTTACATTCACTAGTGACCCAACATTCCTTCCTTTTCTCCATTAGAATATTAATTGTGGAATAGTTCTTATCCAATAATGTGGTTCTCAATTTTGTCTCTCTTGGTGGCACATATGAAGGCCTTGTTTTTATTATCTTTTCCTTGGCCTCATTATAATAAGGAGAGTGAGGCATATGGAATGGAATGTTGTTGGCAAAGAAGAATTTTCCAATGGCATCATCTACCTCTACAATCCATTGAACATTGAATAGCTTTTCCATTGGGCCTTTGCCAGGGGCATCATTTGCCTCTGTAATCCATTAAACATTGAATAACTCTACCATTGGGTTTGGAGCATCACTAATCACCCTACATATCCCCTTAGGTTTTCTACCCCAAAACTAGATGGAAAAATAGGAAATCATGGTTGTTGGAAAGTACTAATACAAGTAGGAGTAGGACCCTTCCAGTGGCATAGTACCAGTTGTAGTTGTTCTTTTCATTAGCACAACCTCACAAATTATTTATTTCATCCCTTTCTTTGAGTGACAAGGGACCACATATCTTATAGTATTTGCCTTAGATGTGAAGGAGATGTGCATTAACTCTAGTAGTGTTGCCTTGAAATTCAAGTTGACAAAAGTGACTTTCATAGCCTAGCGCTCCTTGATACCCTAGGCTTTGTTTGTAGTTCAATTGCAAATTGTCTTACAGAAAACTTATCAAAGAGACCCTTAGGATTTTTTCCTAGCAATGTGGAAGGATAATTAAAATGTGGACTCCCAATAGAACTAGTTTCCTCAAGGCTTGCCACCCTCTCCACATCTATTCTTAGAGTCTTAGATTCAGCCCTCATAGGCTTTGGCTGGCCCTTTGTCACTCATGCTATGAAAACTCATTTTGATTGCAAGAAATGAAATTTATAGTGTAAATTTAAAGTTGTAGATATGTAATAAAGAAAGGAATCAAGACACAATGACTTTCTTTAGGTGGCATGAAGTGTAGAAGCAGAGGATACACATAAATATGAATCCTTGTTCTTTAACCTTTCTGAATCAAGGTTTTTACTTTTGTTTTTCTTACTTTAGGTTGCAAAAGCGTAGAAGCAAATGATACACAAAAGATGAAATCTTAATTTGACTTTTAATTAGATATTTATGTTAAATTTTGAAATAAAATAATAAATAAATTTGATAAATAGATTTAAAAACCTAAATACTATTATTACATATGTAAAATAAAAATTTCAACCTTTAAATGTTGTTTTTAGGTTTGAAGTATTGTTTTCCCTTAAAATAGTTCAACTCTATAAACAAGATTTTATAACCATGATATATAATTCTATGAACAATATATTGTATATCTAAATTGAGAAAGAAAAAGAAAAAATTGTCATATGATCATGATTTTAGATTTAGGAAAGGAAATTTAAAATATAAAATGCATATCCCAAAGTATGAAGGGCCAAAGCTTTCCTTGAAGGCTTGATGAATGCGTTGAATAGTGAATCTTGAATGGTTGATTGATGAAGACTTTGAACTTGCTCTTCCTCTTGCTATTGTGTTCACTCTTCCTAATGCTCTCACTCAATTGATCGAGACTTGGCCAATGGTCTCATTCTTGTTGTTGCTCTCATTTTTCCTATTCTAATGCTCTTACTCTTGTACCTTGTTGTTGCAACATGCAACTTTATTTAATGCTATTCAAACATGATAGTGATTTGGAGTGAGGTTGGGATGTTAATTTATAGCTTTTTGTGAGTGCTTAGGGTGTGGGTAGAGCCCACAAACAATAAGCGCTATGGTTAGTGGCCCAAATTTAAAAAATGTTTAGTTTTCGTAAAAAAATTTTTTTTTCTTCTGTTGTTTGACATGGGGGTAACTAGGCATTTTTGGTGCATTTAAGGGGTGCTAACAAGTCCTTTTAGGGTCCAAAGGATGTCTTGGTGTTTCCTTGAAGTATCTAAATCAAGGGGACACCCCAAAATCATCCCTTCTTCGAGGGATATATCCTGGGGACATACCCTATCTACTAGCGTGGGTGGTGACATGGTAGGGGGACATTTTTGTGTAGTCCTCCTAACTTGTGGATGTCCTTATCTTAGAAATGTAATAATCATGCTTAAATTTTTTTTGTTGAAAAAGCTTGTTATCTCAAAGCAAAATGAAATGCCAAGCACTTCATTTCCACTTTCAAATCACCAAGTTCCCACTATGGGCAAGGTGAGAGCATATGGTGTATAGGATTACAATTATATTTGAAATGGAACAACTAAAGGTAATCCACTTATCTAGTAGGGTTATCTTAGCACTTCCACTTTTCGGTGGGAAAAATTAAACCATACTAGAAATGTAAAGCCAATTCTTCCTCTTTTCAGTGATGAGTGAATATAACAAGAAAGACCAACTCTCCCACTTTTCAGTGGTGAGTGAATACAATAATCTAGAGCAACTCTTTCATTTTTTAGCGGTGAGTGTGAACCAATAAGCCACTTATTCAATGGGGTGAGTAACTAAAAAATATCAAGAACAACTCACTGGTGGTACTACCACTTAGTGCTACAATGTTAGCTCATTTGAAAACTTAAATTGAAGATATGCATCTGTTGTTACAAGTATGGTCATGAAAGAAATTGATAAAACATCCCCACTTGTATCACAATATCAAAGAACTAGCCACCCATCATCGAGTTAACAAATATACCTCAACCCAATCTTAAAGGAATTTTTTTTGGGCTGGAGCGGTTCGGGTGATCAACGGGAAAAAAAATTGAATATCAACGTTGTGCTGGTTAGTTTAGACGGGGCTTTGCAGGGGAAGCCAAACGGGGGTCCTCTGAATCCTCTGAAGGATGTGATGTGAGCAAGTGTGGACGAGAAAATTTTGATGCGAGATTGTTTAGGCAAGGGCCTTGTTCCATCTCCCCCTAATGCTTCCGACAACCATCGAAAATCCTTCTTCGATGCTATATTAAGTACTCATTCCCTAATTCCTCCTGCTTTGGCTAGGGTTTGGCCTTTTCCCTGCGCCTGTGCATCCCTTGTGGTGTGTAGACCTGAGGTTGCTGAAAATGAGGATTTTTATGTGCGTCAGGGTTTTGTTTATAGGTTTAATAGCTTGTGGCCCTCCCTTCCTGATCTCCATGAGTGGGTTTCCATTTCCTAGAAACCTATTGTTTCTGGGCAGATTGATCTCTATCCTAGTGCTAGAGGTTTTTTCTTTGCAACCTTTGCTTCCTCCAAGGAGCAAGACAGGGTGTTGGATAGGGGGTGGATGTGGCGTATTCATTCATTGTTCCTTTAGCCTTGGTCTCGCTCCTTCAATCCTCTTATGGAGCTAGTGGATATTAGACCAGTTTGGGTTTGACTGTTGAACCTCCCTCTCCAGTTTTGGGAGGATTCTTGTTTTGAAGTTATTGCCAATACCATTAGTTCTTTTTGAAAGTAGACTCTCCATCTCGGGATCTTGGGCATACTACAATGGCTCATATTTTAATCAATTTGGACATCTCCAAACCTCTCCATGGTGATGTGGTTTTGATGGTGGAGGACAGACCTTGGAAGTAGCTTTTGGACTATGAGGGACTCCCTTTTTGGTGCAGGAGGTGTTTTTATGTTGGTCATTTTTCCTCTAGCTTCCCTATTGCTCGCCACAAGGGCGCTGCTACCTCATGGAAGGATGCTCTCTTGGACCATCTCATGGTGGGCTTTCCCTCTTCGGATGGTCCCTCTGGGGAGGACGCCCCTTCCTCCTTGGTGGTTGTGTCTCCCTAGGATCCTCCTTCGGCTATCCCTTTCGTGGAACCAGTGTTGCCCCATACTGCACTGTTGTGCTGGTAGAGCCTACACATCCCTCGATGAACACTTTTGTTGATCCTTTGAATGCTCCTGAATCCTCTTCTACATTGTCGGCTTCGCTGTCTGGTGACTCTTTGTCCATCATCTCACCTCGCTTGGTGGACTTCACTTCTGAGCCTTCTTGGTCTATTGTGTAGAGAAAAAAGAAGGGACTCCCCAAACTTTGGCCTCAGGTTTTGGGAGTCAGATCTGACCCCTCAGGTTCTAGGGTTGTCTAATCCTCATCCTTCATTCGACATGCAGTCTGTCAGTTGTCCATGTCTTGTTTCTGTTTCTAGTTCATGCCCTATTTTGAACTAGCTTTTTTTGGCCTTGAGGGCTCTCTGTGTAAAGGGTACAACACCCTATAAATGCTACTTACTTTATCAAAAACAAATATACCTCAAATATTGGAAAATAGATGATTTGTGCAGGTTTGAAACCCTGTTGTTACAATCTAGGCAACGAGATATAACTCAAAAAACCTTCATCAAATCACTCCCACACACACCCAAAATGAATGCAAGCTATAACCATGTTTCCAAAAAGCTTTGAATGACTTATCACATCATCAAAATATTCATATGAAAAAACCAAAAATGATACTTCAAAGCAGCTCCAATGGTGACTCTTGGTTGGAATCACACCACAATCTAAAAGCTAGGAAATATCTTGTGATTCTGAAACTAAAAATCTATGAGGGATTTCATCCTTAAAGATTGAAGAGAACCAAAGCCATTTCAACAACATAACATTATTGTTCTTAAACATATTCAATGAGCCCCCAACACCTCCTTTTATAGATTTTTTGTTGCTTTTTCAAAGAAACTGTCATGTCCCCATCCTAGTCAGCATAGCTGGTGACGAGGTTAGCCTATCATTTGATCCTCGTAGGCTGACAGGAGTGTTCAGAGGACCATTTTTGGCAGTTGCTCAGTGTTGGTTAGCTCTAGAATTGCAGTGTGTCGAGTTGGGCCTTGGCAGAATCTTCGAGCTTTTCGAACTTTCTGTTTTTAGAAGTTAGGTAGACAGTGCTATTGAGCGGGGCACACAGATGCGATTATTATTTCAGATTCGTGATTCAGTAATTAGTTGATTGTGGAGAAATAAGGAGTAATTCTTGAGTTATTAAATAATGTTAATAATTTGTTTAATAAAGTCACTTTATTGAAATATTAAAATATTTAATTATTTAGCTTAATTATAAAGTATTTAATTATGGCATATATTATTAAATGTGACTTAATGAGTATTTAGTACTCATTAAAAGTGAGTTATAATAATTAATCAATTCTCCTAAGTCAAAAATTGAAAATTAAATCCATTTATTTAAATGATTTATTAAAAGGAGAATAGATTGAATTTTCTCAAGAACCAATATATTATTCCTTTCCGCGAGCAAAATCGAACTATCATGTTATTATTCAATTTTGTCTTGATTTTTGATCTGAGCATTGGAGTTTGCAAACCCTAGGGTTTCTGGCAAACGATCGTTTCTGGAGAATGAAAACTCTTCAAGAATCAGGCAGACTGAGGCTGTGAAATATCAATTGAAGCTGGCACTTGGTGATTTCATTCAGAGATCACAGTTTGAGGTTATTGAGACATACATTCAATGAGAAGCAGAGAAAAACATCTTCCAGTTGAGGCGATTTCATTCATCACCATTCATCAGTGATTTGGCACGAGTTTCAAGGAATCTGTACTATCATTATTACTGCTGCAGACTGGCCGTACCACTGTACCTGCAGGCCGTACTTATTCTTTTCAGAGATTCTCTTCTGGCTTTCAGTTTCCAGCTCTCTGCTCTAGGCGTTGGGATTTATTTTGCATATACAGGTTGGCATTGAAGTGGAGATTCATATTTGACATTACCATCCATTAATTACATAAATGGGTTTTCATCACTAAATTCATTGTCTTTCATTACTAGCTCCATCTTTAGCATTGTAATTGCTCTGGAAGTTGAATATATTGATGCACCTTGGTTCTTGAGCAAGATTTGAAACATTTAATGCATTTATGTATTTTTTATGAATTTATTAAGCAATTCTAGAGAAAATCGCAAATTTTCCTTTTGCCTGTAAAACTTCAAAAACACAAAAAAATCGAAATTTGCAAAACTGTTACAAAAACAATCGAGTTGGTCGAGAGACCACTGGGTTACGTGATGGTATCAGACACGAGATCTCCTGCCATCACATGCTTTTAGGTGCTACCGATATTGATGCTGCTTGCCTTTTCGCGAGCGAGATCCTATTCGGTATATGAGGCGTGGAGCAGGCAAAGGCAGATGGACAGGTCCTCCCTATCCCGGTCGGGGCGATTATCGGGGTGCCCAGGATTCCACAGATCCAGTTCTGCGGTGGTAAGCAGTGTGTTGCAACCTAATGGCGAATCGTAGAGATTCCCTACGAGCAATAGAGATCTAGGAAAGGCTTTGCTCACGGAGGGTGATATCACCCATTAGGGAGTTTAAACGGAACATGACTTAATATGAAGTGGATATGATGTCACTTGACTGATGGGTACCGATGGGCGGTGTCGCCCTGCAGCCACTACATTCGAGATTGGAGCAGACGAAGGGGCGCACGGTGGATCGTATTGGCATAAATACCTAGGCGGCCGTCACACGATCTACCGGGAAGCGTAGGCGTTAGCCTACTTTCTTACCCGGAAGACTCACCTCGGACTCCGAGGAAGCGGTATCGGGTACAACATCAAAAGTTTCAGCCTCGAATGGCATGCTCGGTGGCGGACAGCGAGATTTCATGGCGAGTACATGTCTTTAGCGCCTGAGATCCGACAGGCACTTACATTTCATGAGTTTATAGATGTCTATAAACCCGGAGGAGGAGGTAGATTTGATCGTAGACCCCCACAGTATCAGCAGCAGCAGCCACAGGTGAATAGAGACTTGCAGTATGCAGTGAGTAAGATTATGCTGCCATATTTTGATGGGTCAGAGAATACATCAGCTAGGTCTTGGGTCCAGAAATTGGACAATTACTTGTCCATAGGCTATCTGAGGAGGATGAGAGCAATTAAATTTGCCCCACATGCAGGCAGATGGCGCGCATGATTGGTGGCACCATGGCATCATATGCGTTGACCCATCATCGGTCAGCCCTATCAGGAGTTCACCGGCGGGGTATTAAGAATTCGATAGAGATCCGAACCTGTTTCGAGAGGGGTTGAGGCTCATTTCGACCGAGCGAGCGGTTAGATGCATACATAAGTGAGACAGGAGAGTTCTGCGATTACTGGTGGTAGCGTTGGGCAGAACTCATTATATTATTTGTTGAGGGTTTGACAGAACCCATGAGAGGTTGGGTCAAGGCTTTTGACCCTCCCACACTTCAGGAGGCCATGCGGAAGGCACGCAGCATGGAACTTGCCGCACCTCGCAGTAAGTTCAATTCAGGGTCCACTCCATACACGAGACCCAACAGGCCTTTCGATAGAAACAATGACAGAAATAGACCCTTTGACAGGAGGAAGGATCAACAGGATCCGAAGAGACAGAATGCACCACCGTTTGACAGGGAAACATTGAATGAATTACGTAAGAAAAAGTTATGTTTTTGGTGCAAGGCACCCTATGATGAAAAACACATATGCCCACTTCGTCCGAAAGTCAAAAATAACCAAATGGAGTGGTTTTACGAGGGCGAAGAGCAATCTGATCTCTCAGACCAGCAAGCTGATTCCGAGCATTCAGATGATGAGAGGTCCGAAAATGAAGTTGAACATGAAGGTGGAAGGAAGCTACAGGAAGCCCATTTGACCAGCCTTCAGAGAGATGGATCATTTCGACTTCGTGGACTCTTAGCGAGACAGAAGGTGATTACTTTGTTGGATACAGGAGCTACACATAATTTTATTGATGCACGTTTAGTGGAGGCGTGGTATCGGTGAGACTTTCGGTGTCAAGGTCAAAGGTGGTAGCGGATACACTCTGATCTTGACCAATTCTTGTGTAGGTGAAGTTGAACAACTATGAATTCAAGACTGAATTCTATGTTATTAATATAGGTAAATAAGATGTGGTACTAGGGATGGCATGGTTACATGATTTGGGTGAGTTCACGCTCAACCTACGGGATATGGAGATGAAATTCAAGGTTGACGGAAGGCCACATGTCATCAAGGCAATACGGGACAGTAATCTTAGGATGGTTTCATTCAGACGGATGGAGAGGCTCATTCGTCATGATATGGTTGACTGGGCGGCTGAGTGCATGTTGATGCCAGCCCAGCAGGAGCCACAGAAGGGTGAGTACCACCCTGACATACAGATTTTGAGAACTAAACACTCCAGAGTGTTTAGTGACATTCCACTTGGTAGACCTCCAGACAGGGGTACGGAGCACATTATTGAGTTGGAGGAGGGCGCAAAGCCCGTGATGATCACTCCCTACCGACATCCGAAATGACTCAAGGATGAGATAGAGAAGACTATTAATGAGTTGTTGGCTATGGGTCATATCAGACCTAGCAAATCCCCTTTTGCTTCATCGGTTGTATTGGTGAAGAAGAAGGATGGATCCCTTCGGATGTGCATCGATTACAGGCAGCTCAACAAAAGAACCATTAAGAATAGGTACCCCATTCCGCGCATTGATGAGCTGATAGATGAGTTGCATGGTGCAGTCTTCTTTACGAAGATTGATTTAAGATCAGGGTACCATCAGATACAGATGAGGGAGCAGGACATTGAGAAAACCGCTTTCCGGTGTCATTGCGGTCACTTCGAGTTCTTGGTTATGCCCTTCGGGTTAACCAATGCACCTGCCACCTTTCAGGCAACTATGAACAGGGTTTTCAGTGCTCAGTTGAAGAGATTTGTGTTAGTCTTCTTCGACGACATTTTGGTTTATAGCAAGTCATGGGATGAGCATCTGGCTCATTTGGATACAGTCTTGGGTATCTTAGCAGACGAGTCTTTCTATGCTAAAGGTCAAGTGTGAGCTTAGCATGGGGAGTTATTATATATCACAGGGCGCTCGTGGTGCCAAGGGGTGTGTAGTATGGACCACGAAAAGATTGAGCTATTGATGACGCGATACGAGAACGCCACCTTGTTCGAGAGGAGTTTCATTGAGTTGTGTGCATTCTACAGGAGATTTGTTAGCGGGTTCTCACGTCATGCCGCAGCCCTTACTGACTTGACGAAGAAGGGGGCTTTTACTTGGTCACCACAGGCTCAGGAGTGTTTTGACAGATTCAAGGTGATTATGACTTCATGTCCGGTACCAACGTACGACTTTGAAATCATTGATTTATTCTGTGATGCTTGAGGAGGAACGCTGGTACGTTTGATCTCGGGGCGTCATCGATTGCATTTGAGGCCCGAAGGCTTCGAGGTCTGAAGTTTTGTATATGACAAGGAGATGTTAAGCCATTATAGCCGTGGCTACAGGTTAGGCAGTACACAGGTAGGCGAAGGTGATGTCCATACAGTCCTGCTGTGCGGCTGTTTCCTTGGACAGACACTGGGCAGAGGCAAAAATGGGTGATCGCTACCCGGTCATACAACGATATTACTTTCGTGAGAGCGGAATAGTAAATTTGGCGCCTTGTCTACGCGAGACCCAGTTGAATGCCTTAGCACGAATCCACGAGAGGATTGAGCATCGGATTATGGCGGGCCTTCTTCAGAACCCATGAAACTAGCATCATTAGCGGGCAGGGCGGGCGATAGGTATCTTGTTATGAGTAACGATCATTTACAAAGGCGATTCTTTTGGTTCGACTGCGAGTGCAGTTCACAGTTTTGAGAGCCTTTCACGACCTTCCTATGGCGGGCCATACTGGATACTACAAGACTTACAAAATGGTTCGGGAACGGTTTACTTGGAAAGGGCTGAAAACTGATGTTTTGCAGTATGTCCGTGAGTGTTCTGTATGCCAACAGAACAAGCAGGAGCACACCTATCCTGCTGGATTACTCCAGCCACTTCCGATACCTGATAGGAAGTGGGAGTGTTTATCTATGGACTTTATCACGGGTTTGCCGAAAGCCCAGGGTAAAGATTGTATCTATGTAGTGGTCGATCGGTTGACTAAATACGCCCATTTTTTCCCGATTACGACTACTTTCACAGCATCGCAGACTGCAGAGTTGTTCTTCAGAGAGGTTTTCCGGTTGCATGGATTGCCTCGGACGATAGTCAGCGATAGAGATAGCCGGTTCATGAGCAACTTTTGGCAGGAGTTGTTCAGGCTTTGTGGGACCGAGCTAACACCAAGTACCAGCTACCATCCGCAGACCGATGGACAGACAGAGATTGTCAATAAGTGGGTGGAAGGTTATTTGCGCAATTATATAGCTGGTCAGCAGAGAGCTTGGGTGAGGTGGATTTATTTGTGCGAGTATTGTTATAACTCGACTCACCATATGACGATACAGATGACCCCCTTCATGGCTTTGTACGGGTATGAGGCGCCCAATCTTCTGGATTTGATTTTGAGCGATAGCAGAGTGCCGAGTGCAGGGATATGATGCAGAGTCAGCAGGACATCTTGAGGTCTCTCCGAGACAACATCCAGCAGGCACAGAATCAGCATAAGCAGTATGCTGATCAGAAGAGGGTTGAGCGTAGTTTTGAGGTGGGTGATATGGTGTACCTCATGTTGCAGCCGTATCGTCAGTCTACTCTGCGGAAGAGTGGGGTAGAGAAACTAAAACCTCGCTATTATGGTCCATTTCGTGTTGTCAGACGTGTGGGCGAGGTTGCTTATGAGTTGGACTTGCCAGCTGATAGCAAGGTCCATAATGTATTTCACGTTTCTCACCTGAAAAAGGCATTGGGTCAGCATGTTATACCCTCTCCAGTTTTACCACCCCTTGATGATGAAGCTGATATTAGTATGAGGCCATCCTTATTAACAGAGAGACACCTTGAATGTGGTCGGGGAATATCTGGTCAAGTGGAGAGAGAGATTTTCGAGTTGAGGGATGCTACATGGGGAGTCGAAGGAGATTTCTGGCAGCATCGAGTTGAGATTGCTTAGGACAACAATTTGAGGGAGAAGCGGACTATCCTTCTCCCATCCCTAAATCGACCTGTTGGTGTGATTAGCCTATCATTTGATCCTCGTGAAATTTGTGAGGGTATTGAGGAGGACCATTTTAGTAGTTGCTCGGTGTTGGTTAGCTCAGTGCGGTGTCGGGTTGGGCCTTGAGAATCTTCGAGCTTTTTTGAGAACTTTCTATTTTTAGAAAGTTAGGTCAGACGGAAGCTGCTATTTCGGGCAGGGCACCTGGTGCAGTTATTCAGCTCAGATTCGACCCAGTTCAGTAATTGATTGATTTGACGGAGAAATAAGGAGTAATTACTGAGTTATTAAATATTTAATAATTTGACTTTTTAATAAAGTCACTTTATTGAAATATTAAAATATTTAATTATTTGGCTTAATTATAAAGTATTTAATTATACTTTATAATATATTATTAAAATGTGACTTAATGAGTATTTAATGCTCATTAAAAGTGGACGCCAATAATTAATCAATTCTCCTAAGTCAAAAGGTGAAAATTAAATCATTTATTTAAATGATTTATTAAAAAGGAGAATAGGTCAAATTTTCTCAAGGAGCAATATATTCCTTTCACAGGCAAAATCGAACTATCATGTTATTATTCAATTTTGTCTTGATTTTTGCTCTGAGCATTGGAGTTTGCAAACCCTAGGGTTTCTGGCAAACGATCGTTTCTGGAGAACGAAAACTCTTCAGGAATCAGGCAGACTGAGGCTGTGAAATATCAGTTGAAGCTGGCACTTGGTGATTTCATTCAGAGATCACAGTTTGAGGTTATTGAGACATTCATTCAGTGAGAAGCAAAGAAAAACATCTTCCAGTTGAGGCGATTTCATTCATCACCATTCATCAGTGATTTGGCACGAGTTTCAAGGAATCCGTACTATCATTATTACTACTGCAGACTGGCCGTACCACTGTACCTGCAGGCCGTACTTATTCTTTTCAGAGATTCTCTTCTGGCTTTCAGTTTCCAGCTCTCTACTCTAGGCGTTGGGATTTATTTTGCATATCTGGAGATTTGGCATTGTTCTTAGAGACTGGAGATTCTTATTTCTTTGGCCGTACCATCCAGCATTAATTGCAGCCGCCACTTACAGAAAATTAGGTTTTTCATCAATAAATTCATTGTCTTTCATTACTAGCTCCATCTTTAGCATTGTAATTGCTCTGGAAGTTGAATATATTGATGCGCCTTGGTTCTTGAGCAAGTTTTGAAACATTTAATGCATTTATGTATTTTTTTGAATTTATTAAGCAATTCTAGAGAAATCGCAATTTTTCCTTTTGCCTGTAAAAACTTCAAAAACACAAAAAAATCGAAATTTGCAAAACACAATACAAAAAAACAATCAGAGTTGAATCAGAGAACCACCAGGGTTCTGACAGAAACATTTTTTTCTTTTTTGTCGCTTTTTCGAAAAAGCATTTTTTCTTTTTTCACTACTTTTTTGAAAAGTGTTATTTTTCTTTTTCACCACTTTTTGAAGAAAAACCTTTTGCTTTTTTTTTAAAAAGCACATTTTTCTTTTTCACCATTTTTTTTGAAAAAACACTTTTGCTTTAAATTAAATAATTCATTATGTGCAAACATTTAATCACCTTCCCAACGAGCTATTACACTAAGTTGTTGTTTAATTATTTTCTCAACATTAGACAACATTAGTGAAATATTAATTAACTTAATAACTCACCCAAGTTGTAGAAAGTACGACAATGTCATCAGAATCCAATTTTGACCACACCATGATGAAATTGACGCAATAGGAAGATGATTGAAACTAATTTGGTGACTTAATATAAATAGACGTGCTCTCAAAGAAGTTTGGAGAACACCCCAATAGTCAAAAAACACTTCAAAGAGTCATTTAAATCAGTATTTCCCACAAAGCTCATTGCCAATAATAGAAACCATGTAACTCTGAAATTGCATCCTCCAAGATCTTTGGAGTCCCCTTGCTTACCAATTAGCCCATGAGAACTCAAGAAATAGGCTAATGATCTTCGAACTGATTAGTTATGAGAAGGGGACATTACAAGAAATGATATAAATTTTGGGGGGTGGGGGGACATCCTTGTGGAAAATTGAAAAATTCTCTTCCTCCCAAAGAAACTACTCTCCACCATTCTAAAACTTGGAGAAACACTTTATAATTGTAATTAATAGCAAAAGTAATCGCACAGTTCTTCATTAGTTTAATCTCTACACCTTCTTCTCCTAAGTGAATGAATGTGGATGTGGATAAGAATGGTGAAAGTTTGCAATATTAGAAGTTTTACAACTTCATCCAAAATCAAATTAGATTTCACTAGCCAAAATAAACATGTGTGTTTATTTTTCTTTTGTGCTTTGAAAGAGCTCGCTTATCTCCTTCCTTTCTTGCTTAATTAGTGGAACCCAATTTCTCATCTACATTTGAACTATCCTTTATCGCTACCTCTTTTTTTATCAATCAAGGTGACTAGGTATTTATTATAGTCCACGTTTGTGTGATTATTTAGATGTAATTTAAGGATGCAGCTTCTGAATTTTTGCATCAATATGCCCATCTCTAACATAATGTTTACAATGATTCTTTGGAACAAACATGTAAAGTTGTCATAGCCTTCTTACCTTGACGCTTACCTTTATTGTAGGATTTATTTGGCAGTTTTGTTTCTTCCCAAGCTGACTTGTTGATTGATTTTTCTTAGATTGTTCACCCTCGCCTATTTTAACCTAATCTTGAATGTTGTAGGCGTAAGCACTTGCTTCATCAAGATTTTGAGGCTTGCTATAGATGACTTGTTTCCTTATGTATGGATGTAGTCCTCAGATATATTTGATTATGATGTCTTCCTCCAAATTCAAGTTTATCAACATGATTTTTCAATGGAATTCAATATATAATCGTTTACACTTTGTTTATTGAGCTGCCTAAAATACTACCACTTAATATTTTGGTCTAAGTTACTAGTTCTATAGGTTTTGACCCTAGTTTTGAGTATGTTTGTACTAGATCTGAATTATTATCTACTTTGGTTTTTAATTCTACTAGGGCATGAATATTTGATTGTGGGTTCGTCTTGGATGAACTCAGGTGGATTTGGTACATGGAACCCATGCATTTTTTGATGGAATTTTTTCTTTTTCCATTTTTTAAAATGATTTTAAGTGTTTGGATTTTACTAAAATAGACTAAAATGAATGCTAAGCCAAAAAGTTCCATCTAAACCATTTTAAACACTAAAACAAACTCATTTTACCTCATTTTGATTTTTGAAGACAAAGCTATTCCTTGTTGTTGAAATTTCATTCTTGATTGTCATTACTCAAAAAGAGCTTAAGATTGAACATTTAAGGCTCCAAAGCAATTGCTTTGATATTCCTACTTGTGTGCAAGAGGCCATTTTGTTTGGGAAAACTTAGATAGAACCTAGGTGGATCCAACAGTACCAACATGGAACCCACATGTTTTTTGATAGAAATTTTATTTATTTGTTTTTTTTTAATAATTTTCGACATTTGACTTTGACCAAAATAGACTCAAATGAATCAATAACCTTAAAAGTGTCATCTAAACCATTTCAAACACCAAAACTTACATCATTTTGATTGTTGAAAACAAAAACTATTCCTTATTGTTGAACTTTCATTTTTCCTTGTCATTACTCAAATAGAGCTAAAGATTGATTATTGAAGGTTCCAAAATGGTTACATTGCTATTTCTATGCACATGAAAGTAAGGCCATTTATTGCCAAGGAGTTTGTAGAGTTAGATTTTTGTAAAAGAGAATAAGTTTATTTGTATTTTTGTTTCCAACTATCTTGTTTTCTTTTCATTGTTTTATGAATGTGTCATAATGTTTAAAATATTAAATGAGATAGGTTTTATAGATATGTTTCAAAAGTGGTGTTTATTGAACTTGTCATAGGGATTACAATAGAAGCTAATTCAAGCTACATGGGCCAACTCTTCAAAATGGACCCAAATTCTCTTTTTTGGAAGTATGTTGATATGATGCAACACATTTGAGGTAGTGGGGTGTATATTTGGATTTGCAATGAATGTGGTGTGAACCATTCAAGCACATAGAGTTGGGTGAAGGCCCATTTGTGTGGAATTCTTGGACAAGGCACCAAAGGTTTCCCTAGAAAGAATGGTGTATCCATGCAATTAGAGCAAGTAATAAAACATTTTTAGGTATAGGAACCAGCAAATGGAGTATTAGGTCGTAGAGAAAACTATCTATTATTGCCCAAGGATCTCAAGAAATTCATCCTCCTCTACCCCCATTTAATCTTGAAATTGTGGCAAATGATTACCCATTTTTTACCAGAACTCAAGAAAATCCCATTACAAGAGACCAAGGGGATCATTGAAAATGACATTATAAAATGAGTCTCAAGAGATTGTTGATCAACACATAGCAAGATGCATTTATGCAAATGGATCGACTTTTAATGTTGTTTGCTTACTACATTGACAAGAAATTGTGGGAAAATTTAATGAAGCTCCAAAAGGGTATATGAGAGCTTGAATTTGAGATGTGTGGCACCTTATTAGTAAAGAAGGTCAAGCTTGTAGAAGATGTTTTGCAGCCCATTAGGGAACCATGTGATTTGAGATAGAGGTTTCCATCATTTTTGATGGATGGAAGGATGCTAAAATTTGTCCCTTGATTAATGTGATTGTAGTTTCCCCTAAGATGTAATGTTTTTGAAAGTTGTGGATTATGAGGGGTAGGTGAAGGAAGGGGAATTTACGCTAACATCCTCTTGTAGGCTATATAGAAAGTGGGGCTTCATAATGTTGTTCAAGTCATAAAAAACAACACAAAGAAGAGCAACTAGTTTGTTGGTTGAGGAATACTATTCACACATTATTTGGACACCTTGTGTTGTCCACTCCCTCAACCTTAGACTACAAAAGATTGAAAACAAAATTGATTAGATCAAAAAGGTGTACTTTGATGCCAAAGATATCCAAATGTTCATCACCAACCATTGCATGTTGGACATATTTAGAACATTCTTTAAATTGGAGCTACTAAAGGTGAATAAAGCAATGCAAAATTTTATATTTTAGTTTAGTTACGTAGAAATTTATTTTTTTAAAACTTAATTTATTTTTTTTTTAAATTTTTTCTTCAATGAAGTTTGTTTTTAATTATTTTATTATTATAATTTATGGAGGTTTTGAAGTCATTTTTTAACATGGTCATCAATCACAATTGGCCCATATGGAGGCAATCCAAAATCTCCTTAGTTTCAAGTAGGTGCATGATATTATTAAAATCAGATGGGACACAGGGACCACCCTACTACATCTTTCTATTACATTGAGTCCAAATTACTATAGTGTTGAGATCCTTTATGTGTCAATGAGGATTGCCCCATATAGGGGTTTCAAAGTCATCAAACAATACAAGGCAACATGTAGTAGACTCTTCACAGATGTTGACTTGTAGGATCTAGTCACAACTGAGTTCATTGATTTTGTGTACTCCAATGGTCAAAGTGTTGAAGCTCTTCATGGTAAATTAAAGAAGGATGCTCATACTTGATGGCACTTCCATGTCTAACAATTTTGTCACCTACAAACTCATGTGATCAAAGTTTTATCTCTATTAAGTTTTGTGAATTTTTTATGTAGATTCTAGAATAAAAATTTTAAAAATACAAACATTTTCAAGTTTGAAGTTTCATTTTTTATTTAAAATTTGCTCTCTCTAGCATTGTCTCAATATTGAATAGTTTTCTAGTTCATCTGCATTTGAGCAGAATTGGAGCACATACTTCATTGACTGAATAGAGTGCAACCGATTGCACTTAGCAAAGGTGAAGATCTTATTGTACATGCATTCCAACTTGCACCTCCTACACAAAGAACATGGCTATAAAGAAGGTGACACAAGGTTGTGGGATATAATGCTAGAGTGTAATGACTTGGATGCTTCCAATTTTCAACATGTTGCATTGAAGGAGTTAGATAGTGAACACACTTTTCATGTGAGTGCTAGTGGCACTGCTTTTCGTTCTTTAATTTTCCTACATCATCTAATATTAGTGATGATGAAGATGTTTTTGAAGACCCATATGACATTTGAAACTTGATTGTTGAACTTGACATTATTATCTTAATATTGAAGTTTGAATGATGAGTATTTTATAATATTTATATTTATCATGACATTCCAATTTATGGAAGTTTTGTTTATTAAATAATAAATATTATTATTATATGATGCTATACACACACTTACACTTTATATGAAATGAATTTGAAACTTTTTTTTTTTTGGTTAGATCTATGAACAAAACCCCTAAACCCAAACCAAGATTAGGACTAGAACCGACAACTAAGATTTTGGTTAGTTTTTTGCCCAATAGAATAAAAATTATTATCAAGAAAATATTTGAACCCTTCCTAACTAGATATTATTGGCCTATCTCTTCTTAGAAATGGTTAAATATCATGCCATTAAACTGTAGCACAAGCCTCCATTTTGAGAGATGCAAATGAAATCTTTTGTACTTCACCGAATTCATGCACACTAAATCAAGCCCTCATTTTCTTAATCCACTTATCAACAATCTGAGTATCTTCTTGTCCTATAAAAATTCCATGCCTACTTTTGTTTTATCCTTGAAAGTAGGTTGGTTAGATTATGTGACTTTTATCTTTGCCTCTATTTGTCTAGAATTGTTCCTTTCCATCAATGAACCAATACATACTCTTTCCTCCATCTTCATTAGTGGCTGTTTATCTTCCACTAAATTTCTTGGCAAGAGCAAGTGCCACTTTTTCCATGGCTTCTATATTCTTAGCAAACAATTCTTCTTGTATGATGAGGCTTTCTTAGGTTTCCATGAACTCCAAGTCTACTTCTAATAAGGCAATTCTTCTTTCAAATCTTTGACCTTCTTTGGGCGTCTCCCTCATCCCTTGATCCTCAGGAAAATATCTGAGACTGCGATTCCTCTTTTTGATACCTTACACTCATACAAATCAACACAAACAATTATCCACAATACCGAAAATTTATAAATGGTCTAATATGATTATGATATGTTATCTCTTAAGTTCCAATACTAGCGGAAAATTTATAGATGTTATTGCCAGCCTTCTTGAATCAAACCTCATTAGCAGAGTTAGGATGCAATATAGAGCTAGATATTTTTTCAAAAAGTTGCTAGAATGGAACAAAATTGTAGTTGTATGAAACAAAGATGGAACAACACAAAATAACTGCCATAACAAGTATGACAGAAGAAGTGGCAGTTGCTCAGCTTCCTCTCCTTTGGCCAAAGCAACTATTCATATTCCTCTCTACTGTCATCTCCTTCTGGAATATATGTATTTTAAATTTTAATGTCCACTGGTTTAGCTGGGCTTTCAGCCCTTCATTTACCAAGGTTTCTTCCTTTCCATGAATATGAGCAGACTTAGAGGGTTTGTTAACGTTTTGGGGAATGAAGTGGATAAAAATGATATATTTTCTATTCACAAATGGAAATATATACCAAGATTCTCTATTTTTTATGATCTATCTTTTTCCTTTTAGAGGGGTGAAAAAAATAGTTCTAATCTGAATTTTATGTGGGTACCTTGCTACATTTGAAAATTCAAGTCATTCCAAATTACATGACAAAAATATGGCCAAAATACAATCTGCTGATCTGGACCATACCTCAGCATGTTTGCAGGTCCAAACGGTGAGTGTCTGATTTGAAATGTATTGAACACTTTAAAGACTTTATAAGGATGTATTTTATCAGATTTCAAGCCAATAAGACTTAAAACGAAGATTTTTATGGCCATTTTATGGTTCTTATTTTTCCGGTCATGACTTCAATACATTTCTCAACATATCTTTGGTAATTGGCAAACATCTTCAAAATATTGTCTTTACGTGAGTGAGGTTACTCTACTAACTAGCAAATGGAATTGCAAACATCTTCAAAATATTGTCTTTACGTGAGTGAGGTTAGTCTACTAACTAGTAAATGGAATTGCAGGATGAATATGGGGCTACTAGACACAAGAAGTGATACTCTTAATTTTTAAAGATGTAGATGATTAGACATTGTATGTCTTATGTTTTCAAATGGGGTTCACTTTAAATTAGAAATTTTCTCAATTAAATGAGGCAAGAAGTATATAGTGAGGAGAGTGTCTCTCATCTCTTCTTTCAATGTTTCCTCTCTAGGAGGTTTTGGCACCTATGGTGGGGTGTGTGGAACCAGGCTTGTTGGCATGTCTCTTCTTTAGTGGAGTTCTTTGCCCGGTGGGGGAAGGCCCTTGTTAAAACCTCTTTTCTTCAACTTACTTGGGCTTTTGGACCGACCTTCATTATCTGACATATCTGATTGGAGAGGAATTGCAAGATTTTTCAAGATATGAAGTTGGTTGTCCAACATTTGTGGTGGAAAATTCTTCATTCTTTGGAAGAAACTATTTCAGCTAAGTGTGACTTGGCTAAGAGTGTGGATCTGAGAGATGTTGCTTGTTGCACTCATCTCAACCTTCCTCTTCAGAGGGGTGTTGCTTAGGGTGTTGGCCAGATCATGAGAAATAGATGTTGACATCTTCTTCAGAAGATAAATAGGGAGGGGCTTTGGTGTCCTCCTCCTTAGGGTGTGTTGAAAATCAACATAGATGGTTCTTCTTGAGGAAATCTTGGTCATATTGCTATTGGGGGTGTTGGGCAGAATAGTTCTGGGACTATTGAGTTTATCTTTTCTATTTATAAGGGTTGGTATACTAACAATGTAATGGAGGCTCTTTCCATTTTATGTGTTGTGGAGCGTGGTTGCGCTCTTGGGTAGAGATGGATCATTTGTGTATCTGATTCTCAGGTAGTGGCAACTTTGCTAAAGAGACAACAATTAGAGGATGTAATTGGCATTTGGCTATAATTATAAAACAAATTCTTAATCTGTGTACTTCCCTGGAATCTGTTACTTTCAATTACATTCCTAGAGAATGGAATGGGGTTGCCGATTGTTTGGCTAAATGGGCTTCTAATCATGTGAAAAATTGGAATATTGTGGAAAGGGGCCAATTACCCCTGGATTTGTCTCAAAAGTTGGACCACTTAGTGGAGATAGACAGGGGTGGGTAATGCCCTTGCTTTCTATTGCTCTTTTTTGGTTTGAATAAATTTTTACCCCACTTTTAGTTTAGTTTAAATTGAATCTATGCTCAAGCATCAATAATTCAACATTGTGAAGATGAGATTTATGGATTATTTTGTCTCATGTCTCCTTTGGAGTCATAATAATTCCATATATATATATATATATATATATATATATATATATATATATATATATATATATATATTTATATTTATATATATTTTAGAACTATTGTCTTTGATGTCAAGGGCACATAAGAGTTTGATGGTGAAGATTGACGGCAAGTTCATCACGATGAAATTTGTTGATCAAAGAAGAAGACATTGCAATGACCAAAGGCCACTAAATTGAATTCAAAGAGCAGATTTTATTCTAACATGGCAGCAAAAAATAAAATTAAAATTCATATCCCAAAGTTGGCCAACCCCCCTTTGTGTGGCGCCCATGTTAGTGTGTTAAAAAAAATTAAAAAATATATTTTGTATGGTCACCCCTAAATGGTGTGCCCAAATTTGGAAATGTAAAGACACTTTGAAAATGTATAAAACATTGGAAAGTCATCTCATTTGTGGATAAATGTTACCATTCATGAAGTCACCTCCCTTGGTGAAAGAATAAATAGAGATTGTGGAATGTGGAATGTGGAGAATGTTAGGAATTAGTGTTCACATGGGTGTTTGAGTTAACTTTATTAATATGTATTATAAAACAAAGTTATGTAAGTTAATATTAAGTTGAGAAACAACTTAATATTATATTATAATGAGTGTGTAACTATGTATGAGAATATAATTCACACAAGATTTAGGAGTGAAAATAGGAGGGAGAGAATAAAGGTGGTTGAACAACCCACCTAGAGTTAGTGTGAGAAATAAGTGGAGTTGTTATAGGAGTTAGAAATCTCATCTTATATATTTGTAATATCTTATTCAACATGAATAGTGATAGAAGCATAATATTATGTGTGTAAGTTTTTTTATTTTAGCTTTTATAATTTATGCCCAAATTTTCTTATAGAGAAGAGTGTGGAGAATAAGTTGAAAAATTATATATATACCAGAAGATTTGAGAAGATAAATTAATTGAAGATCATTGAAAGGAAAATTTTGTAAAGAAGATTCTTAAGGAGAACAAATACTTCATCTATCAAGAGGTTGGTGTCTCATACTGAGATTGGTGCCTCTTCCTAAAGGAGATTGGTGTCTCATTTTGAGTTGGTGCTCAAGTGTTGGGGATTGGTGTTTCTAGTAGGTTAGCGCCTACAAAATTTGTGAGAAATTTTTGTAAAGCAATTTTCTATTGTGGTTTTCTCCCAAAAGTGTTTCCACGTAAATCTTGTGTTCCTCATGTGTTATTATTTGTTAATATTGTGTATTTGCAGTTATTGTGGTTGTTTATTTTAAAAAGGGTAAAATAAGTCTTATATTGATTCAACCCCCCCTCTTAGCATAATTTTGTGTGTATATATATATATATTGTTAAAAAGCATAAACAATGAATTTAGTGAATAGACCATAGAGTACAATGCACATCGTAATGTTAAGTAATGATTGATCAAGATAATTGGAAAATACAAATCCATAAAATATTGTATAATTTTCTCTTCAACTAAAGCTCTTTATTGGTTGCACCATCGAATTAGATGATAAAGATTCTTCCTTGGGAATAATTCATCTTCAAGCACATTATCATCTAGTGTAGTCCCTCTAACACTTCCATTGTTTTTCTCGCAAATTAACAATCTCCTCTTAAGTAAACATGAGCTACATCTCCTCAACAATCAAATCTGAATATGGATCAATATTATCCAAGCCAAACACATCATAATTCTTCTTCCTCTCTATCCCTTTGATGTGAAGACAAAGGTTATATACACAAAATGATGCAAACACCATCCAAGTCAATCATCACACAAATTCATAGATTTATAGCCATTTCGATATTAAATTGACAAGTACATTTGTCAATTATATCCAACCCAATTACACCAAAGCAATAGTAGCATATTCAAATTAACAAACACATACTTTTATTGATATCCACAATTTCAATAACAAATTGAATTCAATTTATTCATTCTACATTATTCATTTTACAAATTTAAAATTTTGTTGTGGTCTTCTTCAACTTCCCATGTGCCCCCTCTTTTCCTTCTTGTTGCTATAACCATTAATGAATGGCCAATTTTAATTGGATCAATCCCTCCCTCACCATGTATTCTTTGCTTTGTTGTAATTTTCAACTCTTCCCTCTTTTCCTACACAGACCAAGCTATTCTCAAGGCATCTTTTTAAAATTTGTCCTTCCCTATTGGAAACCTATGCGACCCCCAATCTGCATTTCATGACATCTCAAAGTGGCACGCTATATGCTGGATTTTTATTTCTACAACTATCTAAATCATGAGTGACTTGGTTACTTGATTATTTCTCTTGTTATCTCCTTTTTCTCCTCCTTGTGCGACTTGCCAAAATTACTCACTTTGTGCAACCCCTGTTTCTCTCTAAACTTCTCCCTACAAAACCTCCTTTCCTCTATGTTGCACACCTTAACACCTCCTCCCACAATGGGTGCAATTCCTTTGGTCTTTTTATCCATAGCAATTGTTCTCCTTTGGTCATGACTCTTCCCCGACTTGGCACTAAACATGTAAAAATTCCCTTTAAACCATCTACAAAACAAGTTCCCTATATAATCTTTTATCTGCATTATAAGTGGTGTTCAAATCACACCTGTAATATTTAATTTATTATCTCAATAAAAAATTTAATGGCTTTGCATATCCTCTTTGGAAAACTCATATTTTCATTTTCTACCAAAGATGACTGCCATAACTCATCTTCCACGAACAATAGATATTCAAGAATTATTTTAGATTCCAATCAATGAGTGATCAAAATTTAAATTATACATCGTAATAGAATATTTTTGTCAAAGACAAATAACATCACTTTATTGCGCCTCAATCGACCATCAAAATTATAATGATTTGAACTCTAGAATTGATCACAACCTCCAAAAATCCAACATGGAACTAAAATTAAACCAAAATGGAAGAAAACCAAACCAAACTATTTTTAGGTGATGCAGATAGCTCGTTCACCCAGGATGATCCTACATCAGACACGCAAGATAGTAAATTTGTGAGCATAGGCTCATAAAGGTGGAGTTGAGTAGTCAAACTACTCTTCCAAGTTGAATACAACAAGTAGTGAGCTCCATCACCAAACCTAATACACAATTAATTATTCTTCCTCTTTTTCCAACATCTTGCCAGAACACACGACACCTTCCTCCAACAACGATGCACTCCATTCTTCCTTCCCCTCATGGACTCATGTTCACCATAAACCACCCCCCTTCGCCAAATACCCTCTATTCTCCTCTTCTCATTTGTGGTATTCATCCCACCAAAAACTGAACACCTCAACCAAACGTCATCCACAACATCCTCTACCATTTCTATGCACAAACATGCAACATCTACAAACAATTTTGCAACTGCATCTTCTACTTCCATTTTTTCAAAAAAATTAAAATCTACGTTTACCTCTTTCTTCTCTAAAACTAAAACACCATCCTTCATTGTGACATCTCCTACATCATCATCAGTTGCAACATCTTCTAGCTCTATCACTGCAATCTCAATTGCATCTTCATCCTTTGCCACCATCTTCCCTTTTTTGTTCACTTCTTCACTTTCCTTCATCTTCTCATCTTCTTCATGTACCTTTTTAGGGGCTGCTCTCACATCTTTCCCCTTTCGTCTTAGGCTGCAACACTCTTTTCTTCTGCTTTTCTTTTCATTGTCCTCATTCTTCTTCTCACTTTTTCCTCTCATATTTTCCAATTTCTCTATCCTAGCTTGGATCTTCCCCACTTCCTCATGGACTATCATTCCTATTTCCTCAATTTTTTCATTTTCTAATTTCTCCCAATATTGTTCCCAAAACAATATTCTCATGGGTCTTCTCATGACCCATCCCATCTTTGTCTACAACAATATCACCTCAATTTGCAATCCACATCACACTCTTCACAATATTTTCATGGCTTCAAACTCTTTTGTTGCTCAGGACTCCTCCTACCTACAATTTCCCTCATGAGCTTCTTCTCTACCATCTTCTTTCCTCTACTCTTCCCACTGGTCTTGGCATAAGTTGCCTCACATTTGACAATCTGCTTATGCACTCAAAAACTCCTGCTCTGATACCATTTGACTCAAATTAAATTCACTCTCACTATCCAAGCCAATCCTTACACAAATTCACAAATTTATAGCCAATTTGATATTAAATTGACAAATGCATTTGTCAATTATATCCAACCCAATTACACCAAAGCAATGGTAGCAAATTCAAATTCACAAACATATACTTTTATTGATATCCAAAATTTCAATAACAAATTGAATTCATATTGAGTATGCCCAATATGGATATGGCTCTATTGGGTAAATTTGTTGGTCCCTGACCTCATATTGAGCTGGTGTGAGAGTTTGCTTTAAATTGATGGAAACCTAAGGGACAGATTGATGTTGCGACTATGGCCAAAGGTTTCTTTTCTTTCACCTTTAACTGTGAAGATGATTTGGTTTATGTGTTGACTGGCAGCCCATGGTTGATTGGAAATTCATCTTTGATGCTTAAAAAGTGGGAACTAGGCTTCAACCCAAACTTATGTTCTTTCTCGGTTGTTCCAGTTTGGGTTTGTCTTCCAGGCCTCCCGATGGAGTTCTGGGATGAGGAAGTGTTCAAAGGGATAGCTAGCACCTTTGGTTGTCTGATATTGATTGACCAGATTATAACCTCTAGGAAGAGGCTGGTTTATGCTAGATTCTGTGTAAATGTGGAGCAATTAGCTGATTTTTCGTCTATCATAAAAATAAACTCTAAATTTAGGGTTTGGGAGAAAGTGGATGAATTTGAATCGAATCCCTTTATGTGCTTCCATTGTAAAAAAAATTTCCATTGGTCCAAAAAGTGTCCTCTCAAGGTGCCTAAGCAGATGACTAAGCAATGGAGAGAGAAGGAGAAAGACCCAGAATAGGTGGTGGAGCCTGTGGAGAAAGGAGATTCAACTCTATATGAGAATGTGGAGGTTGAACATGTTGAAAAGGACCCTGTATTGGAGGATAAGGATGATATCCCGGAAGGCCAAGAGATTTTGGGAAAAGAGAACAAGGATTTGGGTCAGGGTGTAGAGGTTAAGTCTCCCCTTGCTAGTGATTCAGTATTATCTATGGAAGCAGTTAGGTTAGAGGATGCTTAGGTTGATAAGGTCTCTATTTGTGATGAGGTTAGATCTCTGCCCTCAGGGGTGGTGCATGAAGATGGTTTGAAGGTTGAGGGATTGGAGGTAATGCCCGAATCTAAGGATTTTGGGGAACAAGAGGATTTGGATAATCCTCCATACATTCAGGTTCATGGGCACAACAAGAAAAAAATTTCTCCATCTCTAGGAGTAGTGACAATGAATTGACAAAGGTTAGATTGTGGATCTAAGCCGTGCAGAAGAGGTAGGCCTCCTGCTAACGTTACTAGGGAAAAGGAGAGTCAAATGGACATTGTTGATGGGATGCAGAGAACCGTATTGGATATGTGCTCAAAGAGCATGTCCAATAAGTTATTATGAAGATTATCTCTTGGAATATGAGGGGATTAAATCACCCTCACAAGCATGATCTTGATAATCTGGTAATAGATCATCACCCTGATATTGTGTTAATTCAAGAAACTAAAATGGGATTGGATAAATTGTCTAGGTTGAAGAATAATCTCTTTAAGGATTGTGGTATTCATTGTTCTGATACGGTTGGGGTATCGAGAGGAATTGTTAATTTTTGGAATCTTAGAGTGATCTAGGGAGCTAAGTTTTTTAAAGATTGTAATCATGTGGCTACTTCCTTTACTCACCTACATGATAGATTCTCTTGGACTTTGTCTAATATCTATGCTTTGAATTGTAAGAGTGCTAGAAAAAGACTATGGGAGAATTTGTTCTGTTTCAAAGTTGTTAACCATATTGAGATTTGGTTGGTTATGGGATACTTTAACACTCCTTTGCATGATGTTGAAAAGTTGGGTGGTTCACATATGGTGGATGAGAGCAGATATGTTCTTATGAATCTCATGAATGATTCTGCGCTCCTTGATTTGGACCTGAAAGGTGCGTCTTTTACTTGGTCGAACAAGAGAGTGGGGAATTCCCCAATCCAGGTTAATCTTGACCATGTTCTAATCTCCCTCAAGTGGTTGGTTCATTATTCTTGCTCACTTTTTGTACTAACTAGATTGGGATCGGATCACTTCCCTTTGGCTCTGTTGGTGGATTTTTTGGGGGGCAAGAAAAAATTTCTGTTTATATTTGAAAAAATGTGGATGTGTCACCTTGACCTAGGGAATTTGATTAATGAGTGGTGGAACATCCATGTGGATGGTTCGACTATGTTTAGAGTTGTTAAAAATATTTCCAATGTTAAGGATAATGTTAGAAAGTGGAATCACACCTCCTTTGGTCATATTTTTATGGAAAAAGAGGGAGTGACAAAGGAACTTCAAGATGTGCAACACTTGATCCAAGTGTCTGGGTATGATCAGGCTTTGATGCACAAGGAAAATATCTTACTTTCCAGATTGCACAACATTGTGGCAAAGGAGAAGGAATTCTAGAAACAACGGTCGAGGATAATGTGGCTTAAAAGTGGGGACAAGAATACCAAGTTTTTTCACCTTTCTACTCTGAAACACAGGGCTAATAACTGAATTAACTTGATCGACTTCAATAATAAAGTGTTGGAAAAGGATGTTGATTTGCAGCTTGCTACTTCCTCTTATTTCTCTTAGCTATTGTCAATGGAGGGTGAGCTTGATTTGGCTTGTCAAGAGGATCTCTTAAGGGATATCCCTCAGATTGTGGATGATGATATGAATAGACAATTGGTTTACATTCCCTCGATGGATGAAGTTCAGAGTGTTGTTTTTTCTTTTGAAGGTAATAAGGCGTCGGGCCCAGATGGTTTCCCGATGTTCTTCTTTCAATCCTTTTGGGAAATTATTGCTAAAGAGGTTGCGGCTGCTAAGGATTTTTTTAGGTCTAGATCCCTTCTTAAGGAATTGAACTCTTTTATTGTCTTGGTCCCTAAGAATCCTAGTGCTTCTTCTTTTGATGAGTTCCATCCTATCAGCTTATGTAACTCAGTTTATAATATTTTTTCCAAGGTTCTGGCAGTCTGCTTGCAAAGAATTTTGCCTCTTATCATCTTGCCTCAGCAAATGGGTTTGTGACTGGGAGGAAAATCCTGGATTCGATTCTTTTTGTTCATGAGAATATCCACTCTCTGTTTGTTAATAAGAAAGTTGGTTTTATTCTGAAACTTGACTTACTTAACACTTATGATAGAGTTGACTGGGGGTTTCTATCAAAGATTTTAACTACTTTTGGCATTGGGGAGAAAGGGGTGGCCCTTGTGCTTTCGCTTATTTCTACTCTGAGATTCTTTGTTCTCATTAATGGGTCCCCATCTCCTCTTTTTGACTATTCGAGAGGTTTTTGGCAAGGGGATTCTATCTCTCCATTTATGTTTATTATAATGGTGGAATCCTTGGGTTGTCTCATTCAGAGATCTACCATTTTTTGGGTTATGTTTGGACTTGCCCCTTCTTCTAGTAACCTTATTTTCTCACATCAACAATTTGTGGATGATTCTCTTATGCTTGGGCAGTCATCCATTAAGGAGGCTAAGACTATCAAGTCAATCTTACAGAGGTATGAAGCTACTTCGGTGTAGAAGGTTAGCTTTCCCAAGAGTGTTCTTTACTTTTTTAACACTTTGATCCATAGATAGACTAAAATTGCTAGAATTTTGCAGTGTTAGATTGGGTAACTTCCTGCTTCTTACTTACGCCTACCCCAGAGCTCCAAAGTTCCTGATTCTTTTTGGAGGGTTATGATTGATAGATTCAAATCTAAATTGGTTGGTTGGAAGGGTGCTCTATTGAGCTAGGCTCAGAAATTTCAGTTGATTAAATCTACATTTCAGAATCTTCCTATTTATGCTCTTAGTCTTATTCATATGCCTAGGAAGTTTGTTGATACTTTGGAAAATATTTAGAAAATTTTCCTTGGTTTGGGGTGGAAAACAAGAGAAGGATTCAATTGGTTGCTTGGGATGATGATTGTAGACCTAAGAAGGCTAGTGGGCTGGGGATCCATAAAATCAGAGCTTTTAATATTGCCCTCCTTGGAAAGCAAATGTGGAACCTATTGTTGGCTAAGAGCGAATGGGCGCAAATTGCTTGGAGTAAATACTTACACAAGGCTGATGGTATAAGGGGATTCTTTTCTCAAGAGTTTAATCCCCCATCTAGTTTGTTATTATGGAATCTAGTAGTGCTTGTTCCATGGATAACCTCCTACAAAACTTGTCAGTTTCCTAGGTTTGTGAAGTTCAAGCATGCAAAATGAGGTGATTTTTGAGACACCTCGAAAAGCTATCCAAAGTATCAAACAATTAGTTTGAGCATCCCCCTACATTCACCTTGAGAAGACCTTCAAAATGAGTACATTTCCTAGCCTTCATTGTTAATTCTTAGTGAAATTGGGAAAAGTGTAGTTGTGCCAAAAACAACTCTCCAACTCACTTTGAAAAAATGACTAAGTGTTAAAAGTGCAGGGGTGCCAAAAATCAGAATCCTTGCACAAAAGTAATTTTAATAAAGTGTAATGGTGTTGAATTTCAGTGCCTTTACACCTGTCTCCCAAACTTAGCCAATTTTTGGCTTAGGCATGGTTTTTTGTATCTTTTACATGTTTAACTGATTGTGCCTTATTTCATGCCACTTTTTGTTGAGTCAACTTAGGTCATTGTAAATCACTTAAAAGTGATTTTCATTATTTCTTATTTCTCATTTGTGGTTTTCTCCTCCATTCTTTCTTGCTGGGCGAATTCTCCTCAAGCTGCAAAACACGTTTTGAAGAAATATGAATTTCTTCCCAACTAGGTTTTTGCATTTTCTCTCTTGGTAAGTTGTTCCTTATTTCCTTTTCTTTCTTCCCTTCACACTTAGTATTTGTTAGATAACATTTTGCAATTTGTAAATGCATTTTTAATGTTACTCGTTCATTTGTCTGATTTCTTCATACATTTTCTTTTACCCACGTGTTTTCACCCTTTTCTTTTGTTTTTGACATTTTGTTTTGATTTGTGTGAGTTTCCTCTTACCCTAATCATGTTTTTCTCAAACATCATTGCTTAAATGAACTTCCATTGTTTGTTCTTGATATGGCCTTCTTCTTAATGCACGCTTTTCATTTCTTCATACTTGTTCATTTACCCACGCATTTTATATCTTCTCACATAGTTATTCATCAATGATTTGGTCTGAACAATGAAGGAAAATCATGTTTTATGAGTAAGACTGCATGGTTTTTGTTCATATGTGCCATGGCGGTGCAATGAAGGTCAAATGCACTCAAAGATGTGTTTTCAAGTATTGGAATTAAGTGTTCCATGCTTTAAAATTGTTAAATGTTGTTCTCAAACGTCATTACACATGTTCATTTATGCCTCCAAGTGCAATAGTGCTAGATTTTAGTGCCATTACACTAAACTGACCTTCAAGAAAATTTTAACACTGGAAAGTGTAGGAGCATTGTTTTTCAGCACCTCCACATCAAGTTCTCTTTGCCTAAGTGCAAGGGCATTGAATTTTGGCGCCCTTACACTTTTCACTGTTTTTCTTCCAAACACTTCAAAACTTGCTAGTTTCGCATCATTTCTCATTCCTTCCACTCTGTACATCATTTTGCATGCCTTGTCACTTGTTTCATGCTTGATTAACATTGTTGCTCGCTTCACGCATCTCAATGTTATTTTCTGACTAATGTTTGTTGATTCCACATCGTGTAGTCTCTTTTTAAAACTCATCAAAAGATCCTTGAGGTTGTTGCTTGCAGATTCAATTTATCTCAGATGACTACTAAAAAAACTCCATCATCTTCAAGGGCTAAAAAAAAATGAAGTACAAAATCAAGGTGTTTATCCGCCAACTATGGTTGTCTCTAAGGTGGTTGAGATAAAAGATAGAGGTTAGTCATTAAGACCTAGTTGATTTTGTAGAAAGAACTGATAAGAATCCTTTTGATGATTCTTTAAGAGAAATCATACATAGTAATCTACATTTGGTGTCTATGTTCCCTACCTCTGCACATAATACAAAATTTATCCTTGACGTTGCATCCCATTACATCAGGGAAAGCATAAGTGTGATTGATTCTTCCGAGCATGAGATTTTGAGACTTGAACCTGACTTCTTTGATATTGTTTCCAGAGTTCCATAGATGGAGAAGTACATTGACATCTCAATACAAAAAGCACAAGAGGTCGATGATGTTGATCCCAACAAGGCTAAAATCCTGATAAATACTCAATGGTTGAAAAAGCCAAGGAAAACTGTTTCCAGATGACTGAAGGGACTCCTGTGAAGTGTCTTCAAAGAAGATGTCAGAGATATGATCACATTGTTGAGAAAAGTGAAGGGGTTGTCCGAATCATCTTATTTTCATAACTAGATGTATGAATACATTAGAATCATTAGAAGAAGAAAAAAATTTCACATTGATTGGGGCAAACAAATTAGCAATGAAATACATGAACAACTGATCAATGTGCCATCCACATTAAAATTCTATATGACTTCTTATCTGGTGTATGTTGCAGCCGTGATGAGGAAATTTCTAAGTCTATCTACAAGAGGGAATAGGCACACCGCACCTGTGTACAAATTTTTCTATCAACTGGAGCTGAAAGAAAGCTTTCAACATTTTAAGAGGGTTACTGATGCTTTCTTCGCACCTTTTCTTTTCAACTTTGACCTAACTCTCGAGAGAAAGAGGGTATTTGATGAGGCCTATAAGGTGGTAAGGTTGGATGCATATTTCTACAATTCCCAACTTTTACTTATTTAAGAGTAGGGTGCTACACTGGTGTCCCTTACATGTTTCCACGATACCCCTCAGACAAATGGGTTCTCATGGAGATGTGTAGACAATTGATTTCAGTGCACAAAGAAAAGAGGAATATTCACAAGCGTGGATTCAAGTTCCCACTAATAATCGATACATATACTATGAAGACTGTACAAAAAGCCAAATCAGTCTATGCAGAGAGGCAGGTCATGAAAATTAGGACCTACAGATACAAGCTTGATTTTGATTACCAAGATTTCAGGAAGCGATTGAAAAAGGGTCATCATTACAAGTACTATTTTGAGGACATCTAGGTTGATTGCAAAGATGAAAAGGCCATTCGCAAGATGGATTATTGTAGGTTAACCATACAACAGATCAGAGATCTTGGTGTTATTGACTTACCAGAGGATTTCACAGATTCTGGCGATATCATGAATGTTGTCTATGATGAACAAGAAATAGCCAGGGGGCCCTTTCCTGAAATTCAATGGTCCAAAAAAGAAAGTGCTAGCATCAGGGAAAGATTGGCACCAATCCTGTCTAACACTGCAGAGTGGTTACACAAGCATGACTTTGAGATGAAGAATTTTAGAAATAATCCTGAGGGAGAGGAATCTGAAGCAGAGGCCAACCGACAACAAGAATTATACATGAAAGACAAATTTGTGGCTCTTCCCACTTCTTCACAAAGATGCCCAAGGATCAAGTTTTTTGTCAACAACAAGGACACACTAGCCATCCTGGAAGAAGAAACTACAGAATCTGAACCATATCGCTCCAAAGGAAAAGGAGTTGTTTCTAAGGAGATAGATTCTAATGAAGAAGGAAATTATAGTGATCAATCCGTTGAAGAAGAAGTTTCAGTAGAAGTAGACTCTGATGAAGAAGAAGATTCTGAATATGAACAAGAGTCTGAACATGATTCTGAAGGTGATCCAGAGTTAGAAGGACAAGAGGATGATCAATAGGAGCCTAGGCATGATGAAGAAAGAACTGTCTCCATTTGAGAATGTAGTTGAAGAACTTCCCAGAACATCATCACCTGTGATTTCAAATTTTCCTCGTACACCTCCGAATCTGAACACTCCACCACCTGTTCCTACATCACCTATTCCTACCACTGTCATACTTGTAGTGGATGTTTCGCCTACCCATGCAACATCAACCATACTTGATACTCCTTCAGTGACAAGTATACACACGCTTGATATTTTATCCAATCCTCTGTCATGTATTCCTAGCCTGTCATAACCATCATATGCTATAACTTTAGAGACTTATTTTAATTAGTTCATGAATGAATCAATGCATGATGAACTCAATATGGAAACTATACGAGTAGTTATGACAAACACTGAGCCCATTGTCACAATACCAGTTGCTACTTCAAAAGATACAGTAACAAGAGAATTGACAGTTAATCTAGAAGCTCGTACCACATCTCTTCCCCCTCCAAAATCTAAAGGGAAGAAAAAGGAAAAAGTGTAGTCATGGTTGAATATTGACAAAACTAGTCATAATTATGTAGAAATTTGTGTACCACCTCACAAAGAAGGAGACTTCAACATGGAGGATTATACAGTGACAAGGGTCCATCTTGGAAAAGTTACAAATGAAAGTGAAAAAGCAGATGCGTAGGTGACTTTGGATATATTGGATGGAAGACTAGACAAAATGGAGCAAGCTCCTAATATGTACAAAGAAAGGGAAGAACATTATGCCACTGTTGTGAGGAGACTTGCAGGATCTACAACTAATGTACAACTATTAGCAATGGTAAGTGTTGAGGACCCAACTATCAAGAAAGCCGAGAAGTTTGCTTCCAAAGGTAGGGTGTTGTATGATTTCGTCAAAAAGATTGTAGAACACGGTTCTCATATTATAATTGTTGTGGATGAAAAAGCTACTCTGATAGCCAAGCTCAAAACAAAGCTTGATAAGGAGGAGAGTGCACTTTCTCAAGAGTGCAAAGAAATGGAAAAATTCATGTTGTGGTGGTCACAAATAAAATAGGAAAATCTTAGTAAATTGGTGGATGTTGGGGTGATTCCCAACAAAGGAAAATACATAGAGGTAAGAGAATATTTGAAACACTGTATTCATGTGTTTGAGTCTCTTACAAAAGATCTCCACCAAGTATAGGAAGATTTCAAAGGGCATCATGTGATTCTTGAAAGAGGAATCAAGGAGTTACCAGGGCAGCTTCTTAAGGATAATCGTATCTTCCTATTAGCCATAGAACTATCTCTAATCTTCAAAGAATCCATCATGAAGTTGATTGACAATACATACTTTTTAGAAGCCTCTCTGGATGCCATTTTTGATACAAGGCTTACACTGAATAACCTTAAAATGCATCTTGATAGGTGCAAGAAGGTTCACTCATCTGCCATGAGATCGATCACGAGGATTCACACCACTGTGGATTACACTGTTGGTCTAGATGATAAATTCACGCAGGAAACCAGGATGAAGTATGAAGACTTCCATTCCCAAGCAAGGAACCATGAAGATTCCTGATTTTCTAGTGTTCAAATTTTTTATGCTTTCCTCTATGCATCTTGTAAATAGTTTTTGACATCTTAAATGTCATTTCTCGAAATGTAATTGCACCAAAATATGAGATGTAATTTCTTGAAAACAAATTACACTTTGACTTTGGTCAAAGTTAGGTGAGATTTTACTTAATTAGCTCACTTAACTTCCCTAATTTTACTCCTTTGATTTCCTAGATTTTCTCATCCCTCTCCTCTCTATATATGAGGGATTTCTATTGTAATATTTATCTTTATCTCTAGCGACGAAGTGTTGCTCTTTTTGCAACAAATTGTGAAACTTTGTGTTCATACTTTGTGAATTTGAATCTTATCAATAAAAAAGGAAGTTGCATACCAAACTTTGTGTTGGATCAATCATCTTTTGAAGTTGATTAAGATTGGTGGTGATTATTGTGTGAGATCTAAGGGCTTCAAGTAATTTATGTAAACTTTGTGTTACATTTCTTATTTGGATTTGATTTTATTGTTTGGATACTTTGGTTGAATGATCTACAAGACTTTGTGCTTGTAATCATTCATTTTGTTCAAGGAATTTCTACATCTAAGAAGACTTTGCACTTCTAATGTGACAAACGACACATCTTTCATAGATCCATTATTGAAAAATCTACGGAATGACTTTGTGCCTTCGTGAGCTTTCCTTTTTATTTTACTTGTTTATTGTTAATCACTTCTAGTACCTCTACACTTTGCTTTGACAAGATAGAGGTATTGGAATTATTGCTTGTTGATCATTTGGAGTTATTGTGAATTAAGAACTTCCAACAGTGAAGTATTGTAAACATCTTCTCTGAAAAAAGAGAGAAGGATGAATGTGACACACACCCCCCATTTTGTAAGTATAATTTGTATTGTGTAAATACTTTAATAAGTTTTATGGTTGCTTCCATTAGAAATAAGAAGGGTGCCTCCCCTTTCTGAGAGGAGAGATTTACATCTCACATAGCTATGGCTGAAGTCCTAGTTGTGTAATTTGTTGAAAAGTTGATTACGTAATTTTCACCGAAAATTTTTTGGCGACTCCGCTAGGGAACAACATATGCAATCTGAGCCTCATGCTTTTGATTGAAGTAGATAAGTTTCTAGTTTCTTATTGTTCTCTTGTATATCATTATTCTTAATCTCCATCTTGTTCAGATCTACATTCTGGTGGACCGAATATATACACGAGGATTGAGGGCTCAAGGAGTAGCAAATCAACTTTTTGAAGAGTTGTTGCAATGTAATTTTTCTTTTACTCCTTTGCGAGTAAGGTCACCGCTGCAACATGTTGTAAGCTACCCCCTGCATAGTCAAAGATCTCTCCCAAGTGTTTGGTCTGTTTACCATAGTCATCTCGTTTAGGTACCTGTTGTGCAACCAATTATGGCCGCACCACCTATAGAACCATGGGGAAATGCTTTTGGCCCCCTTTGTTTGGTCACACCTCTGCACGAACTTCTATGTGTTTCAAGAAAGCATCTCTCAAAGTTTCAAGGTGATGACAAACAACATCCTACTGAACACATATCCACATTCTACATCGTCTATGGTGTTCTTGGCATTGATCATGAAGATGTTTCCATAATATTGTTCATTGAATCCCTTGAAGGGGTTGCAGTTGAATGGTTCTTTACTCTTCCTAATGCTTTGGTCACTGACTGGGCTACTATTTGCACGAAGTTCAAAGAAATATTCAAACCTGCTGAAGATTCACATGCTTTGCTAGCACAACTCACCACCATGGGAAAAGAGGCCCACAAGCCCATGCGTGATTTCATAGCTAAGTTCAAAAAATTAGTGACACATATCCCGAATGATGCTAGACTGACAGATCATAACCTGAAGTGCTTCTTCATCAAAATGCAACTACCCAAAGTAAGTTTCTACTTACGTAGGGAAAATCTTGCGAATGTCGAAGCAGCTCAGTAGCTAGCTACCAGCCTGGAGGACAACATGATCCTTGTTGGAGAAATAAGAATGGGAACCAATGTGAACAAAAGGATGCAAGCCTTGAGGTCTTCAACATCTAATGGTAATGCTCCCAGTGTCAGCTCCAACTTTACGGATCCTATGGTCTAGAGGCTGGCGAATGAAGTCTTGTCTCTAAAAAAGCAAGTCTCCAATGACAACAACAATAGCAACTACAAGGACGTCCCAAGGAAGACTTTTCCTAATTATGTTGGAAACAAAAATCAAAATCATCTCCAATTCCCCTAGGAAGGATTGCTATGGAAGCCCCACCCACTAATAATGTCATGGGATATTACAAGGCTGAACAACACGATTATGCACAACAAGACTACCCTGAAGAAGAAAATGATGACCTCTTCCCAGAAGAAAAAATTGAATCGGTTGGCGACTCCAAGATTAGTTACTTACAAATGGTGGAAGAAGAGGAAGAAGATGACTTGGTGACTGAAACTTATGCTATTTTTATGTGGCATCAACTAACCAACTTGATAAAGCTCAAGTTTTTGCTCCACCTGAAAAGGAGAAGCCACCAATCACGATTGCTAAAAGAGGATCTCCTCTCCCTTGGTAACCTAAGAAAGTATAAAATCCACAAGGAAGCACACCTCATCCCTCTTCATCAACTCTCGTTGTCCCTAAAGCTAATCCTCCCATTCCAAAAAGCAATGTGCCATTCGTTAAACCAATCAGTGAGGTTACAACTTCTATCCTACAAAATTATTTCTAGGATTTTGACATTATCGACCATGCCAAGAAAACCAAGGTCCAAATGTTTGAGGCTAAGTAGCTCAAAGCCCACCCTGACCAATTTGATAGAATTTTCAAGTTTGTTAATGAAAAAGGAATTACCACAAGTCAAGATACAACTCCTGATATTTTTGTTACTCCTAAGCCCAAAATGTTGTAGAGTAACCTTGTGTCCACTCCTCCAACTACCTCCATACACGTTGATCCATTTTTTATCTCCCTACTTGTAAATGATTTCAAGCTAAGTAACTATGTTATAGATTCTAGTGCATCTGATAATGTGATGCGCACCAAGGTAGTCACTGCTTCAGGCCTAGATTTGACCAAAACTTTCAGTCATTGTTTCTCCATGGAGAACAAACAAGTACCTTTGATTGGATAGATCAAAGATGCACAATATGCCTTCGTTGCATACCCAAAGAAGAAAATTAAAATGAAAATGCTTATGGTCGATGTACCAACATCTTATGGAATTCTCCTTAGACACAATTTCTATAAAGATGTTGGAGGAGAACTAAGCATGGATATGTTGAACCTAAAATACCTGTAAAAGATGTGATGCAAAAATTGATTCCTGAAAAGGAGTCAAAGCTTTCAGTAACCCAATAAGATGACCCTAGATCTCAAATCTTGTTTGAATCCTCTGACGTGGGAAGTTACTATCTACAAAAAAATGAGGTGGGTGAGTCCTCAACTCAACATGAATAAAAAAACAATGATATTTCCTCAACTTCAAATGAATCATCATCAGGTGATTTGTCCAGCTCCGATCACGAATCCTCATCAGATGATGAAGCTTTAGACTTCGACACAGTTAGTCTTGGTGATACCAATGGTGTTTGGTTGCTCGAATTTGATGGTAACTGCTCTTCAATTGGTTCTAGAGCAAGAATGGTTTTTATTTCCCCTACAGGAAAGTTTTTTCCTTTCTCTTTCAAGTTACAATTTGACAACACTAATAACACAACCGAATATGAAGCCCTATTATTAGGAATGCAAGTTGCGCTAAAGAATGGTATAAAAATATCCATGCACAAGGTGATGCCGAGTTGATAGTATGTCAAGTAAGGAATCTGTATCAGACAAAAAATGATAGACTCAGGCATTATCGTAATCTGGTTTGGGATTCCATTGAGGAATTTGAAGCTTTTGATATATCTGTTGTCCCCAAAGAATATAATGGCAGAGCTGATTCTTTAGCAATCTCAACCACACTCTTGGTACCACATAAAGACTTTCAGGGTTCTACCTACACCATTGAGCTGGTTTTCTACCTAAGTGTCCCTGAAAATTTAGAGAACTGACAGATTTTCAACGATGATCATCAGATCATTGTCTTTCTGGAGAAAGCAAAGAACTTTGATGAGTTGTACTTTGAAGGTAGTGATTCTCCACCTCAAGAATCTATGTCAAATATGGACCCTATTATGAGTGAAGAATGCTTGCAACTCAGAGGGAATAAGATTCCCAAAGGATTAGTATCCTTAGAGAAGATTTTTGACAAGCATGATCACTATGTCAAAAAGAAACTCTCAGGTTCTAATTCATCTAATGAAGTGAAACAGATCAATTTGGGAACTGAAACTAATCCTATGATGGTGAACATTGGAAAGTGTTGCATGGCCGAAGAAAGAAGATAATTTTCTCAGTTACTACAAGAATATATGGATGTCTTAGCATATTTGTATGAAGATATGAAATTGTTTCGACCCAAAGAAGTGCAACATGATATTCCTCTCAAGGTTAGATCTTTTCCTTACAAACAAAAGTATGACAGTACAATCCCAAAATTTTTGGAACAATGCTAGCAGAAGTTCAAAAAATGCTAAATGCATGAATAATATTCCCTATCCATCATTCAGTATGGATATCAAATATCGTTCCCGTTCGTAAGAATAATGGAGAAATCCATATTTGTGTAGATTTCATAAATCTAAACCAACTATCACTCAAAGAAATTTATCCCATTCTAGTGATGGACCAAGTCCTACAAAACGCGTCTGGATCTGAGATGCTCTCCATGTTGGACGAGTTTTCTGGTTACAATAAAATTGAAGTTAATTTACAGGATTAACACAAAACTGCTTTCATGACACCATGGGGTACCTTTGCATATTGCAGGATGCCTTTTAGTTTGCTCAACGCTGGTGCTATGTTCTAATGTGCTATGGATCTAGCTTTTTGTGATGTGATGAGTAAGTTTATCATGCTGTATCTTGACGATCTCACAATTTTCTCTAAGCAACACCATGAACACTTCTACCATTTAAGGAAAATCCTTAAGAGATGTTGTCAGCATGGTATTTACCTAAATCCCAAAAATTCAACTTTTGGGGTTATAGAAGGTAAGCTCCTTGGCCATGTTGTATCCACCGAGCACTACAACAGAATAGGAAAATAGCACCTAAAATAGCACCGGATTTTAGTGTATTTCAGTCCACGAATTGGGCAAGTTGGTTGGCGCCAAACTCGGTGCAAATAGGCATGATCATCTCGATGCCAACGTTTATGCCAAATTTGGCACCGTAATTAATGCCAAAAAATCACAGCACCCTCGTTAGCACCTAAAATAGTGCCATGAAATAACATCGAAAATAGCACCTTTGTTTATGCCTAAAAAGAAATAACACATAAATTAGAGCCCAATTAGGCTTCCAGTTTTTCTTCCAGTTTTGCTTCCCCTTTTGCTTCTAGTTTTGCTTCCAAGTTTGCTTCCAATTTTGCTTCCATGTTTTCTTCTGGTTTTTCTTCTAATTTTACTTCCATTGTTGCTTCCTTTTTTGCGTCTAAAAATGTTTCTTGTTTTGCTTCTTAAAATGCTTCTTGTTTTGCTTCCTTTTTTGCTTCTAAAAATGCTTCTTGTTTTGTTTCCTTTTTTTCTTCTAAAAATTCTTCTTGTTTTGCTTCCGTTTTTGTTTCTAAAAATGCTTCTTGTTTTGCTTCCTTTTTTGCTTCTAAAAATGCTTCTTGTTTTGCTTCTAAAAATGCTTCTTGTTTTGCTTCTAAAAATGCTTCTTGTTTTGGTTCCTTTTATTAATTTAATATGTTTTATTTCAATTTAATTAGTTAAATATATCGTGCCTCTTAAATAACTCATATGATTATAGACTAAGTAATTTAATTATTCAACTCATATGATTAAATAACAAGACAATTACCCACAAAATTTTTGTATTGCTTGTAAAGATAAAAAAGTACATCTATTGTTCAGTGTCATTACCCACCAAAATTCCACAGCAAATGAAAAAAACCAAAGGCACCTTAACGTGTAGAGTAAGACATTAAATAAACCCCGTAATTGTTTACAAGTAAAATCCTTACAAAAAATAACCACCATTAATAGTGTTTAGAGTTACATGCTTTAATACAACAAAATTAGACATAGACAAACACGAACAGTCTTAACGAGCTCAACCTAGACCCAATGAATGCTTGGCTATCTCCTTTAAAAGCTTCTTCTTCTACCACTTCCCTGACTTCTTCTTCTGGCACTTTCCATCCCAGTGTTTGATGAAGAGTTTGAGCTCTTTCCATCCCTAACACGCTTCCTCACGGCGACGAGCTTTGTATTTTTCTTTGGGCCAACAAATAAAGGGTTTGAGCCCCAGTCTCCCATAGAGCTCCTAAATTTCATCATCTACCAATCCTTCAAAATAATCTAAACCTACACCTGGAACCGCCCATTCAAGAATGGACTCCATGCCTACCAGAAAATCTTTATGCACAATTTTCTACATCACCATCCTTACCATTTCCTCTGCTTCACCTAAATCCAAGCCCCATGCCACAATTAACGAGTAAAATTCCATGTTGGTTTGGTATCTATGTGTTAGATAGCTGAATGAAATCCCTACCACAAATCATTTTTACACACTGCACTAGCCACTCATCGTGAACAAGAAAAAGGCCCTGCAGTTGTTTTCCAGGCACCTCTCCATAAAACGGGTCCAAAGATCTTTTTGACTGAAAGGTGAAATTGGCTTCCATTTCTCCTGAGCACTGCCACCACCAAATTTTGATGTATATTTTTTCTTGACCCTTTCCAAATGCAATTAACACATCTTAATCGAGTGCTTGCATTTAAAACCATCTTGGATTGCCCACACTTTCTATTAATGAAGTAATTCACCACCGCCCACCACCCTTGCCTTCACTTGTCATGTCAAACCTACTTCACTCGCTTTACCACCCTATTCATTTAAGGTGTTTTCCATTAACTTAACAACTCTAAAATCCTTCAACCTAAATTCCCCCATTTCACCAAGATTTAAAGCCCATTTAGATAAGACAATATCCGCTTCCACATTACCACCTCTTTTAATGTGGCTCACAGTAAAACTTTCAATTACGTTCTAGAGGTGCCAAGCATTAATTTTACCTTTCATCACCACCTGAACTATTATTGTAACATGATCATCATCTATAATTAAAACAAGTGAGTCAAATATCTATAATTTAATTGAATTTGACAACATCCATCCTGAGCAGTAAATTAAAATCATCATACATAATAAATATCCATCCAAAAATCATCGACCACTTTTAATATACATAAATTGACAAGTCAATACTAATAAGATCATCATCATATATAACTAAAACAAGTGAAAGTCAAATATGCGAGTACATCAAAAACATGTCAAAATGATATGTCCAACAATCGACACAAGTGAAAATGATACATGTACAACTGATATAAATAAAATTGATAAATTATGTAACTCAAACTAATACAAGTCAAGATGATACATGTCCAAATAATATAGTGAAAAATTAAAAATGATACATGTCAATATGATACAACTCAATAATATAGTACTGTAGGCCGTGAAAATGATACATATGACAGTAACCATGAAAAGAGTCATCATAACGATATATCAACAATCATCCATGATGCAGTCTATATGATCATGAATGTCACTAGTTACTATCACCAACAGTCTCATCATCATCATCACCATCACCATCATCATCATCATCATCATCATCATCATCATCATCATCATCATCATCATCATCATCATCATCATCATCATCATTGTCTTCATCATCATCATCATCATCATCATCATCATCATCATTGTCATTGGCCTAGGTGTCTTCCGCATCTGCACCATCATCATCCTCTACCATATGATTTGTATAGGCAGAACCAATATTTTGTGGATCTATATCATGTTGATGATCATCTTGATCTTTTGAAAGACCCGTGTTCTGCAAAAGAAAAACATTTAGAATGAAAATTAATTATTTATTTCATGAAATTATTTATTTTTCTATTATATATCTAATATTACAACATATGAGATGAAATAATAATCATATTACATCATATCAAAGTGCACATACCATAATAAAATTTCAAATTCCCTAGCTAATACTTGAGATTGAGATTGTTAACCTTGAGAGAGTGTGACTTGGGAAATTTAAGGCATTTGATATGGTTATTATTTTCAAATACTTCAAGTGGGATGTACTCCGCATTGATGCCATTCCTCAATCTTTGCTTGATGGCATCAAGGGATGGATGAACTCCATGGATATAAAGTATTATGAAAGCATAATGAACTTGAACTGGCAGCCAATTTTGAACAGTATTACTAATGATCCAGATAATTTTTTTGAAGATGGTGGTTGGGAATTTTTGAATATGGAAGCTAGTGATTCTGATTATGATAATTCAGAAGAATGAGATCAAGGTAAAGAACCCTCTGATGTAGTGGAGGAATCATAATCAAATTTCATGTAGCCACCATCAAGAGTATTACAAGCCAACAAGATGCAGGGAATTTTTATATAAGGATAATATTCAATGTTGTAGGTATCAACTTTAATTCTAAATACAATGGCAACATTGAAATTCCCTAGCAGTATTTATGTTAAGGAAATTTCCTTTAAATGCAAGGATTCAAAGCACATCAACCATGTGGTACAGATGATTAAATCCCAGAGACAATCTGTAGCAATGAAAGAGTCTGAAAAGGAAGAGAGAGCTACATTGGTGACACAGGAGAAACTCCAACTTTCAAAAACAAATCCAATTAGCTAGTTGGCAAATGTGTGGATTAGGCCAACATTTGGTGGAAGAGGAAGAAAGATGATTGGAACTCTAGAGGCCCACCATACTGGATTTCTTTATTCAACCATGAGAGTAGAAGAGAGCTGATATCATGTATCAAAACATTAAGCTTGCATTGTTCCAACTAGTAGAGAAGGAGATGATTACTTTGCTTCATTTTCATTTGCATAACCATATCATGGCTTGGGAACCAAGAAGACCAAGAATGTCCAGTTTTATGTGGAGGTAATGGATGTGGTCAAAAATTTATGAGGGGCAAGAAGGTTAATTTATGATCCTGATGAAATTGAGGAAGAACAACAAGAGAGGGACAGGAAAAATAAAATCAATATAGAGTTTCAAGGATTTGTCAAAGTGAGTAAGGGAGCTTATATGGAAGCAGCCTCATCTAAAATATTTTGAACTAGAGTTTGATATACCATTTAGAGAGCTTAGTTTTCATGGAGTTCCTTTCAAAGCCTCTGCTTTTATTGTTCCTATGGTAAACTATTTGGTAGAGTTGGTGGAATTACCTTTCTTATTAATCACTATTAGTCAAATTGAGATTGTTAGCCTTGAGAGAGTATGACTTGGGAAAAAGGAATTTGATATGGCTATTGTTTTCAAAGACTTCAAGTAGGATGTACTCCGCATGTACGCCATTCCTCAATATTTGCTTGATGGCATCAAGGGATGGCTAAAATCCATGGATATAAGTATTATGAAAGCAGAATGAACTTGAACTGGTGGCCAATTTTGAAGAGTATCACTGATGATCCAGATAATTTTTTTGAAGATGGTGGTTGGGAATTTTTGAATATGGAAGCTAGTGATTTTGATTCTGATAATTCAGAAGAGTGAGATCAAGGTTATGAACCCTCTAATGTAGAGGAGGAATCAAAATCAGATTTAATATAGCCACCATCAAGAGTGTTACAAGCCAACAAGATGGAAGGAATTCTTATATAAGGATAATATTCAATATTGTAGGTATTGGCTTTAATGCCAACTAAAATGGAAACATTGAAATTCCCTAGCAATATTTATGTTAAGGAAATTTCCTTTAAATGCAAGGATTCAAAGATCATGAACCATGTGGTATAGATGATTAAAGCCCAGAGACAATCTGTAGCAATGAAATAATCTGAAAAGGCGGAGAGAGCTACATTGGTGACTCAAGAGAAACTTCAACTTTCAAAAAAAAAGCTAAGTAGTTGGCTGGCTGATGTGTAGATCAGGCCAGCATTTGTTGGAAGAGGAAGAAAGAAGACTGGAAATCTAGAGGCCCACCATAATGGATTTTGATATTCAAATGAGAGAAAAAGAGATATGATAGATATATCATGTATCAAAATTAAGCATGCATTCTTCCAACCCGGAGCTGGAGAAGGATATTGATTAATTTTTTCTGTATCTATCCCAGGTTTATCATTAGTGCCCGATATTACCAGTTGGGAGAGTGCATGGGTAATGGATAGATTCCAGAGACCAGTGTTCCGTGGCAATTGGGAGTCAATCAGTGACTCTCATCCGGTTTCAGTAGTATACCCTTGCTTGGGTGTTAGGGAGCATGGGAGGGCATCAAAATGAGGAGGTTCAAAGGCTTAACAACAGAGAGGCAGTGTGCACACTAGGGTTTCATTTAAATATCCTTCATAAGGATTGATCACATTGTAATAATCGAAATGCATTTTTCACTGAGAGGTTTTACAGAGAACATCTTTTTCATATCTTTTGCATGTGACAGGTATCCATCTTGCATGCAGGTGATCTTGGATTCTAACAATGGATGTGGTCCAACCTTTGCAATGTATGATCCTGATGAAATTGTAAAAAATAAAATCAATACAAAGTTTCAAGGATTTTTCAAAGTGAGTAAGAGAGCTTATATGGGAGCAGCCTCATCTAAAATATTTTGAACTAGAGTTTGATATACCAGTTAGAGAGCTTGGTTTTAATGGAGTTCCTTTTAAAGCCTCTGCTTTTATTGTTCCTATGGTAAACTGTTTGGTAGAGTTGGTGGAATTACTTTTCTTATTAATCACTATTAGTGAGATTGAGATTGTTAACCTTGAGAGAGTATGACTTGGGAAAAAGGAATTCGATATGGCTATTGTTTTCAAAGAATTCAAGCAGGATGTACTCCGCATTGACGCCATTCCTCAATCTTTGCTTGATGGCATCAAGGGATGGCTAAAATCCATGGATATAAGTATTATGAAAGAAAAATGAACTTGAACTGGCGGCCAATTTTGAAGAGTATTACTAATGATCCAAATAATTTTTTTGAAGATGGTGGTTGGGAATTTTTGAATATGGAAGCTAGTGATTTTGATTCTGATAATTCAAAAGAGTGAGATCAAGGTTATACACCCTCTGATGTAGACGAGGAATCAGAATCAGATTTCATATAGCCACCATCAAGAGTGTTACAAGCCAACAAGATGGAGGGAATTCTTATATAAGGATAATATTCAATGTTGCAGGTACTGACTTTAATGTTGACTACAATGGAAACATTGAAATTACCTAGCAGTATTTATGTTAAGGAAATCTCCTTTAGATGCAAGGATTCAATGCACATCAACCATATGGTATAGATGATTAAATCCCAAAGACGATCTGTAGCAATCAAAGAGTTTGAAAAGGAAGAAAGAGCTACATTGGTGAGTCAGGAGAACTTCCAATTTACAAAAACAAAGCCAATTAGGCTAGCAGACGTGTGGATGAGGCCAACATTTGGTGGAAGAGGAAGAAAGATGATTGGAACTCTAGAGGCCCACCATACTGGATTTCGGTATTCAACCATGAGAGCAGAAGAGAGCTGATATCATGTATCAAAACATTAAGCATGCATTGTTCCAACTAGTAGAGAAGGAGATGATTACTTTGCTTCATTTTCATTTGCATAACCATATCATGGCGTGGGAACCAAGAAGACCAAGGATGTCTAGTTTTATGTGGAGGTAATGGATGTGGTCCAAACTTTATGAGGGGAAAGAAGGTCAATGTATTATCCTGATGAAATTGAGGAAGAACAACAAGAGAGGGACATTAAAAATAAAATCAATACAGAGTTTCAAGGATTTGTCAAAGCGAGTAAGAGAGATTATATGGGAGCAACCTCATCTAAAATATTTTGAACTAGAGTTTGATATACCATTTAGAGAGCTTGGTTTTCAAGGAGTTCCTTTCAAAGCCTCTACTTTTATTGTTCCTATGGTAAAATGTTTGGTAGAGTTTGTGGAATTACCTTTCTTATTAATTGCTATTAGTGAGATTTAGATTGTTAACCTTGAGAGAGTATGACTTGGGAAAAAGGAATTTGATATGGCTATTGTTTTCAAAGACTTCACGCAGGATGTACTCCGCATGTACGCCCTTCCTCAATATTCATTTGATGGCATCAAGGGATGCCTAAACTCCATGGATATAAGTATTATGAAAGAAAAATGAACTTGAACTGGCGGCCAATTTTGAAGAGTATTACTGATGATCTAGATAATTTTTTTGAAGATGGTGGTTGGGAATTTTTGAATATGGAAGCTAGTGATTCTGATTCTGATAATTCAGAAGAGTGAGATCAAGGTTTTGAACCCTCTAATGTAGAGGAGGAATCAAAATCAGATTTCATATAGCCACCATCAAGATTGTTACAAGCCAACAAGATGGAGGGAATTCTTATATAACGATAATATTCAATGTTGTAGGTATCGGCTTTAATGCCAACTAAAATGGAAACATTGAAATTCCCTAGCAATATTTATGTTAAGGAAATTTCCTTTAAATGCAAGCATTCAAAGAACATCAACCATGTCGTACAAATGATTAAATCCTAGAGATGATATGTAGCAATGAAAGAATATGAAAAGGTAGAGAGAGCTACATTGGTGACTTAGGAGAAACTTCAACTTTCAAAAACAAAACCAATTAGTTGGATGGTAGATGTGTTGATCAAGCTAGCATTTGGTGGAAGAGGAAGAAAGATGACTGGAACTCTAGAGGCTCACCATACTAGATTTTGATATTCAACCATGAGAGAAAAAGAGAGATGATATCATCTATCAAAACATTTAGCATGCATTCTTCCAACCAGTGGAAAAGGAGATGATTACTTTGCTTCATTTTCATTTGCATAACCATATCATGGAATGGGAACCAAGAAGACGAAGGATGTCCAGTTTTATGTGGAGGTAATGGATGTGGTCCAAACTTTAGGAGGGGAAAGAAGGTCAATGTAAGATCCTGATGCAATTGAGGAAGAACAACAAGAGAGGGACATGAAAAATAAAATCAATTCAAAGTTTCAAGGATTTGTCAAAGTGAGTAAGAGAGCTTATATGGGAGAAGCCTCATCTAAAATATTTTGAACTAGAGTTTGATATACCATTTAGAGAGCTTGGTTTTCATGGAGTTCCTTTCAAAGCCTCTGCTTTTATTGTTCCTACAGTAAACTGTTTGGTAGAGTTGGTGGAATTACCTTTCTTAGTAATCGCTATTAGTGAGATTGAGATTGTTAACCTTGACAGAGTATGACTTGGGAAAAAGGAATTTGATGTGGCTATTGTTTTCAAAGACTTCAAGCAGGATGTACTCCGCTCTGACGCCATTCCTCAATCTTCGCTTGATGGCATCAAGGGATGGCTAAACTCCATGGATATAAGTATTATGATAGCAAAATCAACTTGAACTGGCGACCAATTTTGAAGAGTAATACTAATGATCCAGATAAATTTTTTGAAGATGGTGGTTGGGAATTTTTGAATATGGAAGCTAGTGATTTTGATTCTGATAATTCAGAAGAGTGATATCAAGGTTAAGAACCCTCTGATGTAGAGAAGGAATCAGAATAAGATTTCATATAGCCACCATCAAGAGTGTTACAAGCCAACAAGATGGAGGGAATTCTTATATAAGGATAATGTTCAATGTTGCAGGTGCCGAATTTAATGCCAACTACAATGGCAACATTGACATTACCTAGCAGTATTTATGTTAAAAAAAATTCCTATAGATGTAAGGATTCAAATCACATCAACCATATGGTGTAGATGATTAAATTCTAGAGATGATTTGTAGCAATGAAAGAGTCTGAAAAGGAAGAGAGAGCTATGTTGGTGACTTAAGAGAAACTCCAAATTTCAAAAACAAATCGAATTAGGCTGGCAGATGTGTGGATTAGGCCAACATTTGGTGGAAGAGGAGGAAAGATGAATGGAACTCGAGAGGCCCACCATACTGGATTTCTGTATTCAACCATGAGAGCAAAAGAGAGCTGATATCATGTATCAAAACATTAAGAATGCATTGTTCCAACTAGTAGAGAAGGAGATGATTACTTTGTTTCATTTTCATTTGCATAACCATATTATGGCATGGGAACCAAGAAGACCAAGGATGTCTAGTTTTATGTGGAGGTAATGAATGTGATCCAAACTTTATGAGGGGCAAGAAGGTCAATGTATGATCCTAATGAAATTGACGAAGAACAACAAGAGAGGGATAGGAAAAATAAAATCAATATAGAGTTTCAAGGATTTGTCAAAGCGAGTAAGAGAGCTTATATGGGAGCAGCCTCATCTAAAATATTTTGAGCTAGAGTTTCATATACCACTTAGAGAGCTTGGTTTTCATGGAGTTCCTTTCAAAGCCTCTGCTTTTATTTTTCCTACGGTAAACTATTTGGTAGAGTTGGTGGAATTACCTTTCTTATTAATCGCTATTAGTGAGATTGAGATTGTTAACCTTGAGAGAGTATCACTTTGGAAAAATGAATTTGATATGGCTATTGTTTCGAAAGACTTCAAGCGGGATGTACTCTGCATGTACGCCATTCCTCAATCTTCGCTTGATGGCATCAAGGGATGGCTAAACTCCATGGATATAAGTATTATGAAAGCATGATGAACTTGAACTGGCGGCCAATTTTGAAGAGTATTACTGATGATCTAGATAAATTTTTTGAAGATGGTGGTTGGGAATTTTTGAATATGGAAGCTAGTGATTCTGATTCTGATAATTTAGAAGAGTGAGATCAAGGTTATGAACCCTCTAATGTAGAGGAGGAATCAAAATCAGATTTCATATAGCCACCATCAAGAGTGTTACAAGCCAACAAGATGGAGGGAATTCTTATATAAGGATAATATTCAATGTTGTAGGTATTGGCTTTAATGCCAACTAAAATGGAAACATTGAAATTCCCTAGCAATATTTATGTTAAGGAAATTTCCATTAAATGCAAGGATTCAAAGAACATTAGCCATGTGGTACAGATGATTAAATCCCAGAGATGATCTATAGCAATGAAAGGATCTGAAAAGGCAGAGAGAGATACATTGGTGACTCAAGAGAAACTTCAACTTTCAAAAACAAAGCCAATTATTTGGCTAGCAGATGTGTGGATCAGGCCAGCATTTGGTGGAAGAGGAAGAAAGATGACTGGAACTCTAGAGGCCCACCATACTGGATTTTGATATTCAACCATGAGAGAAAAAGAGAGAGATGATATCATGTATCAAAACATTAGGCATGCATTCTTCCAATCAGCGGAGAAGGAGATGATTACTTTGCTTCATTTTCATTTGCATAACCATAACATGGCGTGGGAACCAAGAAGACCAAGGATGTCTAGGTTTATGTGGAGGTAATGGATGTGGTCCAAAATTTAGGGGGGGCAAGAAGGTCAATATATGATCCTGATGAAATTGAGGAAGAACAACAAGAGAGGGACATGAAAAATGAAATCAATAAAAAGTTTCAAGGATTTTTCAAAGCGAGTAAGAGAGCTTATATGGGAGCAGCCTCATCTAAAATATTTTGAACTAGAGTTTGATATACTATTTAGAGAGCTTGGTTTTAATGGAGTTCCTTTCAAAGCCTCTGCTTTTATTGTTCCTACGGTAAACTGTTTGGTAGAGTTGGTGGAATTACCTTTCTTAGTAATCACTATTAGTGAGATTGAGATTGTTAACCTTGAGAGAGTATGACTTGGGAAAAAGGAATTTGATATGGCTATTGGTTTCAAAGACTTCAAGCAGGATGTACTCTGCATTGACACCATTCCTCAATATTCTCTTGATGGCATCAAGGGATGGCTAAAATCCATGGATATAAGTATTATGAAAGCAAAATGAACTTGAACTGGCGGATAATTTAGAAGAGTATTACTGATGATCCATATCATTTTTTTGAAGATGGTGGTTGGGAATTTTTGAATATGGCAGCTAGTGATTTTGATTCTGATAATTCAGAAGAGTGAGATCAAGGTTATGAACCCTCTGATGTAGAGGAGGAATTAGAATCAGATTTCATATAGCCACCATCAAGAGTGTTACAAGCCAACAAGATGGAGGGAATTCTTATATAGGGATAATATTCAATGTTGCAGGTACTGACTTTAATGCTAACTATAATGGCAACATTGAAATTACCTAGCAGTATTTATGTTAAGGAAATTTCCTTTAGATGTAAGTATTCAAAGCACACCAACCATATGGTATAGATGATTAAATCCTAGAGAGGATTTGTAGCAATGAAAGATTCTAAAAAGGAAGAGAGAGCTACATTGGTGACTCATGAGAAACTCAAACTTTCAAAAACAAAGCCAATTAGGTTGGTAGACATGTGGATCAGGCCAAAATTTGGTGGAAGAGGAAGAAAGATGATTGGAACTCTAGAGGCCCACCATACTGGATTTCGGTATTCAACCATGAGAGCAGAAGAGAGTTGATATCATGTATCAAAACATTAAGCATGCATTGTTCCAACTAGTAGAGAAGGAGATGATTACTTTGCTTCATTTTCATTTGCATAACCATATCATGGTGTGGGAACCAAGAAGACCAAGGATATCCAGTTTTATGTGGAGGTAATGGATGTGGTCCAAACTTTATAAGGGGTAAGAAGGTCAATGTATGATCCTGATGAAATTGAGGAATAACAACAAGAGAGGGACGGGAAAAATAAAATCAATATAGAGTTTCAAGGATTTGTCAAAGCGAGTAAGAGAGCTTATGTGGGAGTAGCCTCATCTAAAATATTTTGAACTAGAGTTTGATATACCATTTAGAGAGCTTGGTTTTCAAGGAGTTCCTTTCAAATCCTCTTTTTTTATTGTGCCTACGGTAAACTGTTTGGTAGATTTTGTGGAATTACCTTTCTTATTAATCACTATTAGTGAGATTGAGATTGTTAACCTTGAGAGAGTATGAATTGGGAAAAAGGAATTTGATATGGCTATTATTTTCAAAGACTTCATGTGGGATGTACTCTGAATGTACGCCATTCCTCAATCTTCCCTTGATGGCATCAAGGGATGGCTAAACTCGATGGATATAAGTATTATGAAAGTATAATGAACTTGAACTGGTGGCCAATTTTGAAGAGTATTACTGATGATCCAGATAAATTTTTTGAAGATGGTGGTTGGGAATTTTTGAATATGGAAGCCTATGATTTTGATTCTGATAATTCAAAAGAGTGAAATCAAGGTTATGAACCCTCTGATGTAGACGAGGAATCAGAATCAGATGAGGAATGTTCAGAAGTAGAATCTCTTATGGAGTCAAAGGAGGATGAATAAGAAGAAGAAGATTCTAAAGAGGAGGAAGGTAAAACATGGGATGAATTAGAAGCTGAAGCCAGAAATCCATATATGGAAAAAGGAGACAAGTCTCACAATGAAGAGGAAAGGTGGCAACGAAAGGTAAAAGCTACAAGGAAGTCTTAGGCACCTGATATTAGAGATTCAAGAGAAATGCCTACCAAGAGGCATAAAGTCAAATGAATTGAGTTCATCTACATCCTTCTACTATTTATTCATGCACATAAATGGTCATCTTGTAATCATAAGATTTGAGCTCTATTTACTCATCCTATGCATGAATGAACAACTCAACGCAAGAGAAGAAAATTGACATATTAACACAACAATATCCAACTAAGTTATTGAAACTCAACTATTGATACCTCATTCTCCATCCAAATTACAAAATCGTTCCACTTTTTGTTTTGTAACATATTCTTTTCAAATTGCTTTGGATGGCAGCTATATTTCTCCTCCTATCAAAACATGGCACATGGACTAGTTAAACTAATTAATATGCAATCATTTACTTTTTCCAATGAAATAAAAAAAATATCATTTAACATATTAAATATACTTACAAATGTATAGATCAAGGCCTGTAAACCTTTCTGTCCACTGCGATGCATGGCACAAAGTTTCTCAAGCCTAGCCTTGGAGGCCTTGTCCTGAAACATATACTAATTCAATTTAACTATGCACAAATAAAATTTAAATATAGTTTAATAAATTTGATATAATCTTATGAGAAAATTCAAATACTTGCATACTCTCCTCACTGTACTTCCTCCATGCATCGAACTTCTCATATGCTTTTACAAGCTCTCTCCATACTTTCACACTTACATCCATTGGCCTTTTTTCTTGCCTTAACTCAGGAGGGATTTTTTTTATCTTCTTTGTTTGGTTGCACTGAAATCTCTTGCAGTTTTGAGACATTCGTAGCTTGATCTTCTTTACAGACCAACCTTTTCCAAAATCAGTCTCCATGTCATGGATAACTTCTTTTTTCAGGTGCATGGGTATCTTTGAGAATGGAAAATGTAGATGGTCTTTGAACCATTGAAGACATGATTCATTCAACCTATTCACAAACATTTTCCCAGCATTTGTCATTCGGACTTCCCCTGAAACCACCTTGTATTCTATCTTCGTATTGTAGCTACCAATGCAAGATTGATAACATGGCGTGGTGGAACTTTGTGTCCCAGGAGTGGAAGTCTCTACTCCCTGTTCCACATTCTTAGAGTTTACTGCCACTTATTTCTTCTTAGGTCTTATGGTAGATCCAGGACTGGTTGGGGAATCAATTGATTCCCTTTTGACACAATTGATTTGTTTGCAATGTTTGAGGGGCATTAATAGATTTTTTTTCTATGTATCTGAAAAGTGTTGTCCAATCCACGTTAACCAATTTGTTCACTGTGTCTACCTCCAATATGGAAGCCAATTCCTCTTTATCTTTGTTAGTCTCATGTCCCTATATATATATATATTTAAATTATATTTCTTCTTTTAAATTTAGAAATAAAAAACTAAAAAAGTAAAATTCAAAGAAACAATGGAAACATTTACAAATCTATAAATTGAAAATGAATTACCTCATTGTGGCCAGATTTTGTTTTCAATACTCGCTTCCCTCCATTGGTTAACATTTTGTGGTCAAGTATGAAATTTTTTGTCTAGTTTGTGGTATGAAAGTTTTGTTTTGTGGGAAAATATGTTCGCTGGGTTTTCTTAGTGTTGATAACCTAGGGAAAATATGTTCACTCAGTTTGCTTAGTGTGATAACCTTATCATGAAAACTCTTTCATAATTCAATCTTGCACGAATTTTTCATGGCATCGGTGACTATGGTGCGGTTGGGAAAAACCAAGTTGTTTCTGTATTTATTTTCAATAGTTACTCAAAAGTGACTGAACCAATTCCCAAATTTTCCAAGCAGTTCACTATTTCCTTGATACCCAGGTTAGGGAAAGAATATGGAGGCATCCTCACTTCATGCTATAATATTTTGAGCCAAAGCTCAAATGGGTAGGGTAATTTTTTTTGTTGGTTTCTCAAAGATTTTACAATATATAATGATGGGCCAATTTAGAGTTTGCCTGGACTGGTTAGGCCATGAACCAATAAACAATCACGAATTCAAATGCAATATAAAGAGCAGTAAACAATCACAAATTCAAGCAAGAAAAAAAAATTGTAACCTTGCCTATGGTGTTGCAAACTAAATCGAATTTCTCATAAAAATTCAACTTAAAGGCTGACAATCTACACAAGTTATTTGAGGAGGAGAAGATCAGTAAGACAACTAGTAGTTTTTTGGTCAAAATTGTAACATGGAAAAGAGTTTGGAGATTCCATAGCTTTTTGGTTCTTGATCCCTTAGGTTGCTTGGTCTTGTGGACATCATTAACATCTCTCATTCATTCATTCATTCATTCATTCATCAATTATTGGTGGTGCCCTGCTCTCTTCCTTCATGCGGTGTTTTTCACTTTTTTGTTGTCTAATTTCTTCCTTCATGTGGGAAAGTTTTAAATTTTTTATTTTGATTCATTAGTTGCACTTTAGTTAGCATTAGTTAACACCAACTTTAGCACCGACTTTTGGCCATTAATGTAATCTGCTTGGGACGTATAAGGCAACGTCAAGTGCACCTAATTTAGTGCCTATCATTGTTGTATAGTGACTATTTTCATTATTGTGTATCATAGGACCCAATGTTGGAAATAATTCCAACTCCTACCTTGTTTTTGTGACCACCAATGTCATGTGGCCTCTTCATCAGCTTACTGTGGTAGAGCGGTTTTTATTGAAGGTGCTTCATCCTTCTCAGCAGTAGTGCGGTGAAATATTCTGTGTCGACACACAATTCTTCCTTCTATTCCTGGTAGTTTTGTGGTGACTCCTGTAGTCCCGCAAGTTTTCTACCATTGGCGTGTGGTAGTGCGGTGACCATTGCTGTCTCGTGGCTCCTTCATCAACTCAATGTGGTATAGTGGTTTTTACTATGGTCCCACAAGTTGCTTTTTCCTTCTCAGTGGTAGTGTGGTGAGAGCTTCTATGGCAAATTTTTTATTCACAAAGGAGGCCATAGAGAGAGGATGTGGATGGCGTAGAAATACTAAATCGTTGAGAGGAAAGTGGGTGGAAATAGATGAGACAACAGAATTTGCAGATACAATAAAGGTAAAAAAAGAAAGCAACCTCAACCAAAGGAGGAAGGTGTTTATGAATTCACAAATGCTACAACGTAGAGGAGATAAAGTCATTTTTTTGTCCATGAGGCCTTTGAGGTCAAACTTATTGGTTTAAAATGCACAGGAATGGTGATTAAATGTGATTCTATGATCAATGGAAAAGTTTGAAAATTAGGATAGCCAAAATATGATATCAATATGTCAAATATATGACTAAAGTGAGGTTTTTTTTTGGATAGCATATTCGTTGAAATGATATAATTGGTGTACTAAACATTATTTACTATGTTGTGTATTATAGGGGCGAGACGAGACCATGGCAACAGATCATGTCATATCAAATGAGGACACAACGGATGAAGTGGTACATTAGGTACTCAAATTTTGACTTCACTTAGGAAAAAATGATCCAATGACATTTTGTGATACATCCATCTTTTTTCACAGTATTATTGAAATTTATAATGATCCAATCTTGACATAAATTAATGCATCTTGTTGATAATTTTAGATGGAGATTGGAGCAAATGCAGGGCCTAAGCATTCAACTAGCAAAAGAACAAGATATTATATGGATGTGGACCTAAAACTATTAAATCACGTAGATGATAGTGGATGGAAGAGGATACGACAATGGATAATGCAGAAACAACAAATGATTGCACTGAAGAAGAGGTAGGTCAGGCTATACTACATTGGATGAATACTTTGAGAAAATTGTTGTCTATGGATGTTTTGTATGTCATGGAAAGAAACAATTCAAATGAGCGGTTGTACAAAGACATTACATATATGATGAGCATCTAGTCAGTAGTATGCCTTCTACAATGGATGCAAATCCAATAGGAATTATGGTGAGGAATTTTCCAATTTGATATAAATAACATGTATACTCTGTTTAAACATTGTTTTATATTATTTAAATGACTATTTTTTTCTTAATGGATACTTGCAGGATAAAGTTCTTGGTTTAAAGTTTCCTGGATCACCGAATTCTAGCTTAGAGGGAAATGATCATTTATCAGATGATACATCTAACAAAAATATGTTCCAATATACTAGCTCAGAAGATGAGGAATTGACGAAAACAAGTAACAAAACAAGAACGAGTGTGAAGATGCATAATTTGCCTAAATACAAGGGGAAGGTGGACTACATACCCTATGAGAATGAATGTGATGGAGATGATGACTTTCTTATGAGTTTGAGATCAATTTACAAAGAGACATTTGATCGTCGACTATATTGTGCTTGGCCTAGTGATCAACAACTACCTAGAGTGTACGAGGTGTTTCAATTTTGGGGATACAACTACATGATATGACCCTCCAATATTCATGGAGTGAATCTAGGCCTCCTTATTTTCCAAAATGTACATGTGGGATCCAAACATAGAAACAATTCATAACAAACCACTAGGAGATTAACGCCATATTATGGTCCATCATATTACAGTGGTGAATGGAGAAGGCTAGCAGAATATAAGCCTAGCATGTCAACATATGGTCTAAATTCGAATATGTATACACATTATCTCCAATTGGAAACTAGAAAAGAAATGAATAGAGGTCATCTTATGTATATAGATGGACGTGCATACACACACAAAAATATTGTAGGATTTATAAATAGTCGTAAGGGAAGGGACCCTAATGTAAGACCAAATTGTCAATTTGTTGAGGTTATAAATGATAAAGATGGAGATATGGAAAGAGAGGTTGATAGATTGATAATGATTGAGGCTATTATGGAACTTACCATTGGGGATGAGTTATTGATTGATTACCCCTTCTTAAAATGTACTCCTGTAAGAAAGAAGATGGAAGAACAAGGTCTCCCTAAGGATGTTCTTAAGGGTAGAAAACCAAAGAATAATAAATGAGTGGACTGATGTTTTATAAACTATGTTGTCAAAATTGTGTTTTATAGAAATTATTGTATAAAAAAGGTATTCTATAAAATAATGTTCCATTATTCAATTGATGTATATATGTTCAGACAATTTATATAATGTCTAATATATCTGTCGTTCATGTGCAGGTATTTTTCTATGAAGATATTTTGGACTTGAAATGGATATTTGTCATACATTATGATCCAAGATTAAGGCATGTACTTGACGATGCATTAGTGGATACTAAGCAAAACAATGATGGACAACAAAATGAGAGAGAGGGATTAGAGAACATCGAAGAAATTGACATCCATGATGATGTTGAAGATGATTATGTTCATGCACAAGAAGACAACAATCTAGAGTTAGATGATGATATGGAAGACAACAATATGGATGGTATAGAAAATGATGATCCAAATAAATCTGGTAACAATATAGATGGTCTACAGTCAAATTTCAATGATGATGAAGATGATGCAAGTCAAGATGAGGAGGATGATAATATTAAATACTTGAAAGAACATATGAACATTGACAATGATACACTGGATGTCATTGTAGCAGACAATAATGTTAATGACCAGGACTTCTAAATTTTTAGAATTATTTGCAATCCATGTTTAAAAAAGGATGATTCTTATGGCCTAAAATTTGAAATGCTTCAGTAATATTATGTTGTACTTGGACAATTGAAAACCTGTTTTATTCTCCTAGCAAGCTTTTTTATTTTCCATTATAATTCTAGACCAAACAATATTTGTGGGGATGGCCTTTTACACCAATCTTAATTTGTATGAAGTTCATGAACTTGTTGTCAAACAATAAATTTATTTCATAGATAGGAAATGTAAAGGCTTCATTTATGAAAAGATAAATAGTCTCTTTCTGAGGGTAATCCACATGCAAAAAGTAAAAAGCACATAAAAAAACAATTGTACAGTAGAAAATCAGATTCAATCAGTTATGTATTATTTCACTTGCACACTTATCTGAAAGACATAGGGTATTCACCATACATTTACCTTGAAAAAGAAAACATGTGCTTTCACTTATTTTTACTGTATATCTCATAAATGAAATTGTTGTTACATAATGATGCACTAAGAAAATAATATATAAAAAAAATGTATAGAAAATGTTTGAAATTTAACATACCAGCTACTGTGTTGTGCTGAAACGAATCCAGATTAACTAGGACAAGAACTAAAAATAATTTTTTTATGATTGTACTTAAAAGTGAATAGGATATGAAAAGTGTGGACAATGATGGTGCTGAAATTGAAAACCCTAATTTTGATGATATTACTATTTTATGTCATTTGAGATAAAGAGCACATACAATTTTATATACATAGAAAATGAAGATTTGAAACTAGTAAACTGAAAATGTAAACACAGAAAGATTTTTCCTTAAAGAATAATTCACATACTCACTTACAAAAAAGGGTGAAGCATTTTTTATTCAAACTCTATTTTATTTAATAGACATAACAGTAAAAGAATATTTACAAGTACAAGAATATATACATTGTTTCATAGAAAATAAGGAATGTTTCATAGAATATAAAATTACAAGAATATATCATCATCATCCTATCCTTAATTAATACCTATTGCAATATCCTTAAATTGTTCAATCTTTGGTATGAATTGTTGGTAGAAAAAATTAGGATTACTTGGATGCTTCTTCTATTCATTTTGTATCAACATATTTTCATGAAGACACAAAATTTAATAAAATATTAATGCATGTAACTCACAATTATTTAAATAAGCAACTTTGTTAACTTTATTATTTTTAAATAGTTTCCATTTTTATGTTGAACATGTAACAAGGCAAAATAAGCTCAAATTTTCAAAGAATTTAGTAGCTCTACCAACATCCACAATAAATTATTTACTATATCAACATATTCATTCACATAAGCACAATATTGAGGCTCAATAACTGATATTCATTCAAATATAAGAAGAAATAAGTATGGAAAACATAAGAAAAATACATAATGATAACATAGTCATGGAGAATCTCTGATAATAAGATGTTCTCCATTATATTGCTTCAATTGATATATATTAATAACAAAAGTCTTCAAAATGGAAATGATATATGATGATGATAATTTAAAACTAGGCCTTGGTTTCCTATTTATATAGGAAGCAACAAGCTACTGGCCTTTTACAAAAAGAAACAACCTTTCATAACTACTTCTTTTACTAACAACTATTTAATTAGCATAATTAAGGAAATAACAAGACTTAAGACATTTTGACATATGGTTCCATTATTCAACGTAGAAGACCCGTGATCATTGATCTAGAAAATTCTTCCTCTCCATGATGAATGTCCAAATTCTCTCACCTCAATGTCCTATTCTTTTGAAACCAAATATTTTTCCCCCCACTGATACACCGTAAAATTTTATGGCCACTTATATTCCTAGATCTTTTGCATGTTTGCAAGATGAGTTTTCCATCGACTATCTAGTAATTCCTTTGTATCATTGACAAACTTTAGGTATCCTACATCAAGAACAATCAACCCATCCATGATCTGATTTAGCCTAGGAAGACTGGTATCATCATCCTCCGGCTATAAATGAGTTACGCACTTATGAACAACTTGATTGAATTCTTTCTTCCACTTATCCAAGTCCTCCAACTGATGACCATCTCTCATGATTTTAGGTATATACCACTATTTGCAGGTATGGAATAAATCCATTTGTGTTACAATATTTTTATCAAACCCTTGTACATACTGAAATTCACCAATAATTCACAGTTTGTTTAGTTGGCTTTAATGTTGTGCGTGCATTAGGACTTATTTGTAGAACTTTGCATAACTTAGCCAAAGTGTGGTGAATAGGCTACTACCTTTTGAACAAAGGATCTAATACAAGAAAATGTGTCTTTATTTGATCCATTGCTTGCTAAAGTGTTCTATAACTATCATGCACATTCTCCAGTTTATCCATAACTGATTTTATCCTGTGCTCAGGAATATTTTCTATAACTTCATAAATTCGTCTTTTCACTTCATCTTGGGTTTGATTGTTGGCCTTCTTTACATCATCCACTTCCTTCTCTAGAGTTTTTACCTGTTCTATAGAAATTTTATTCACAATATCCATTATCCATTGGAGCAATAGGAGGCATGTATAATACCATCTCCTTGCTTTGTGAGGGTCCTGCTTCTCTTAATTGTTCTTTCATTTTGATATTCTCCACGAACAGATTATTAACTTCATCATTTAGGAATCTTTGTTCCTTTTCATACTCCTTCAATCTGTCTTCTAATCCCTTAACAATTGCTTGAGTGAACGTGGCCAAATGCATGGTCATTGTGGTTGCCTCAAAAGGGGTGGTATCTTGTATTGTTTTACCATATTTGCCCCTTTCATCCCTTGAATTACTGTTATCACCTGAAATTTGCACCCTATTGAACCTGATGTTCAACACCTCAGTGTAACATGGGAAGACCTTTAAAGATGTGGGTTTCTTGTAAACAGAGGTCAACCTCCGGAGAAGGCCGGCTTCCTTTGTGTTATCACCTAAATTACTAATCTTTGCGAGATAAAGGGAGAAAGAATACATAAATTGGAAACTACTCCTATGGTGAAACACCAAAATGACAAGAATAATGAGACACTCGAGTTACACTTGAATACTGACGATGGATATGGTACTGCACAACAAGTTTTTGTAGATTATGCATAAGTATTTCACAAAAAGGTTTGACATGCACACACTTTCAAGAAGGAAAAGCAGATTTTCACAAATTAAAAGTTCATGTGTAATTAAGTAAACACAGTTTGTAACCTACATAATACTACTTTTGCAAAGAAAGGCATGCTAACATGAGACAAAGCTATAAGGAAAAGAAAGATTTCACGAAGTAGGTTGATCAATCCCCTGAAAATGCACAATATTTTGCAAGAACCAGAAGGCAAATTGAACCATCAATGGTAACCAAGGTAAATTTTATATATCATGCTCCAAAATGAGTTACAAAAGTTTGCTAATCTGAGAAAGGACTGCAAAAGTCACAAACTTCAGAAAAGCATAAGGAGAACTCCTTTACAAAGAGTCAAAAATGCCTTCTATACAAGAAGATGTCGGCCCCTTAGGGCTTTACAAAAATATCAGCATTCAAAAAGATTTGCCCTTAGAACTTTTCAAATGAAGTTAATGTTGTGTCCCTGTTATCCATGTTGGTGAAGAGTCATTCCAGGAATGACCCCCGATCTTATGTAGTACTTGCATTTACTTCTGGCCTCCGTGTCTATATTCGAACTTCTTTGAAGGGCCGCTTTGAATGCTCTAAAGCATTATCATTTTTTCCGATCTCCCTCTTCTGCCAGTAGCGATCTCAGCTGTTACAGAGACTTGTGGCCTTTTTTGTTTGTAGGTTGACCTCCTCTATAAGCAGGTTCAGACTTTCCCATTATATCTCCATACCATTGTTCACTGAGCTGCTCCATCACCTTTGATCTTATAATAGATTCACACTGCTGCATTCCATTGATCTTCTTCACAAGGATAGTCATGATAGTCAAACTGTCCATGGTCCCCTCTGATTGGTTGAAAAGATGCCACGCAAGCTTCCTCAGGTGGTCAAATTTTTTTAGACAAAATCGCATGTCAGTGAGACACTAATCGTGTCTCCCCGATGCAATTATTCCCTTCAGCGGTTATCAGCATAGCTCACAACTGTCGGGAAGAGTTCATAGCAAGCCCAAAAGTCATATCAACATCCACAGTGGCTGTCACCCAGACCATTAGCAAGACTTATCACTTTCGGGAAGACCTCATGGTGAACCATCAAGAGTCATACTGATATCCCTTTCCATCACTGAGACCTCCATCATTCGGCGAGACCTTTCACCGAGTGCATTCCGCTCTCCACGAGCTCAAACATCCTTCCTTTGGTAAGACACTGGCAAGTCAGGAAGACCTCATGCCGAAGCCCCATCATTATACCACTGCACTCTTCCATCGGTGAGACACCCATGTGTCGGTGAGACCTCTTACCGAAGGCAAAACACTATACCAAGACCCTTCATTCTTCGGCAGGACCTCATGCTTTCACCGAGACATCATGGTGAATTCATTCCGCTTTGGTAAGACCACGTTTGGTTGGTGAGACATTACACTGACCGAACCCTTTTTCAGGGAGTGCAACCTCCTCGGCAAGACATCGCCCTATCGGCCAGACGATATACTGATGGTAAGATGTCATGGAAAACTCATCTCATTATCGGGGAGACTTTTACAAGTCGGGGAGACATCATAGCGAGGGCACAACTTTCGCCGAGACCTTATCCTTTCGGGAAGACATCTCCCCGAGCTCAACCTTATGCCGAGAGATTCATTCTTTCGATGAGACTTGGCTTAGTCGGTCAGACCCTTTGCCAAACTTAAATATTTTGGCGGGACTTCTATCTGGGACCACCACTCCATGTCGGCAAGACTTCAGCATGTAGGGGAGACTTCAAAAAACCCACGAAAATTTAAAATGTCTGGCTGACCGAGACATTTGAAAAATGAAAGAACCCCTTCTAGTTGGCAAGACATCTGGAAGGTCTTGGCAACTCTCTCCTTAGAGGATTTTCATGTCGAACTTGACTGAGGTAGGCTTTCCAACTGAGTTCCTTGTGACTTAGCATTAGATGTATGACCTAACCCTTGATGCAAATGTCCCATTTGGCCTTCAAGAACATCTGAAACATAATTTATCCTTCCTGATTGAGCCCGTAGGTAAAAATTGGGCAACATTTCTGGTGATCTCAGCTAGACGTTTGCCTACTAAACATGAGAACCAGTAGCCTAAGCCTATCCATTGGGGATGGAGTCATTGCTCTACTCCTCAAATTTCTGAAAACCTTGTAACCTAGTTTCAAACCAAACTGACTAAAAGAACTACTACAACTCTGTTGAAGACAGAGCCTAGAAAACAATGTGCAGCAACTGCACTTTATTGAAAACGTGAGAAAACTGAAATGAAAATAGCCATGGGGCACTTATTGAAAGAAAAAATTGAAACTACAACTACTCTATCCTACACTACCTAGCAATGGTAGTAATCAAACATAACCATTTACTGGTAGTGAAAAAAAACTGCCCTTTCTCACCAACATAGGGCGTACTTCCTGCTTGCAAATTGTCCAATGGAAAAGTAAATGTTGAGTGCATAGATTAAACACTTCCTCAATTATGAAAACTGCCTCCTTTTTTGTGTTAGACAAGAGGTGCCTGCAGCTATTTTGAATATGGTAAGCCACCTACATTGATGAATTTTGATGTTCAATCTCATGCTCCCAAGTAAGTAATTGAAATGGCAACCCCTTTTGAGTGTCCTTTAACTGAGCTAGGTGCCTGATAGGACATTCCCTTGTCAGGACACTGAAATTGTAACTTTCAACCCCTTGTTGATCTCTAAAGACTTCATCTTTTCCTTGAAAAGATGTTGATTGGAGGTAACATGCAGGTTGTTCATTGACTGCTACATTCTAATCTTCTTGAAAGATTTTTCTATTATTGTTTATAAGAGGATCAACTATTCTTTCTTTCAGCTCTTGAATGAAAAAGGAGTCCTACTTCTTTGCATCATGTATAATAGTCTCTAAAAAGAAACCATTAATGTTTTTTTATGGTTGGATCTTCTTGACTAAGGAGCTGATATCCCTATTGGATAATTGAAAATAAATCTTCAAACTGTTGTTCCTTATGCTCTTTTTCCATGAAAAAATATAACTCCTCCTCAGCAAAGTGGGGCAACTCATCAAATAAGTTCATAGGCTGCAAAGCATTACCTTCTCCAACTTTTTCAATAGTCTCACTGACCTCAATGGGTTGATCACATGCTTCCATTTCATATGATACTAGCTCATCATCTATGTTAGAACAAAAAGCTTCTATGATATCAGCTAACTCATAATCTTGCATTAAATCTAGATGAGTTTTATCATTTAGTTGCTTCATACCAAGCATAGACACTATCATGCATGTGAGATCTTCATCTCCATCAACAAATTGAGAAATTTTATTGAACAAGTCAGCAATATTCTCCGGCTGTTCCAAATCAATTGGTAAATCAGGAACCTTCTTGCTCTCTTCCGTTTGCTCAACATAACCAGGTAGTTGGTCAAATAAAGAAGTCAATTGCTCTTCTTTATGTGGCTCCTTTTCTAGTGAAACTTGGGCATCCTCTGTCTACAAGTGAAGATCTTCAACTGACAACTCCTGCATTTTGGCTTCATCCATCTTATAAACATCATTAGAAGATTTTTTAAATGAATCAAAATCTAAGGGGTTCAACAATGAATTTGATTCAACATCGTCTTCACATGTGCTATTGTTGTTTTGCTAACTGTCATCAATCGACAACTACCCAAAATGTTTGATGTCTTCTAGCTGTTCAATCCTTTAATGCTCTTCCTCTATTTTCTTTTTGACAAAAAACTCATTATGTTTAAAACTTAGAACACTGAACTGCGGAAAGTGAAGCCCTTTGTCAAAGAAAGGATTTGGAAAGGTAGCAACTGATTGGGGCATTTGAGAAAGTTGTTCTTTAGGAGAGTTAGACTAAATTTGTTCAAATTCTTGTACTAAATAGGATCCTCTTTGTGTCTCAACCTCCTGCTGATGAAAAGAAGCTTGACTAGCAAGCTCGTCCTGCTGCATATTATACGCATTTTCCCTTTCTATGTCTAATATCTATCTTTGAAACTGCAACATCTCCTTGATGCTACCCAACTCGGTATCCGCATTGTTAGAATTTTGGGACTGACTCGAGAGGCTACAAGGCTAGCTCCAAGTGGAATTAATATGTTGTGAGGGGAATTGAGTAGGGGTAGGAGGATGGAAAGCATGATAGGATTGCTGAAAATGCTGGTTGCAATGAGGAGAAAGGTTGTTTGGAGACCCAGAACTTAAATTTTCATGAAATGGAGGAGAATGACCACTATATTGCTGATAACTAGACATTGCAAGGTAAAATATGAAGCATAAGAAATTCTGGATAGCAAACATCCTTATCTATAGGTACCTGGGCTGCTGAAACCAGCTAATCTTAAATTGGAGTCGCCATGGTGCTATTTACGCTACCTCTAAAGGCTAATATTATTGAGAAAAATAAGAGATTTCTCAATATTTTAAATTCCTCAATGATACATTGGTATACAGAGTCACCATGATATGCTGATATTAACCTCTGAAAGGAATGAATCTTACTGGTTGCATATCAAAAACCAATAATAGACATGTAATTTTTAAAATTGTCTATTCGACAGTCCCACCGGGCGTGCCAAAACTATTATCACCTGAGATTTGCACCCTGTTGAACCTGATGTTCAACACCTTAGTGTAACATGGGAAGACCTCTAAAGATGTGGGTTTCTTGTAAATAGAGGTCAACCTCCGGAGAAGGCTGATTTCCTTTGTGTTATCACCTAAATTACTAATCTTTGCGAAATAAAGGGAGAAAGAATGCATAAATTGGAAACTACTCCTATGGTGATACACCAAAATGACAAGAACAATGAGACACTCGAGTTACACTTGAATATTGATGATGGATATGGTACTGCACAACAAGTTTCTATAGATTATGCATAAGTATTTCACAAACAGGTTTGACATGCACACACTTTCAAGAAGGAAAAGCAGATTTTCACAAATTAAAAGCTCATGTGCAATTAAGTAAACATAGTTTGTAACCTACATAATACTACTTTTGCAAAGAAATGCATGCTAACATGAGACAAAGCTATAAGGAAAATAAATATTTCATGAAGTAGCTTGATCAATCCCCTGAAAATGCACAATATTTTGCAAGAACTAGAAGGCAAATTGAACCATCAATGGTAACCAAGGTAAATTTTATATATCATGCTCCAAAATGAGTTACAAAAGTTTGCTAATCTGAGAAAGGATTGCAAAAGTCACAAACTTCAGAAAAGCATAAGGAGAACTCTTTTACAAAGAGTCAAAAGTTCCTTCTATACAAGAAGATGTCGGCCCCTTAGGGCTTTACAAAAATATCAGCATTCAAAAAGATCTTCCCTTAGATCTTTTCAAATGAAGTTAATGTTGTGTCCCTGTTGTCCATGTTGGTGAAGAGTCGTTCTAGGAATGACCCCCGATCTTATGTAGTGCTTGCATTTACTTCTGGCCTCCGTGTCTATATTCGAACTTCCTTGAAGGGCCACTTTGAATGCTCTAAAGCATTATCATTTTTTTTGATCTCCCTCTTCTGCCAGCAGAGATCTCAGTTGTTACGGAGACTCGTGGACTTTTTTGTTTGTAGGTTGACCTCCTCTATAAGCAGGTTCAGACTTTCACATTATATCTCCATACCATTGTTCACTAAGCTGCTCCATCACCTTTGATCTTATAATAGATTCATAATGCTGCATTCCATTGATCTTCTTCACAAGGATAGTCGTGATAGTCAAACTGCCCATGGTCCCCTTTCATTGGTTGAAAAGATGCCACACAAGCTTCCTTGGGTGGTCAAAATTTTTCAGACAAAATCGCATGTCGGTGAGACACTAATTGTGTCTCCCCAATGCGATTATGCCCTTCAGCGGTTATTGGCATAGCTCACAACCGTCATAAAGATTTCATAGCGAGCCCAAAATTCATATCGACATCCACAGTGGCTATCACCCAGACCATCGGCAAGACTTATCGCTTTTGAGAAGACCTCATGGTAAGCCATCAGGAGTCATACCGATATCCCTTTCCATCATTGAGACCTCCATCCTTTGGTGATACCTTTCACCGAGTGCATTCCGCTCTCCCCGAGCTCAAACATCCTTCCTTCGACAAGACACTGGAAAGTCAGGAAGACCTCATGCCGAAGCCCCATCATTATACCGCTGTGCTCTTCCATTGGTGACACACCCATGTGTCGGTGAGACCTCTTACCGAAGGAAAAACACTATACCAAGACCCTTCATTCTTCGACAGGACCTCATGCTTTTTCTGAGACATCATGGCGACTCTACTTTCCTTTGCATCGAGCTCACATTCTTTTGGTAAGAGGACGTTGAGTCGGTGAGACATCATGGCGAATTCATTCTGCTTTGGCAAGACCACCTTCAGTCGGTGAGACATTACACTAACCGAACCCTCTATCAGTGAGTGCAACCTCCTCATCAAGACATTGCCTTGTCGGCTAGATGATATACCGATGGCAAGATGTCATGGCGAACTCATCTCATTGTCGGGGAGACATCAGAGCAAAGGCACAACTTTCACGGAGACCTTATCCTTTCGGGAAGACATCTCCACGAGCTCAACCTTACGCGAAGAGATCCATTCTTTTGGTGAGACTCCGCTTAGTTGGCCAGACCCTTTGTTGAACTTAAATCTTTTGGTGAGACTTCTATCTAGGACCACCACTCCATGTCAGCAAGACTTCAGCATATGAGGGAGACTTCAAAAAACCCACGGTAATTTAAAATGTCTGGTCGACTGAGACATTTCAAAAATGAAAGAATCCCTTCTAGTTGGCGAGACATCTGGAAGGTCTTGGCAACTCTCTCCTTAGAGGATTTTCATGCCAAACTTGACTGAGGCAGGCTTTCCAACTAAGTTCCTTGTGACTTAGCATCAGATGTATGACCGAACCCTTGATGCGAATGTCCCATTTGGCCTTCAAGAACATCTGAAACATAATTTATCATTCTTGATTAAGCTCATAAGTGAAAATTGGGCAACAATTACATCCAATAATTTTTGCTTTTGTGTATTTTTTTGTTTGATCCATATGGCCAGGGTTTCAATCTTTGGGTTATACCCAGTTCCACTCACACCTTCATCGGAGTCAAATTCTGCAACTAGCATTGGATCTTCCTGAGCCCGCACTTGATCAAGTAAAAACATTTTCTTTAATTCCAAGCCAAGGAAAATGAGCATATTGCTCTTCAAGATCATTTTTCTAGCCTTCTGGGGGCTATTGCCAATGTTGTCAACTCTTAATTCTTGGAAAGTTTGTGCTACCATTTCATTTTTCTCTGATTCTTCAATTCATGCTTCAACTAATTCCATCCTCTCTTCAAATTCTTTTATTTTCATCTTCAACAAGAAATCCTTAAACTCAAGAGTCTTAATGAATTCATCATCTTCTATGAATCTCCTAGCTGCAATTTCCCTTTCATCTTCATGTACCTCTATACTTTGTTTTTTCTACATCACCCATCATTTCCTCATGTTTATGGGCACTGGTCTCAAGGATGGTCTGATCAACTTCAATATCACCTTTCAATGTCTATAGTACTGTAGCCACTTCCTTAGTATCGCCCACCTCTTCAGTATCCTCATAAGGTACTAACTATTCAATACTTCCTCTCTTCTGTCTTTTGGGAGGTAACTGCTCCATGCGAGGCTCAAAGGTTTCACCTGGGGTATGCTCTGCAGTTGCACCACTATGATGTTCTTTGAGATATGCTTCCTTCGTTTTGTACAAGTCTTCATATCTACTAGTTATCAATTCTATCTTCTTCATGGGGTCCTTTTCCTCAACAAAGTATCCTAGGAAATCCTTGGACCTCTGCTTCATCTGTTCTTCATATATTCCCATTTTTTTCTTCTACTAAATACCTCATTATAAGTAATGCAATTCCTTATGACATCTTCAAAATCCACTTGGTGTGGCACTCTCACTTTGGTAAGAAGATTGTGCCTTCTGTTGTTCATATGATTTTTAGGGTCAAAGGCTCTTTCTTTTCCAAATTTCAATGTATATCTTGTCTTCAAATAATACTATAACTCCTCTAGTGTGTTTGAGCCTATAGTACAATCTTCACACTTGGTTTGGTTTGGTAAGAAAGTGCCTTTCTTCTACTTGTGCATTACATCTTTCTCCATCCACATCATTTTCCACATAAATTTAAGAAATTCTAATCTAAGGGTCACAAATTTTAGTAGTATGTGTAGAGCAACAAGGCATCCATAAACTCTTATTATTGTAACTTTCAGGAGGAAGAACCAATCTCCAAACTTGTGTGTATGACCCTACTCTAGTTTTAAAGCCAAAATTATCACTAGCTGCAACATTTTGGTTGACAATCTTGGTATTGCATACCTAAGAACTTGAGGGATTTTGTGTACAAAGTCTTCATAGAATACAACAAAGTTTGAATTCTTGCACTGACTGTCCCAACTATAACACCATTTCTAGAAATGTGTGGGATTCCCTTGCTCATCTACTATAGCCAAGTCCATTCTTTTAGTCCATTGGTCCCTATTCTAGTACAACATTAGATGACACCATAGGGAGTAGTGTCTGAATGTAATCGGTGCTCTATCCTCTATAATTTGGGAGAATTCATCATCTAACGCCTTCTCAAGGTATGAAGCAAAGTCATATTTAATATTAGTTTCAGGGTTTTGAATTCTCATGGCCATCATCATTAGGCCTATTGGAATTTTATCTTGAGCATTTATCCCCAACACTTGGCAAAGAGCTAAATATGTGTTCACAAAGTAATACTAAAAATCTATCACATTAAATGGTTCAATAGTGGTAGTAGAGATGGGGAATGTTTTGTTACCGATGCCTCTTTTCATATATAGAGGTACCTCATCACTTCTATAAGTCCTTTTTAACCTAGCATAATCCTCCTCACTTTTCTACAGGTTTATCTTGGTTAGAGCATGCTTGTCTAAGCCAAAACACTCAATGGTGGCTTTTCTGGTTACTTCTACCAATACTGTGTCGTTTGGAAACATTACTATTTTGGTAGCTGAGTGATAGTGTTTGGCTAGCAGTCTGATAAATTCTACATCAAAAAACACATTTGGGAAAATCAACCTTGCTATATCCAACATCCAAGTGTGACACTAGAATCTCCTTATTTCTCTTACTATAAAAATATGAAAATAGGTCACATCCAGATTTGGAAATGAGGGCACCCCTACAACTTTGTGCGGTGTCCACGAGAAAATTCTTATTACTGTCTTTAGTAGACCCTGGAAGTATATCTAATATGGACTAATGGAGTGGTCTTTTCTTTACTTTAGGTTCTTCATCTTTAATTTTAGGCTGATTTTTTTTACTTTTGATTGTTTTCTTTTAGGAGGCATGTTTCAATTTTCTCTACTATGGCTTCAGATGACAAAACCTTGAAAGATTTTTTATATTAATAGAGCTCTTTTAGAAAGTTTTTGTGCACTTACCCAAGTATTTCACACTTGTAGTACTTCTTCTTCTCATATCCTTAGCTCCTTCCATGCTAGTGCACTGCAATTGAGTGCAATATTAGGAAAACTCACTTATCTTTGGATGGCACAGTATTCAATCATATTAGTTTTGGCAACCCTTAATAATTTAATAGCATTTAATTTTGTAGCTAATATGATTTTATGCATTTATTGCTGTAAATTGTAATAATGCCACATTTACTGCACTACCGCCTTGCTCAAGGATTCTTGTTGTGGGGTTGCAGTGTATACCGCTCTACTGTTTATGTTGCTCACCTTCCCGATGGTATAGCAGTGCATGCTTTTGATCATTACTTGAAGAGTGTCGATGAGACAATCTTATTTGTCTTACTGATATCTCAATGTCTCATCGACTTTATATCTTATGTTCCTTTGATGTTGGTTGCTGGTGTCAATGAGACAAGTTAATACCTCTTGTCGATATGCCACTATCTCATCGATATTTTCTTTCGGTGGTATTTGTTTATATATTGGTGTAACTCTGCCATGTCAGGGAGACTTGTGATTATCACTACGATATAGCGGTGTTCTTCCCTTCCCTTCTATTGTTTACCACACTACCACCTTGCTCAAGGCTTCTTGTTGTGGGGTTGTGGTGTATACCGCTCTACCGCATATGTTGCACTCCTTCCCGGCGATATAGCAATGTATGCTTTTGATCATTACTTGAAGAGTGTCGATGAGACAATCTTATTTGTCTTACTGATATCTCAATGTCTCATCGACATTACTTCGTTATATCCAAGAGTTATGTTTCAATGAGACATATAAATAAGTCTCTTCAACATAGGCGTGTCTAAATTGGTGCTAAACCTAAAGCTAAACTTGAAGCTAAAGTTGGAGCTAGAAGAGGCGCTACACTCGAAGCTAATATCGACGCTAAATATGGTGTTACTTAGGGCACTAATTAGCACCTAAATTAGCTCTGAATTGTACTGGTTAGTGCAATAAATGCCAAAAATTGTGCCACCACAATAAATAGCACTGACGTTTTAAAAAAATTGCCAAAAAAATACATTAAAATAGTGGATGCAAGCAAAAAATGGAGCAAAAAGTGGAGCAAATCACAGGGATTTTTTTGTAGTGGAGGGAATCAAAATTGACTTGGAAAGAGTCAATGGAATTAAATCTCTCACCTTGTTGTCGAGCAAGAAGGTTGTCTATTCCTTCTTTGGCAAGGTAAACTTCTTAAGGAGGCTTTTCCAAGATTTTGCTGAAAAGACTAATCATATTGTAAATATGATGAATGGTAACACTACATTTCATTCGATGAAAAAGGGAAAGTGGTGTTCAATGATATCAAGGAGGCCATTGCTCATGTGCCTGTGTTGGCCTATCCCATCTACACCAAATATTTTATCATGTACAGTTATGCTTCTGAGCATACACTCTCAACAATCTTGGTGCAAGAAAACAATGAGGGCTTTGAATCTCCCATTGTGTTCATGAGTTGTCCCCTAAAGAATTATGAATTGAGATATTCTCAAATGGAAAAACATGCTTTTTTAGTAGTCAAAGTTGTTAAGCATTTTCAGTTCTATATTCTAAATAGCCATGTCAAAGTTCTATTCCCAGATTTGACTGTTAAGTCTATCTTGACACAACAGGAATTTGGAACAAAAAGAGACAATTGTATTGCCAAAATTCAAGAATATGATCTGGAAATCAAACCCACTAAGTTGATATGTGGACGTGGGCTTTTTCAACTTATCGTTGAAAATAACCTAGATGAAGAAATTCCAGAGGATGAAGAAGTTTCAAATGATGAAGAGGTGGATCCAAGTACACTTCCAACGGTACAATTTATTAGCACCACCGATGAATGGTATTCCAACATCACCCATTTCCTCACATATGGGGAATGTCCTAATCACTTGACCCCAAAAGAAAAAAGAACGATCAAGCTAAAATTAGCAAACTTCATCCTATGGGAAAATAGTTTGTACAAGTGTGCAATGGATGGCACTTTTCTTCAATGTGTTGATAAGGAACAACAAAAATTGTTGAAGTCATATCATGATTTGGCATGGGGAGGACATTTCTTGGTGCTAGTAATCACTCACAAGATCATGAGAACTAAGTACTAATAGCCCAAAATTTTTCAAGACACGTACTCTTAGGTGCGTAAGTGTGAATTGTGTCAACAGTTCATTGGCCAACCCAAGTTGGCGTCCTTGCCATTGAAACCTGTCATGATTGAAGAACCTTTCCAGCAGTGGGGAATCGACTTCATTGGTGCATTTAATCCATCGTCAAATGTAGGGCACATCTATGTCTTGACTATCACTGACTATTTCACCAAGTGGGTGGAAGTGATTCCTACCAAGCGTGCTACTTCAGAGGTGGTATGCAATTTATTGAAAGAAAAAATTATTTCTAGGTTCAGCATGCTAAACAAGATCATTGTTGACAATGCTTCTGCATTCTTGTCCAACAAGATCACTAAGTTCTATTTCAAACATGGCACAACTTTGTCACATTCTTCTGACTATTACCCACAAGGTAATGGCCAGGCTGAATCTAGCAACAAAAATATGGTGATTATCATCTGTAAGCTGGTAGATGAGAATCAACGTCTGTGGCACAAGGCCTTCTTTGATGCTTTGTGGGAAGACAAGATAACTCCAAAGCAGGCAATCGGCATGTCTCCTTTTCAACTCTTGTATGGGTTGAATGTCAAGATTCCTATAACCTTGGAACTTCCAGCCCTCAAATTTGCTAAGGCCATTGAGGATGAGACATTTGATAACTTTTTTGATAAGTGTATTATGTATCTCTCTAAATTGGAAGAGAACTGGGTCAAGTGGCTAACCACATCATAGAACACCATGAGCAAGTGAAGAAGCTTTTTGACAAGAAGGTCAAGTCTCAATAATTTCAAATTGGTGATCTCATTCTCCTTTGGGACAAACAAAGAGAACCAAAAGGTATGCACATAAAATTTGACTCAGTGTGGACAAAATCATTTCAAATTCATCAGTTGTACGGTGAGAACAGTTTCCTATTAGCATACAGAGACAGAAATCCATTTTCCCTTCCTCACAGCAGGCAACATCTCAAGCACTTTATGCAGTAAAGTGATTGGCATTGGTATGTAAATACTTTTTGTTTCTAAGTCCTTTGAGGTTATTTGTTTTAAGTTGTGTCGTCGTTTCCTGACTCCAAGCCCAATGGATGGATAAAGCCACTTGAACTCTGGAATTCTTCTCCCCTCATTCATTTTAAAGAACGGTTGAAGGAAGGTCCCCAACAGGAGCCAACTATTATCACATAATCTAGCAGTGCTTGTTCCACAAATAACCCCCCTATGAAACTTGTCTGTTTCCTAGGTTCGTGAAGTTCAAGCACACAAAATGAGGTGATTTTTGAGACACCTCGAAAAGCTTTCCAAAGTATCAAACAATCAGTTTGAGCACCCCCCTACATTTGCCTCGCGAAGACCTTCAAAACAAGTACCTTCATGAGCCTTCACTATTAATACTTGTAAGGAAAATTAGATGCCGAAACAATTCTCCTAACATCAATACCTCAGGAAAGAATGCAGATATACTTTTAAATTTTTCAATTACAGTTCAACTAAGATGCACTATGAAATAGATAATAGAAACAAAGTATTTGAAAATCACACATGAACACCAGATATACGTGGGAAAACCCTTACGGGAGAAAAACCCACCACACCAAGAGAAATCACTTTGTATTACAGTAACAGAGATTACATACAAATGTCAGACTTATCTTTCTGGTTTCATTATACATTGGCATTCACCATGAACATTCTTGTACAAGAACCTTCGAGTTATAGTCTATACAGAATAGAATTCATTTACTGGTCATACACCCACACAACAATCCATCAATGCAACCTTTGAACCAATCGAAAATCCAACTGATCACAAACTACAATCACTGAGTATATCCATGGCATTCCCTATCTGTCAAACTTCCTCACAGAATAGTCACAACCAATTGTCTTCCAACAGTTCAAATTCGGCTTCTCCTATTGGTCCACGAGACTCCACATAGGACGGTCAAACGGTCAACAAAATTTGCACAGTGTTGGCATCTCAGTGAGACACTAACAGTGTCTCGCCGATGCCACATAACCTTCATACCGAAGTCTCCAAGAGTAACTAATATTTCCAAGACATTCCATCGAGCTTCATGTGTTACACTGAGTCACCAAGCAGTCACCCAGACCTATCGCTTTCGCTAGGAGATCATAGCGAGTCACCAAAGGTTATACCAAAGTCACAAGTCATATCGAGCTCCAAAGAACAGTCGGCAAGACTTACATCTTTTTCCGAGAGAACATACCAAACTCCAAGACTTACCCTAAAGGCTTCAACATAAAGCACCGTCAGTGAGACATGTTACTTTCGCTAAGACATCACACCGAGCTCTAGGACTTACCCTGAAGTATTCTATCACCAAGAGTTATACTGAAGATCCCTTATCATCGGTGAGACTTACATTCTTCGCTGGGACTTCTTCCCGAACCATTTGGGTTACCCCAATAGCCATCGGCTATCGGCAAGACATCCTTCAGTTGCTAAGACGTTTCTCTGAAAGCCTTTGTGTTACACCGATGAACAACATTTGAACCTTCGTCAGTGAGACCTTTGCACATCGGTAAGACTTCTTACCGATAGACTATAAGCTATGCCAAAGACCAACATGTAACATATTGTCGGTGAGACTCTAACACTTCGCTGGGACTTCTCACTGAGCCACTATAAGCTACCCCAAAGCCCGTGGTCGCCATGAGTCTCCCCGATACACGATTGAATGGCCTGTCGGCCAGAGGTCTCCCGAGCGCTAAGAGGTCATACCGAACACTCCTTGTCATAGCGATAGCTCCATAGAGAAAGCATTCGGAAAGACAGAAACAAGGTCAAAACATGATGCTACGAATCTACTAGTTGACCAGACAATGAAGATGTCACACCGACTTGGCTCTAATGGAGGTTTCAGCCTGTGATTATTGAGGCATATTTCCAACAATACTTAGTGAAATTGGGAAAAGTGCAGTTGTTCAAAAAAATAGCGCTCCAACTCACTTTGAAAAAATGACTAAGTGTTAAAAGTGCAGGGGCGCCAAAAATCAGCGCCCTTGCACAAAAGTGATTTTAATAAAGTGTAATGGAGCTGAATTTTAGCGCCTTTATACTTGTCTCCCAGACTTAGCCAATTTTTGGCTTAGGCATGGTTTTTTGTGTCTTTTACATGTTTCGCTTATTGTACCTTATTTCATGTCACTTTTTGTTGAGTCAACTTAGGTCATTTTAAATCACTTAAAAGTGATTTCATTATTTCTTATTTCTCATTTGTGGTTTTCTCCTCCATTCTTTCTTGCTGAGCAAATTCTCCTCAAGCTGCAAAACACGTTTTGAAGAAATATGAATTTCTTCCCAACTAGGTTTTTGCATTTTCTCTCTTGGCAAGTCATTCCTTCTTTCCTTTTCTTTCTTCCCTTCACACTTAGTATATGTTTGATAACATTTTGTAATTTGTAAGTGTGTTTTTAATGTTACTTGTATGTTTGTCTGATTTCTTCATACATTTTCTTTTACCCACGTGTTTTCACCCTTTTCTTTTGTTTTTGACATTTTTTTTTTATGCGTGGGAGTTTCCTCTTACCCTAATCATGTTTTTCACAAACATCATTGCACAAATGAACTTCCATTGTTTGTTCTTGATATGGCATTCTTCTTAATGTGCGCTTTTCATTTCTTCATACTTGTTCATTTACCCACTCATTTTATATCTTCTCACATAGTTCTTCATCAATGATTTGGTGAAAACAATGAAGGAAACTCATGTTTTATGAGTAATACTACATGGTTTTTGTTCATATCTACCATGGTAGTGAAATGAAGGTCGAATGCACTCAGAGATGTGTTTTCAAGTATTGGCATTAAGTGTTCCATGCTTTAAAATTGTTAACTATTGTTCTCAAACGTCATTACACATGTTCATTTATGCCTCCAAGTGCAGTAGCGCTAAATTTTAGCGCCATTACACCAAACTAACCTTCAAGAAAATTCTAACACTTGAAAGTACAGGAGCACTATTTTTCAATGCCTCCACATCAAGTTCACTTTGCCCAAGTGCAAGGGCACTGAATTTTGGTGCCCTTACACTCTTCACTATTTTTCTTCCAAACACTTCAAAACTTGCTAGTTTCACATCATTTCTTGTTCCTTCCATTCTGTACATCATTTTGCGTGCCTTGTCACCTATTTCTTGCTTGATCGACATTGTTGCTCACTTCACACATCCCAATGTTAGTTTTTGACAAACATTTGTTGATTCCACATCTTCCAGTCTCTTTTTAAAACTCATCAAAATATCCTTGAGGTTGTTGCTTGCATATTCAATTGATCTCAGATGACTGCTCAAAAATTCCATCATCTTCAAGGGCTAAAAAAAAATTAAGTACAAATATCAAGGTATTTATCCACCAACTATGGTGGTCTCCAAGGTGGATGAGATAAAAGACATAGAGGTTGGTCATCAAGACCTAGTTGATTTTGTAGACAGAATTGAGAAGAATCCTCTTGATGATTCTCTAAGAGAAATTGTACATAGTAATCTACATTTGGTGTCTATGTTCCCTACCTCTGCACATAATATAGAATTTATCCTTGAAGTTGCATCCCATTACATTAGGGAAAGCAGAAGTGTGATTGATTCTTTTGGGCATGATATTTTGAGACTTGACCCTGACTTCTTCGATATTATTTTCAAAGTTCCAAAGATGGAGAACTACATTGACATCTCAATACAAAAAGCACAGGAGGTCTATGACGCTGATCCCAACAAGGCTAAAAGCCTAATAAATAGTCTATGGTTGAAAAATCCTAGGAAAATTGTTTCCAGATGGCCGAAGGGACTCCCACGAAGTGACTTCAAAGAAGATGTTAGAGATATGATCACATTGTTGAGCAAAGTGAAGGGGTTTCCTGAATCATCTTATTTTCATGACTAGATGTACGAATACATCAGAATCATAAGAAGACAAAAATTTCACATTGATTGGGGCAAACAGCTTAGCAATGAAATACATGAATAGCTGATCAATGTGCCATCCACATTAAAATTCTATATGACTTCTTATCTAGTGTATGTTGCAGCCGTGATGAGGCAATTTCCAAGTCTATCTACAATAGGGAATAGGCACACCACACCTATGTACAAATTTTTCTATCAACCAGAGCTGAAAGAAAGCTTTCATCATTTCAAGAGGGTTACTGATGCTTTCTTCATACCTTTTCTTTTTAGCTTTGATCCAACTCTCAAGAGAAAGAGGGTATCTAATGAGGACAATATGGTGGTAAGTAAGGTTGGATGCATATTTCTATAATTCCCAACTTTTACTTATTTAAGAGTAGGGTGGTACATTGGTTGCCCTTACATGTTGCCACGATACCCCTCAAATAAATGGGTTCTAATGGAGATGTGTAGACAGTTGATTTCAATGCACAAAGAATAGAGTAATATTCACAAGCATGGAATCAAGTTCCCTCTAGCAATCTGTAGGTATACTATCAAGACTATACAAAAATCCAAATTAGTCTATGTAGAGATGTAGGTCATGACACTCAGGACCTACAGATACAGGTTTTATTTTGATTACCGAGATGTCAGGAAGAGATTGCAATAGGGTCATCATCACAAGTACTATTTTGAGGACATCTGAGATGATTGCAGAGATGAGGAGGCCATTCACAAGATGGATTATTGTAGGTTAATCATACAATAGATCAAAGATCTTGGTGTTGTTGACTTACCAAAGGATTTCACAGATCCTAGGGATATCATGAATGCTGTCTACAATGAGCAAGAAATAACTAGGAGGTCATTGCCTGCATTTCAATGGTCCAAAAAATAAAGTGTTAGAATCAGGGAAAGATTGGCACCGATCTTTTCTAACAATGTAGAGTGGTTACAAAAGCATGACTTTGAGATGAATACTTTCATAATAGATTTTGAGGGAGAGGAATCAGAAATAGAAGCCAACTGACAATAAGAACTCCACATGAAAGACAAATCTATGACTCTTCCCACTTCTTCGCAAAGAGGCCCAAGGAGCAAGTTCACTGTCAGCAAGAAGGACACACTAGTCATCCTAGAAGGCGAAACTATAGAATCTAAACCATCTCACTCCAAAGGAAAAGGAGTTGTTTTTGAGGAGATAGATTCTGATGAAGAAGGAAATTCCAGTGATCAATCTACTAAAGAAGAATTTTCAGCAGAAGCCGACTCTGATGAAGAAGAAGATTCTGAAGATGAACAAGAGTTTGAAGGTGATTCTAAAGGTGAACCAGAGTCAGAAGGACAAGAGGATGATCAATAGGAACCTAGGCATGATGAAGAAATAACTGTCTCCATTCAAGAATGTAGTTGAAGAACTTCCTAGAACATCATCACTTGTGATTTCAAATGTTCCTCATACACCTCTGAATCCGAACACTCCTCCACCACCTGTTCCTACGTCACCTATTCCTACCACCGTCATACCTGCAGTGTATGTTTCTCCTACCCCTGCAACAACAACCATAATTGATACTCCTTTAGTGACAAGTATACACATGCTTGATATTTTATCCAATCCTCCATCATCTATTCCTAACCTGTCATTGCCATCATATGATATCACTTCAGAGATTGATTTTAATCAGTTCATGAATGAATCAATGAATGATTAACTCAATGTGAAAACTACAAGAGTAGTTATGACAGACACTGAGCCCATTGCCACAATACCAGTTGCTACTTCAAAAGAGACAGCGACAAGATAATTGATGGTTAATCCAAAAGCTCGTACAACCTCTCTTCCCCCTTGGTTGATATCTCAAGTGTCGAAGTGAAAGAAGCAGATGATTTCTACAGAAGAGCTCGACCTTGAAGAGATAGTCCCTCAAAAATCTAAAGGGAAGAAAACTACAAAAGTGTACTCATGGCTTAATGTTGAAAAAACTGGGCATAAGTATGCAGAAATTGGCATACCACCTCATGAAGAAGGAGACGTCAACATGGCAGATTATATAGTGACAAGGGTCCAGCTTGGAAAAGTTACAAATGAAAGTGCAAAAGCAAATGCACATTTGGATATCTTGGCTAGAAGACTAGAAAAAATGGAGCAAGCTCGTAATATGTACAAACAGAGGGTAGAACATTATGCCACTGTTGTGAGGAGGCTTGTAGGATCTACAAGTAATGTACAACCGTTAGCAATGGTAACTGTTGAGGACCCAGCTGTCAAGAAAGCTAAGATGTTTGCTTCCAAAGGCAGGGTGTTGTATGATTTCATCAAAAATATCGTAGAACATGGTTCTCAGATTATAATTGTTGCGGATGAAAAAGCTACTCTGATAGCCAATCTCAAAACAGAGCTTGATAAGAGGAGAGTGCACTTTCTCAAGAGTGCAAAGAAATGGAAAAATGCCTATTGTGGTGGTCACAAATGAAATAGGAAAAGCTTAATAAATTGGTGGAAGTCAGGGTGATTCCCGACAAAGGAAAATACATAGAGGTAAGAGAATCTTTGAAGCACTGTATTCATGAGTTTGAGTCTCTTACAAAAGATCTCCACCAAGTACAGGAAGATGTCAAAGGTCATCGTGTGATTCTTGAAAGAGGAATCAAGGAGTTACCTAGGTAGCTTCTTGAGGAGAATCATATCTTCCTACCGACCACATAACTATCTCTGATCTTCAAAGAAGCCATCATGAAGTTGATTGACAATACAAACTTTTTAGAAGCTTCTCTGGATGTCATTTGTGATACAAGGCTTACACTGAATAACCTTAAAATGCATCTTGATAGGTGCAAGAAGGTTCACTCATCTGCCATGAGATTGATCACGAGGATTCACACCATTATGGATTACACCGTTGGTCTAGATGAGAAGTTCACGCAGGAAACCAGGATGAAGTATGAATACTTCCATGCCCAAGCAAGGAACCATGAAGATTCTTGATTTCCCAATGTTCAAATTTTTGATGCTTTCCTCTATGCATCTTGTAAATAGTTTTTTACATCTTAAATGTCATTTCTTGAAATGTAATTGCACCAAAATCTAAGATGTAATTTCTTGAAAATAAATTACACTTTGACTTTGGTCAAAGTTAGGTGATATTTTCCTTAATTAGCTCACCTAACTTCCCTAAATTTAGTCCTTTGATTTCTTATATTTTCTCATCCCTCTCCTCTATATATATGAGGGATTTCTATTGTAATATTTATCTTTTATCTCTAGCAACGAAGTGCTTCTCTTTTTGCAACAAATTGTGAAACTTTGTGTTCATACTTTGTGAATTTGAATCTTATCAACAAAAAAGGAAGTTGCATACCAAAATTTGTGTTGGATCAATCATCTTTTGAAGTTGATTAAGATTGGTGGTGGTTATTGTGTGAGGTATAAGGGCTTCAAGTAATTTATGTAAACTTTGTGTTACATTTCTTATTTGGATTTGAGTTTATTGTTTGGATACTTTGGTTGAATGATCTACAAGACTTTGTGCTTGTAATTGTTCATTTTTTTCAAGGAATTTTTGCATCTAAGAAGACTTTGTTCTTCTAATGTGATAAATGACACATCTTTCATAGATCCATTATTGAAAAATGTACGAAATGACTTTGTGCCGTCGTGAGCTTTCCTTTTTATTTTACTTGTTTATTGTTAATCACTTCTAGTACCTCTACACTTTGCTTTGACAAGATAGAGGTATTGGCATTACTTCTTGTTGATTGTTTAGATTTATCATGAATTAAGAACTTCCAATAGTGAAGCATTGCAAACATCTCTAAAAAAAAAGAGAAGGATGAATGCGACTCACACCCCCCATTTTGTAAGTATGATGTGTATTATGTAAATAATTTAATAAGTTTTATCATTGCTTCCATTAGTAGTAAGAAGGGTGCCTCCCCTTTTTGAGAGGAGAGATTTACATCTCACATAGTTGTGGTTGAAGTCCTAGTTATGTAATTTGTTGAAAATTTGATTACGTAATTTTCACCCATCATGGTTTTGCTCTTTGGAATTGCATTGTTGAGGCTCGTAGGCTTGTGGCTAAGGGTCTCTTTTGGAAATTGGGGGATGGTCGAGATATATTGTTCTAGGATGATAATTGGTTTGGAAATAGGCCCCTCAAAAATGAGCCATGGGCTCAACCTTTCATGGATCTGTGTGTGCAAAAATTTGGCAGACGAGTTGTTGATTATATTAAAGGAGGTTGTTGGAAGGAGTTGCATGAGCTTGAACTTGTTTGGGAGATTGTGTATAAGGCTATATCTCTGGTACATATTCCCTCTTCCCCTTCTCCTGATAAGTTTTTTTGGAAGCCTTCTTCTAATGGAATTTACTCTGTGGCTTTGATTTTTCATTGTAATGACTCCTTTGTTGGCCCAACCCTATTTTGGGCTTCTGTGTGGTCCTCTAAATTGATTCCTAAGGTCAATATTTTCTTTTGGATCTTCTGCCAAAATAAAATATTAACTACTGATAACTTGGTCAAAAGAGGTTTTGTGATGCCTAACAGGTGTTTTCTATGTGAAGAAGAGGCTGAAAATGCTTGTCATTTGCTGATTGGGTGTAGTTTTGTTAGAATGGTTTAGGCCCATGTGCTATCTCTATGGAACTTAATTTGGGTGTTCCTTGGTTCTATTAAAGAGATGTGGTCTCCATGGATTGGCCCTTCATCCAATCCTGCTCTTCATTTTTTTATGGTCTCTCTCTCTTCCTCGTATTGCTTGGGGAGTTTGGCTTGAACGAAACAACAAAATCTTTAGGAATTCGTCCCTCCCTGCTAACTCTGTGGCTTACAAAATTTGTGCTGCCATTAAAGAAAACTTTCAAGCTGGGATAACTTTTCACAATGATTTGAAAATAAATCTAAGCCCCTATGATATCTCTATTTCTCAAAAGTGGAAGTTGTCTGGTGATATTTCCCTCCCGGTTACTAGAGGAAAAACTTCTATAGAAGATGTTGTTTGGAAAGCAGTTGGGTGAAGATTAACTCTAATGGGGCTGCTAAAGGAAATCTGGGGCATGTTGGTTGTGTGGGAGTGATTAGAAACTCTAATGGTAGGCTCATTTCTACTGTGGCACTCCCTTTGGGAACCCAAACAAACCACTATGCGGAAGCGGCTGCAGCCTATCATGGTCTCAAATTGGCTCAAACAAAAGGATATAGAAAAGTTTGGCTAGAGGGGGATTCTCTGAATATCATAAAGAATTTGAAAAAATGCACTCCTCCCTCTTGGACTATTGAGTCCTTGATAAGGGATTCAATAGATATTTTGAATTATTTTGATGAGTTATATATCTCACATATCTTAAGAGAAGGTAATGGGTTAGCGGATATTTTCACTAACATTGGTGTCAAATATTTTAGGGAGTGGGGTCTGAATGAACCTCTTCCTATAGAGGTTATTTCTACTATGAATAATGAGTGTTGATTTCAATTGGATTAACATCTCATTATGGTTGGTGGAGTGCATGCTCTTCATCACGTGGAAGATTTTTATGAGTAAATATGGTGTGCAAGATTTGAATCAAGAAATTTTTATGGGAGAAGGGTGTTGTAGGAAACAAAAAAGTTTGGTCTTTATTATCTCTTGTCCCAACTCTAGCCTCACACAGATTCTGGGTAGTTTTGGCATTGTTTTCTAGAGCCTTCTTTATTATGTGTTTGGTGTCTATAAGCTGGATTGTGGCAAGATGGGTGGTGATAGAAATCGTGTTAAACCTAAATATTGTGATGTTGCAAGGGAAAGGAAGGAGGTCTGACAGGTACTGGTGAAGGGAGGGTTAACACCCTATTTGGAGAAACTTCATGGCAATGATCCCTAGGTTACAAAACTTTTTGTGAAAAGATGGAATGACAAAGTGCTTAAGCTTTATGGGACTAAGTTTGAGGTTAATGAAGAATTCATTGTTGGTATTACTGGCCTAGATATGGATGGAATGAAAGTATTTAGGGACAAAAAGGAGGCATAGATTGCAATGATTTTTTTTTCAAAGATAATGAAGAGAAAGATTTAAATACTGGTAAGAGTGGTGAATATCAGCGAAGTTCCCTTAAGGATTTACGAAGGGATGTAGCGGAGGAATTAGTGCACTATATTACCTTGGAAGGCCATTTTTTGGCGGTGAATGCATATCATTTCATTCTGCTTAACCACTTTTGACATAAGCAGAGGGTTTCTTTCCCATTCTATCTTCTTATGTCTCTTGACTCGGGTATCAAGGATCACAAGAGGATCCCAAAAAATATTGTATTGCATGTTGGGTTGATCCTCCTTATCTTTGATTATGTGAAGACTTTTGAGGTTCCCAAACCTATGGTTACCCCAAAGGGTAAACAACCCAAACCTACTAAAGGGTATGATACAGCCTTTGAAGATAAACCAGTCAACAAAAGGTCAAGAAAAGGAAATTGATTTTGGAAAAAGAGGATGAGTTGGATAAGGATGTGGAATTTGTTCCTGACTCTCTTACCTCTCTAGAAGTGGGTCCACATTTCCCTTCCACAGGAAAGAAGAAAAAAGGGGAAGCTTGTGCTAGTGGAGGTTATTTAACTTGTAGTGAAGAAGTTGTTGTTGTGTCGAGTAGGGGTCTGAAGGTGAAGAATGACCTATATGGGGAGGGTTCCTCACTGCCCCTAGCTGCCAAGAAGAAGGATTTGGGGGAAGTGAGCAAGAAGAAAAGGGTTTTTCGGTCTACAAGCCAAATTCTAGACCAAGGCCATCCTCTCACAATTGTGGGTGACCTCTTTAATGATGACTCCCCGAGTGTCAAGTCGATTATGTAGGTGAAATATAAGGATGGGGATGATTTTGTTGCATTGGAGACCCAGGGTACAGACTTGGAGAGGATTAAGAAGAGAAAGGCGGTGGTAGAGGAAATTGCAAGCTCCATCCGCAAGCTTAAGTCTTCGAGTGTTGTGGAAAAAGGTAAGGATTCCCCAGCTGATAAGGATAGGATTAGTTCCTCTAAGGAGGAGGATGCCCTGGGAAAACGGGTTTTTAATATTGATAGAGATGATTTATCTGATGTGCTTGGAACTATGCGTGAAGGGTCCATTATTCTTTTTAAGCTTTTTAAATTGTTTTTCCATGAACTCAATAAAAAAAATGTTAGAGTCAGGGGAATGATTAACAAGTTTGAGGGGTCCTCTATTCAGAATCAAATAGATGAGTTGTTTGACTCCTTAAATACTGTGGCAAGCCCTATTGCAAATGAAACCCTCAAAATGAAGCATAATATGGAAGGAAGAATCCTCATTCTTGAGGATCAAATGGGGAAAGTTTGGGATTCTGTGATGAGAGGAGGGGAGGGTCATAAAATTGTTGGTAAATATGAGTCTACTATTGTTACTTCTCATGTGGTTAGTGCTAAGAAGTGAAAAGATAGTGCCCATGATGTTGAGGTTGTTGCTATTGGTAAGCAGATGGGGGAGGATGTTGCTACTGGGAAGGGTGGTGAGAAAGATATTGTTTTGATTTCAGAGGTAAATACGGATGGTCTTGGAGCTAGGACTAGGAATTAACAAAACTAAAGCTCAGGGTGGGGCGTCTGGGAAGGATAGTTTTGATGTTTTTGAAGATGCATAGAAAGCTATAGACTACAACGTGGAGGTGGTAGATATTCTGAAAATATTGTAGTGTTATTGGTTGGTCCTCCTTTTTGGTTGTTTTTTTACTAACAGGTTGTTGTAGTTGGGATATTTTTTGGCTTAATGTTGTTATCTTCTTTTTCAGTTGCTTTCTAATGTAAAGGGTTCCAGACCCCTTCAAAACCCATTTTTTACCTCTAATAAAAAACAAATTGAATTCAATTTATTCATTCTACATTATCCATTTTACAAATTTAAAAAATTTCTATGGTATTCTTCAACTTCCCACATGCCCCCTCTTTTATTGCTTGTAGTTGGAATCATTAATGGATGGCCAATTTTAATTGGCTCAATCCCTCCCTCACCATACTCTTTGCTTTGTTGCAATTTTCAACTCTTCCCTCTTTTCCTATGCAGACCAAGCTATTCTCAAGGAATTTTTTTCAAAACTCTCCTTCCCTACTAGAAACCTATGTGACCCCCAATTTTCATTTTATGACATCTCAAAGTGGCACGCTATATTCTATCTTTTTATTTTTGCAAGAGTCTAAATCATAAGTGACTTGGTTTCTTGATTATTTCTCTTGCTATCTCCTTTTTTTCCTCCTTGTGCGGCTTGCGAAGATTACTCACTTTGTGTAGCCCCTATTGCTCTCTAAACTTCTCCTTACATAGCCTGCTTTCCTCTATGTTACACACCTTAACACCTCCTCCCATGATGGATGCAATTCCTTTGGTTTTTTTTATCCATAGCAATTGTTCTCCTTTGACTGTGACTCTTCCCCTACTTGGCACTAAACATGTAAAACTTCCTTTAAAACTATCTACAAAACAAGTGCCATATAATCTTTTAACTACATTATAAGTGGCATTCAAATCATGCTTGTAATATTTAATTTATTATCTTATTCAAAAATTTAATGGCTTTGCATATCCTCTTTGGCAACCTTGTCTTTTCATTTTCTACCAGATATGACTGTCATAACTCATCTTCCATGAATAATAGATCTTCAGGAATTATTTTAGATTTCAGTCAATGAGCAATCAAAATTTAAATTATACATGACAATATAATATTTTTGTCAAATGAAATGACAAATAATATCATTTTATTTCACCTCAACCAACCATAAAAAATGTAATGATTTGAACTCCAAAATTGATCACAACCTCTAAAAATGCAACATGGAACTGAAATCAAACCAAAATGAAAGAAAACCAAACCGTACTATTTTGGGGTGATGTAGATAGAAAATGGAAAATAATATTTGAGCCCTAAAACATGGCTAAAATGAAAGAAAAAACAACAAATTTTTAAAAAGTCATATACCTTCCAAATCTGTTGAAGATCACTCTAAGGCAACTAAAAAACATTCAAATGATATTCAAAAGGGCAGAGCACAAAAGAAAAAGAGAAAAAAGTGGGGAAAAAAAAGTTTTTGACATGTTTTTCATGCTGCTATTTTGGATTGGTGGGTGATTTTTCCTTGTGGTCTTGTAGGGTAAAGCCACAAAAGTGGTTTACAATTTGAATGAGGAAGGAAAACTAACAAAAAATGACTCCATGCCAAAAAATTCATTCTTGGGGTTAGAACAAACCAAAAGAGGGTTCGCTCAAACCTAGGTTCGAGCAAACCCATTAAATGCATCCTGCCAAAAAAACACATGCAAACCCCTTTTTGAATGAACCCTGGTTCGCTCGAACCCCCCTGGTTCGAGCAAACCCCCCTTTTCCCCAATCCCTACTCTTTGCCACCAAAAAAATAGAAAATTTTCCCTTCTTAGCTCAGGTTGAAGATGAAAATGGAAGAGACTTCATGAAACCAACTAGAATCAAGTAGTCCTCGGAACGAGTTACCAACGACTATAATTTTAATATGTTTTGGTTTTATTATCTATTTATTTTTAGTTTTATTAAACATAGGTTTTCACCAAAAATGAAGCTCTTTGCTCTGCAAATGTGGAAAAATAGAAGATTATAAAAAATAATAAAATATGAGTGCACCAAATATTGAAGTCCTTGATCCAACCAAAAAAAAATTGAATTTTGATACATACAAAAAAAGTTACGCGTTATACGGTCCACCTATGTTTGAATTGTAATTGGTTTGACTTCAAAACTTGATTAAGGAAAAAATATTCAATAAAACACTATCTAACCAAGTGGAAGCACTGGATATCAGAGTTATAAATCTAAATTTGAAAGAATTAGAATTTTATCCTTCATGGAAAATTTTTTTGTGTTAAACAGTGAGCGTCACTCCTTAAAAATGTAGTTTTTAAAAAAAAATTATTTTTCGAGGGAGATGGAAAAAGAGGTGCAATATAATTCCAAAAATTTTGAAAAAAAATATATTTAGAATCTACAGACAAAATTTCACAAAACTCTAGTTTGTATCATCTTCAAATTCCTCATGGTTTAGCCACTATAGGTGCCTAAAAGTGAAGATTTAGTTAGAAAAAATTATTTCAATGTCCAGTTTGGCCAAAAATTGTAAACCACTATTGTGGGATCACCCTGCAAGAACTAGCCAAGTCTTATCGAGAAACTCAATGAGTGCTTGCTCAAAACTCACTATTTGTTGAGTTTTTAATCTCTTTTGAAAATAAGCTATCCTAGAGTAATCAAAACAAACCAAGTAGCTAGTGTCCTAGTCTGTGTAACTTATGTAAGCTGTGGTTAGCTTGTTAGATGATTATGTGAAAAAGATAAGACAAAGTAATGGGAATTGTGTGGTTGAATCAAGATTTGGATATCACTTATGTTAAACCTATTGGGTGAACACACCTGTACATATAAATAAATTTACAAATTTAATAAGACTTTGGATTTCTTATGGAGTATATCTAATTCTTGCTTTTTTCTAAATAAATAAAGCTCAATTGTTAGCCAATAGGCTATTGTGGGTGGGAAATCCCACCAGATTCATCTGTTGTCTGATGCCAAGAAATTTCTTGACATTCTTTGACGAGCGGGATGACTCCTTTTCAAGGCTAAAAAAATGGGAATTAATGAAAGAAACAAACTTCATTAAATAGGTGAGCTTGCAGCGTGTGAGAAGGGTGAGAGTAAAGAGGAGAGAATTTGTGCCATTAATAAGGCATGGCTTCCCTATCTCTAGATTCATCAGGTCACAAGGAAAAAAGAAGAAACACATGAACACTTGAGGGGAGACAGTCATTGTTCTGAGAGGGAGAACAAAGAGGAAAATGCAAAGAGAGAGTTTCCTAGTGTAAGGAATGTAGTATGGTTAGAGGATGTGTTGATGGCTAGACAAATCAAAGACCATATGTTGAGGTATCCAGATTCAACATCTAAAGATGAATCCCTATGGGGATTATTCAAATCATTCCAATACCAAATGCAGGAAAGAGGAATAATACCTAAGAGTGTGGTTGAGAAGTATAAGAATGATATTATCTTCATGGTAAGAAAATATTGTTATATGATGGAAGTTGTAGAGCCAAGGATGGTATGGATTCCCGAAATGGGATATGAGGTAGAAGAGAGTGTGATAATTACCAGCCTTGTTGATCACACATTGAGAATGCCAAGAGATAATATAGAAGAGAGATATGAGACATAGAAGGAGAAATTGAGCGTTGTGCATATGGAGCACAAAGCAAAGGAGATCAAAGAAATGTAGATAAAATGAAGGCTCAAGTTGTGGAATTTATGGGCTTACCAAAAATACTTGTGGAAGAATCCAAAAGTACATTCAACACCTTGGTTGGTACCCCAAGCACAAGGAGGTCTACTAGGACCTCTACCCCCTCTATGGTTGTTGCTAAGTCCTCCAGGACTAAACCTATAATTGATTTGAAAAGAAAATAAATGTCCAGTTCCCCTAAAAAACAACAAAGTGCTTCGTAGAAGAGAAAAAAAGAGAAGGCAAGAAGAGAGCAGTATGTGAGTGTAAATGTAGATGATAAGGAAGAAGAAGAAGGACCACATGGTCAGTGCAAGATCATGGGGGTCCAAACTAGGCCCTTAAGTGGCAATAAAATTTAGAAAAAAAAGGAGCATTAGACAACTTGACATAAAAATTTGAATAGGTTATTAACATAATTTGAAAAATATGTAACAACAAAATTTGTAGAAAATTGAATGTAGTTTTTATGATACTATTCCTTTTTAAAAAAAATAGATCTATTTGGTGAAAATTTGAAATTTTAATGCAATAGTACTATTTTAAAAATAAAAAATAAAAAGCAATTGTATGTCTAACCAACCTAAGTACACAAAGAAAAATATTTATTTTTGAAACTTTCAATATAAGTAGAGGTCACATTTTTTTGTAGTTTTTTTGTAAATAAATAATTAGTTATGAATTTTTTATTTTGTCTGACCACCATAACTTGGTCAAAAGTTTATGAAAGTCAATTTTTTTTCATCCTATAGTATGTGAATCATAGAATGTGTCACATCTTTCAAAATTGAAAAATGTAAATATATATATATATATAATCAATAATAATTATGTATTAAATTAAAAATAAGGTAAGGAATATCTTATATTGGTGGAAAGCTAACAATTTTCTCAACAAACCCTTTTTGTTTCATCAAATTTGGATTAAAAAAATTGTTAGCCACTTTTTTGTCATATCACCACTTTTTGGACCCCCATGATCCTGCACACACCCCACAGTTGGTCTAGAAGAGAAGAACCAGTGTCTCTCAAGTAGAGACAAGTGTAAAGAAAGAAAAAAATGATATTGTGGATACTGATAGTGAGGAAAAAATGGAGAAGGAAAAAGACCCAAAGGGAAAGGAAAGAAGAAGACTCCTTCAATCTAGAAACAAAGCCCTATGAAGCTTGAAGCATTGGTGAGTTGTATTTCAAAATATGGGAACCTAGAGTATATTGTTGCACTATACCCCTACTGTAGATAATATGGATAAATCAACCATTGAAGAAGCTATTGTTAGGTACATTGTTTCTTTTGATGTTAGAATGAAGGATATAGATAATCAATTACTTAAGGATTTGAAAAGTGTATTATATGCAAGAAGGCAAGATGCCAACCTAAGGGCATTCACTTTGGAGAAGATCAATTCTTCTCTTTCATATGAGGACAAAGCTAAATTATCTCAATTGAATAATAAATGATTTAGGACTAAATCAAGGGCCAGTACCTTGATGAGCAAGGACAAAGCAGATATAAAGATTAAGAAATGAGATAGTGGAAAAGGTTGCCAATCTAGAAAACAAATTAGGAATTTCTCCAAATAACAAAGAATAATTGCATGATGATGTGTTTATCCCTGAAGTGAATGAAGTAGAAGATGCAGAACATGATCATGCTCTAGAACATGAGAATGTAGCTGAAGAATAAAATGTGCAAGATGCTACTAATAATACACCTCCAATAGAATAAAATTTTGTTGAAACAAAAGAGGATGGTGAAATGCAAAAGGAGGAATCACAAACAGAGCATAACACACCTCCTCCAGACATAGAGAAAACTACAAAGCAAGAAGAAAAAGTCATACAAGACAACCCAAAGAATATAGAGGCACAAAACATTGAAAATTTTCCTCTCTTGGAAGATAAAGAGTGATCTGATAAACAAGAAGAGAATGCTAAGGAAGACTTCAGCATTGGTGACAAGGAAAATGATCATGTGAAAGCAGTTCAAAAAGATAAGAATATTGAGGATGATTCCAAAAGTACAGACAAGGAGAAGGATGATGGGAAATATGAAGAATTCATTGGTGATGAAAATAAGGATGAAGAAAGTGTGAATACGATTGGTGAGTCATTTGGAGCCTCCAAAGACTCCTGAAAATCTTATTAGATATGCAACTCCAATTTAAATTTGTAGTATAAACACAGTTGTTACAGATCCCAAGCAACAAGACCAATTTGACATGAATAAGTTATCCCCTTCGCACAAAAACTTGGTGATGCATTCCACTCCTCTACAAGAAACGATATTTTGTAAACTCGCCAAAAGATTGTTGAGATGATTGATGAGGCAATGAAAGTGTTGCAAGAAAGCTTCCCCAATGCAAATTTTGACAATTCCTTATTTGGTGTACAAAAACTAAGTTACTCCTTGAATCATTCAAAGAATATTTTGCTAGTTTAGAGGAGAAATTGGAAGAGATAAATAAGAAGGTAAATGAGAGAAGGTTGGAAGATGTTTCAGATAAGTGTGATACTTCATATGGTAAGTTACAAAAAAACCTTAAGGATATTCAAAATTATGTTGAGGAAGCAAAGATTTTGTTTCAATTCTATTTGAAATGGTCCAGTTCCAAAAAGAACATAAAGGATGAGATGGACTCCATTGAGTCTTATATTGATAAGGCCTCTAGAGCATATGATCTGGCTAATGATGTAGATAGAACTACAAGGTTGGTAATAGATAATCTACATGAATAGTTTGTTCAATTGTAGGAATAAAAGGAAAATATTATAGTGTAGTTTGGTTAGCTAGATACCTAGAAAATGCTAGATTTACATCCTTGACTAGTGCTCTAGCTAATGCAGAGAAGGTAATAAGGTTAAATTTGGTACCTAGTACTTCAGATGAAGGTGAAGAACTCCTCATGTAGTTTGAAACTCAGTGTCACATGCTTGGCTTTGTCAAGAAGGGTTGGGAAGATGGAAAAAAGTATTGGGAGGAACTCCTTGCAAAATTGAAGGATTCATACAAAAGAATTTTTCCTTCTAGTTGATAGTATACATTTCTATTTTGTTGATGTAAAATTTCAGATTTCATTGTATATATGTGCAAGATAGTGGATAGTATAACAGTGCAAGTTTTAGTCATATTTGATGGATAACATTGATAGGGGGAGTTACTCTCATGTGTGTGTGTGTGTGTCTATATATATATATATTAGTTAGGGGATTAAGTAAGTATGCTTGAACAATGTTCCTTTTGCCATTGATGTCAACGGGGGAGAGTAGTTGAGAAAATAGTTGCTTGGAGAGTATTTTGGAGAATATTTGGAGAATAATTTTTGGCATGTTGCCATCATTGAAAAGGGGGAGATTGTTGGAAGTTTTCTTGTCATTGATGAGATTGTTAGCAACATGAGCATGAGCATATATGGTGTTTTCATTGATGTCAACATTGATGTACTACTATTTGATGAGTGTGAGTGATTGTGGTGATAGAAATATATTATACAAGTGCAATATTTTTGATCCAAAGTAGAATAGATGTGTTATATATTTTTCTATATCCCAGAGTACAGTCTTTAGTGTACAGTGAACCATTTTTGAGGTTCGCATTGCTCTGCCATGCAGAATCAGGTTATGTGGTTCTAAGGAAATTTTGGTGTATGTTCAAGGAACCTATATCCATAGTTTCATGTCTTGATGTCCTCCGATGTCAAAGATGATGATGATAAAGTATCAAATTTCATAGTGATAGTGTTACTGATTTAGATTACATGATTAGAATGCTTTGCATTCCACTATGGAAGAATATTTGGTTATGCAATTTTTTGGGAGTGCTTAAAGGTGTCAGAAGTATGAGTGGTCCAAGTGGGAAGTGTTTTGGTGGTTTGCACGTTGTGTGATGGATGAAAAGAAGGTTCATGTCACCAATTTTTAATTTTTGGTGCTGACCTAAAGTGTTTTGGGTTGTGCGAAGATAAAATATGAATTGAGCAAAACTTAAGGGAGTATTATAGGTCCTTTCCGACCTATTTTGATGTGTTACAAGTTTTTAGGTGTGTGTGGTTGGATCTTGAGCCGACAGGTTGATGTATTACATGTCTCATCTAATTAGACCAACCTAATTGATGATATAGGTGTTTTTGAATGTAATGCATATAAATGTAAGTTCATTTCGGTGTTGTAGAGATGTGATGTATGTGTTGTTTATGTAATTCCTAATCAAAGTATGTGAATGTGATGTGAAGAAGAGTAAAGTGGGTGTAAGTGTTGAGAAACATGAAGTGTGTGAAGTTGGTATATTGAGATTTAATGGAACTATCTCCAACATATTATAGATGTATTGTATCAATTTAAATCTTGGCACTGAGCCACCCTTTCTTCTTTCTCTCTTATTCTCTAGACAATGAGTCCTCCAAACAGTGAGTCCACCTAGAAGTGATCCTTTCTATAATATCTTGTAACTGGTTATAATATATTATGAGCTAATCCTCACCATGGTTTTTCACTTCTTGGGTTTTCCACATAAATCTGGTGTTGTGTTATGCGATGTGATGCATTCTTTAATTCTCTTTCCATTTTTGCAAGATTGAATGAAATTTTTTAAATACATGTTTAAGTAGTTTCAAAGAATACTAATTCACTCCCCTCTCAGTATTTTGGGTGTTCATCACTCTCCCTCTATCTCTATTGTGTTATCTCTCCATGTCTCTCTACCCCTATATCTCTCCCTCCCTCTACCTCTTTTTATATATATCACTTCCTATCTCTATCTTCTATCTTTATCTTTCTATCTCTCCCTCTCACTCTCTCTCTATCTCTCCCTCTCTCTATCCCTATCTCTCCTCTCTCCCTCTTTTTGTATTACAAACATAGCATGACCCTGTTGGTAGTGTAGCCTGATTATCTTTTTGATTCAGAGGTTTTATTTTAGTCCTATAGGGATCACTATAAGTGGATGCATAGTTGATTTGAAGCTATCACTTCTAAATTGAGACCTTTGTTGCATAAACATCATTTTCTAAATGGCCTAAAAATTGACCTCATGTACTACATAATTGTATGCAAAAAATAAATCATTTTTTTCCAATTTGACCTTCCACAGTTCTTCAACATACCCATTCCACACCAAGGTGCAATTTCTAGTTTATTTAGTGTTGACATATTGAAATGCCTTCCATTGTCGATTAAAAAAATATTTTATTTAGTTTTTTTAATTGCATATCCAAATCACTCCAAAAAACATTGTAAAGATTGTAAATAAGTGATTAAATATTGTGTAAATTAGGTTAGTTTTATGGTTTAAAATGATCTTCCCCTTTTAATTTGATAGGAAAATCTATTACAAAACTATTATTTTGTCACATTGAAAGGTGTGAATTAAAATGTTAAAAGTCTTTAGTGATTTTGTTGGGGGAAAAATAATTCATCATTTAAGCTTGGCACAAAATTTTTATAGCTCACAAATATTTTTCAACAGTTAAAGAAGTAATTCTTATAATCAATGATTAATTGGAAGGCTAATTGAATTTTCAAAAATCATTCACCTCCATTTCTACCATGTGGAAATAAAATACCTCATTGATATTAACAAAATAAATTGAGTATCCACATGGATCAAAAAGGATTTTTTCCAAGTTCTATAATGATAGCAAACATCTCAATGAACATATTTCAATTTGGTGGAGTTGATTCCTCAACTCTATAGCTCCTAGAAGTAACCTATAATCAAATACCTATCATATAAAGATAAAAAATAATGGAATTGTTGTAATAGCCTAAGTTCTATTGATGCAAAAAAAACATGAATAATGATACAATATACAAATATTTACCTTTGGCAAAATATTTTAAAAATGTGAGTATCAAATTAAATCATGACATGTACATCTTAATCCTATGAATTGAGACAAAAATTCACATGACCTAAGTAAGCTAGTGTAAGAAAATATCTAATGAATTAATAAATTATCTTTTATTTTAACACCCCCATTAAATTCAACTTAGAGATAAGCTAAACAAATGCATAAAAAACAAAAAAAATGGGTCTTGACAACTAGGTTTGATGAAGCACTCATGTACAAATGAAAGGAATATATCACAACTAAATAAAATGAGAAAACTTTGTGGGAAAAAAAACTCATCTCCCAAAAATATGTGTAAAATGTGAAGGAAGGACTCAAGTAGGCCCCCTAAGGAAAACTTCTTTTACCCTAAGCATCAATCACAATTAAAGATAATGAGGTGAAACCAAAAGTTTAATGAAGATGTTTGCAACATTTTCCTCAATAGAAAAATACTCTAAGGAGAGATTACCATCATGGATGAGTTGTTGAATAAAATGCATTTGTATCTTGATTTGCTTCATCCTTGGATGTGCAACCGGGTTACATACACTATGAATGACACTTTGGCTATCACACCAAAGAATTATAGGAATATAGAGTGGTAGATCAAACTCTATTATAATCTAGTGGAGCCACAAAGCCTCCTTAATGGTAATAATTGCATCTTGATACTCAACTTCAATGATGCTAATGAAATAACAGTTTTATTCTTGCAAGATCAAGCAACTGGATTGGAAATGAAACAAGGAAAATTTGAAAGTGGTTTATTGGTGTTTCAACATTACCTATCCAATTTGGGTTAGTGGAGCCTACTATCTCTTAAACTCATAGTGTGTATTGAATGCCAAAGTGTTGTAGTGCCCCTAATATACCTTAAAATGTGTTTGGCTTCCTTCCAGTGGCTCTTATGAGGACCATGGCAAAATAAAGAGACAAGCCCAATACCAAAGGTGATGTCAAGATGTGTATGTTTCAAATACAAGACTACCCACCAACTGTCTATATAAAGTAGCATCAACACTAGGTTTTGTGCAAGTAACAGTCAATGTGACACCTGACTTAAATTGTATAGGATCTAGCTTATAATTAGCCATGCAAAACAATGAAGCATATCAATGACATAATTTTGTTGATGAATTAAGATACCATAAAAAATAAGAAGAAATTATACACCAAGAAAGAAGTGTGAAAGCCCAATATCTTTCACATTAAAGCACCCAATCAATGAATGTTTTAAATCCAAAAGCATGGAGGAGGAGCTACTGGTAAGAATCAAATCATCTACATACAATACCAATATCAAAAGATCAAATCCATGTCTTTGAATATATACTATGATCACAATTGCAATGTGTGATACTAGATGCAAGAAGGAAACCATTGATCTTATCATACCAAGCCTTAGGGGCTTGTTTGAGATCATAAAAATAATGGCATAGCCTACAAGCAAGGGAAGATATCTACATGAATCTTGGAGGCTGCTCCATGTATATCTTCTCATGAAGATCACTAAGCAAGAATGCACTCTTTACATCCATTCGATAAATATTCCAACCCTAAGAGGCAACTAGAGAAAGTAAAAGGAAAACTAAATACATCGTGGTTATAGTGGAAGTCAATACCATCAACCTACAAGAAATCCTTAGTGACCATATGTGCCTTGTATTGCTTAATAGAACCATGTACTACATACTTGTTGTGGTACACCCACTTGCACGAAACCATCTTTCTCCCTGAAGAAGAAAAACCAAATCCCATGTGTGATTATTCATTAATGAAGAATGTTTCTCATCCATAGCTTGATCCCATTCTCAAACACTTGGAGCCTTTGAAAGAATTTGAAAATTAATAGATATAGCTTGACTCAAAAGAGTGGTACTAAAAGATTGAAAATGAGTGTGATAAGAAGTCATAGGATCACAAGCTAAAGATCTAGCCTCCTAAATAGTAGTATGGCCTCACTTAGGCAAAGCATGAGTGGTATGTCATAGAAGGTGGTAGTACAAAACAATCGTAACCATCATTTGAAGTATCCTCCTGAGATAAGGAAGGAAAAGTAGGTAGTGAGGAAGAAAAAGTGGATAAAAATATTTAATGTGGGAAGAACTAATCAGACTAGACATCTTTGTGAAAGTAGGCATCTCTTATGGTAGGATCAAACAAACAATAAGCCTTCACATCCTCACAATAGCTAAAAAATGAATGGTTGAATCTTCTTTTCCATTGCTTTATGTTAGCCATTCAGTATGAATGCCAAAGCCTCACTACCAAATACCCTGAAGAAAGAATTATCAAGCTTGAAAATTCTGAATATAATTAGCACAATTGATTGCCTCAACTCAAAAGGATGGAGCCATAGAATGAGATTTAAGCATACAATTGGCCATCTCCCTAAGTGATTTTTTCTTGCGTTTGACAACACCATTTTACTAAGTATATGGAATAAAAAGTTGATGACGAATACAATGCTCAGTGTAATAGTCCTAAAATTCTTAGTTCACATATTCCCCCCATTATCTGTGTGTACTTTTCAAATAGAAGAATTGGATTGATTCTCCATGAACACCTTGGATCAAGAAGGAATTTTCCCAAGTTTTTACAGTGATAACAACCGTCTCAACAAACATATTTCAACCTTCACTACTATGTGTGAATTTTTTAACTTATCTATGAAAAAGCATGCATAGAACACAAGTAAAAGACTTAAACCATGAAATTAGAACATTTATTTCATGCCCATCTTCCACCTCTAATTGAGCTAAGAAAATTAGATTCAAAACTAAAATCTAAAACAAGTCTCTTACCAAAAGCCTCTCGTTGCACACAAAATGTGGTTGTGCTCAATTTTTTTGATGATAGATAAGATGTTGATGCTCAAACTAGCATAATAATAGTGTATTTATGAAGTGCTATGAAAATAGCTCACATGAAAGACTATTTATAGATTTGAGGGATGTTGGAGCAAGGGTTAGGATTAATTGGAGAGATTACTTGATGAGATTTCTTAAAAGGCTTGGAGCCATGAGAAGCTTCCAAGTGGCACCTTGTAATTGATGCAAAAAATGAACTCTATGGTCTAATTAATTTGAATGGTGGAGGTCTTGGAAAATTATGGATGGTGAGGATAAAAAATAACTTTTTTGTAATTTATAGAGTTATATGAATGGATAGGATTTTCTAGATTGAATGGATGGACAAAATTTGATGAAAGGACTCTATGGAGAAATGGGAAGCATGTGCTATGTACATGCATGGCATATACAAGTTTTACTTGGATTAAAGATGTTTAATATTGTGCAAGTAGATTTATTAGCTAGCTAATTAATTTTAGCCAACTAAAGGTTTGAGGGGAGAAAAGGCAAATTAAATAAATAATTTATATTTATTTATTTTTTAGAAGATTGGGATATGAAGGATGAACTTAATTAAATAAATCTTGAATTCATTTAAATAAGGGTGGGCTGTTATAGAGAAAATTAGGTGAAATGATTAATTAATCAAATAAATTATTATAATTTATTTAATTAATGCTAGTAAGATAATTAGAAATTCTAGTTAAATAATGAGATTTTTTAAATTAATGTTGGAAGGGAATAAATCAAGCCAAATCGAGTGGTGTTAGGGCGTGGTCATATTTAGGTGTTTGTAGTATTATATGAATATTTTGTGGTTTTCTTGTTTGTGGAAATATTACAAGGTACGGTGATTGATTGGTTTTGTTATTTCATTGTACGTTTAATAATGAGTTAGGGATCAATAAGAGAATTTTCTCACACTCTCCAAATTGATAGAAGATAGTCATATCTTATTTGCATAGCTCTCAATTTCCAAGAAGGAAGACAAAAAATGATGAGGGAGTTCATTGTGATATTCATGATTTGATTGCTAGGATTGTTAACACTTTAGATCAATCTTTTGCAATTCTTCTATGTTATTTCATACATGTTGATCTATATTCAAAAGTTGTTTTCTATCTCAAAGAAGGGAACACTATACATTTTTAAGATGCTTAAGAATATACTATTGATTTGGAGGGCCATATAATATTTTAAAATAAATACAAAAAACATAATGAAGCCTCTAGTACCTTCAAACTTCCATCCACTTCAATAGTATCCACTTCCTCCAAGAAAAATTTATTTATTTTTTAATTAAATTAGTATTGGATCTCATCTAACTACATCCCGAAAAAGGCAAGGAGAAGGAATTATTTTATTGAACACACATATTGCATGTTTCATGAAATTGATCAACATGAAAGAGGGAGATGCCATGCGATGGAAATATTCACATAAATATTGACAACTTCAAATGAAATTCAAGGATTTTTTGATGGTCCTAAATTCCTTTTAGATAAATTTTATGGTGGCTCTATAATGGGTACCCAATACAAATAAAAAAGGTAATAAATATTTTATTAAACATATATTGAATGAGGTCACATGTTTGTATTATCATGAATTACTAATGAAACAAGTGTATCCATCAAAAGAAAAATATTATTCATTTTCTCAAGCTCTTTGAGGTTGAAGAAGCTCTATTTATGGAAGAATATTATGATGTTACAAAATTATTTTCTTATGTTATTTGAGGAGGGTAAAGTCACACAAACATCTCAATAGTAGAATTGCAAACAAGAAGTGAAATACTCCAGGGAGGATGATGATAAATCCATTTGCTTAGATAATAATTCAACTTTGGAGGGAAATGTTAAATAATAATTTCTTGAGAAGGATCCTTTACCAAATTGGGATAATTATTTGTAACATCTTGAAAGCAGGTCATTACATAGTGGATTTCATCTTAAAGTTTTGCATGTTCTCAATAGATTCAATACATGTCAATGAAGAAGTGTATATTTTTCTTCGAGACATAAAAGAAGAGGATGGATGACCAATGTAAAAGAACCATTGCTAGAGATTCATATTCACACTTCTACCTCGGTAATAGGAAATAAGAATTACATGATTGATAATAAAGAACCTAATTATTTTCTTCCTTTGAAAGACATTCATTGAATTTGATTTCTTTGATCAAACTAAAGAGAATTAATTTATCCAAGAATTGACAATATGAGATAATCGATGGAAAATTAAACTATAATAATATTTTTTTAGCAAGTAAACTTTGATGATAACCTAGTGCTTGAAGATTCAAATATCAAGGATTGGTTAAATGAAGGCTCAATTGATGATAAAAAGTGTTACCATCATAAGGTGCAAAGGTTTTATTAGTTGTAGATCCAAATATTTAGGAGAATGTTATTATTCAAAGAACTATATACATTCTTAGAGGATGATACTTGGATTGAGTTCAAAGTGGCATATGCCAAAGAGATAGATGAAAATGATCAAATACGATATGTGTAATAGTACTATAGTTAAAGAAATTTATAGATAATTTCAAAAGGAGGTACATTATATCCTCCTATTAGAAATGTTGATATTTATAAAAAAAATGATCATTTGGAAGTTCAGTCCATATCAATTAATTCATCTTGAATTGATCACTATATGATCATGTTTATCGACCTACATCATGGCTCTTTGAGAAAATAATGTAATGGTTTGTATGATATGTGCTAACATGATTGGTTTCTTAGCTCACAAGGAGAGTGTTGCAAGTATGAAGGTGTTGTCATTGATGTCAACTGGTTAACTAGTCAACTGGTTGCTATTGTCATGTATATTGGATATATATGTCGAGGATATTAAGAAAATTGTAATAAAGGAATGTTGTAGGTATTCAGTGTTTGTTCTGGGTTTTTATTCAAAATGTGCTTCTATGCTAATAAGGATTTGAGATATTATTCATGATTTTTGGAAGTTGCTATATCCAAATTTTTGGTTTCTGGATTGTTGTACAGTGTGAGTTATGTTCACTAGTTGTGAATTGTGCTTTTCTATGTATTTGGTCGAGGTCTAGGAGAAATGTTGTTGCTCTGTATTTCTTCTTGATTAAGTCTTATGACTTGTATTTCTCAGGATAGGTTGTTGAGGTCATGTTCAAATTAATTTTGTTATCTAGAAAGATTGGATCGTGTTAATGTTGTTTGTGCTTAAATTGTTTATGTGTTTTACATTGGTTTGGTCAACCTTGTGTTTAAACACTACTTACGAATTTTTTGGAAGTGTGTTGAAGCATGTTTTTGTGTCACCCTCATTCTAATTATACCGTAGAATGTTTTGGCACCAACCTAGTTTGAATTTGTAATTGCAAGTGGTGTGTGGCCGACTTTGGATGAGTTTCAAAGTTGAAGACGATATCAATATAGGTTCAGATGTTTGTGAAGAAGAAGAGAATGCAAGAAAGATAGTTATGAGATAGATGTGAAATAGTGTGTATGTGATGAAAGTTTGAGTAGATCAATGTGAAATCTAATTGTTGAGTTTCTGGAAGTAGTGAGCTGAAGGTGTACTCTATCATTCATGCATACCTGTAAGTACATGTGAGTGAGTTGTGGTGGAAATATCTATTGAATTGAGATTATTTTCTCTTTGTAACAAATCTCTTCTATCTTCTTTGTAATTATGTGGTAGTGAGCCCTCTGGGTGGTTAACCCTTGTTGGATAGTGAGTCCTAATCTAGCCAACGAGTCTTGTTTTAGCAGTGAGATTTCTCTAGAAGTGAGCCTTTGTAATCAGTTTTGATATTCTCTATATTGTGAGCTTATCCTCACCATGGTTTTTACCTTATTGGTTTTTCCACATAAATATGGTGTTATTGTGTGTGTGATACTTTTCAGTTTTTACTTTTGCACTTAATGATTAATCACATTAGCAAAGTAAAGAATTTATGAATGATAGTTGATCTAATTTCTGGTAGAAGTTCTTAAAGGTTAAAATTTGTTACAACTAATTCATCCCCCTCTCAATTGTCTTGTTCAAAAATCGGTATCAAAGCTTGGTTCCTTGGAGAGGAGATTAACTGCTTAAGGAAGGTCTGTGATGGTGGGTAAGATCACTTTTGGGTATCCTAGGTTCGATAGAACTAATTATGCTATCTAGAAAATAAAGATGGAAGGATATTTGGAGTACTATGGATATGATGTTGAGAAAGCCTATAAGATTTTTTACACTCCTATTAATGGTCCGAGTATAACTAATGAAATCAAGGTGCATGAAGTGAACAATAAGGCAAAGTTCATTCTGAAGAATAGTCTTTCACATTCTGAGTTGATTAAAGTTCAAAATTTGAAGACTGCTAAAGAAGTTTGGGATGCCTTAAAAAAGATGAATGAAGGAGATAAAAAGGTCAAACAAGTAAAGTTGTAGAATTTGGAGTCATAGTTTGAGATCTTGCATATGTCTAAAGATGAGAACATTAAATCATGTGTACAAAGAGTGGATGAGCTGGTAGGTGGAATGTGAGGACTTGGTGCTACAATAGATGAATCTAGGATTGTGAAGAAGATTCTTAGAACTCTCCCTAATGCATATAGTGAAAAGGTATCTGCTATTGAGGAATTCATTGATTACAAGACTTATACTAAAGATCAGCTATTGGGAACTCTAACATCTTATGAAATGAGAAATCCTAGCTTGAGGAATGGATTGAAGACAAAAAATGCTTTCAAGGTTGCAAGAGTTGATGATCTAGATGAAGAGAACATTGATGATGTAGAGGATAAATTTGTGAGAAGGATGAAGAAAGGATTCTATAAGTATGAAGGTGAGTTACCCTTTAAATGCTTTATTTGTGGAGGAATTTGTCATTATGCTTCTAGATGTTTGGAAAGAGCTAAGAAGAATAAACATAGATTGAGCAAAGAAAACCAAGGGAAGACAATTAAGAGAGCATATTATGTAAATGAGGATGCTAGTATTTTTGATGAAGAATTTGATTATGAAGATTTTGATGACAATTAATGCTAGTTCTTGGCTATAAAAGATTAATCTACTTCTACTAATACTAAAAGACAAGTGAAAGAAAGTACTCCACTGAAAGTTGAAGATACTATGATTTCTTCTCTTCATGCTAAACAAGAAAAGAACTACTAGGTTTTTGACAATGGTTGCCCACATCACATGACTAGTGATAAGAGTAAGTTTGTTAAACTTGAAAAATATGATGGAGGATTAGTTATGTTTGGAGATGATACTAGTTCTAAGATTTGTGGAATAGGTTCAATAAGTTTTAATGGCAAGAATAATACTAATAATGTCTACTATGCTAAGGGTTTAAGGCATAATCTCTTGAGTGTTGGAAATATGTGTAGTAAAGGATATAATCTTGTATTTGAGGATAAGAGATGTGAAATCAGGAAAGGATCTAGAATAATGATTGTTGCTAGTAAGAAGTCCGAAGGAAATATTTATCAACTTAAGGGTGTTGATGGGTGTTGATTTATGACTCAGATTAATGACAGTTGGTTATGGCATTGAAGAATGTGTCACATGAATTTTGACAATATGGAAAGAATCAGTGCAATACAAGTGAGAGATTTATCGAAGATTACAAAGCTTGTTAATGCTATTTGCAAGAATTGTCATTTTGGAAAGCAAGCTAGAAACAACTTTATTTCAAAGGAACAATCTACTATCACAGTACTAGATTTGATTCATACAGATCTCTATGGTCCTACAATATTGAAAAGTCTACAAGGTGAAAGATTCAAGACATTTAAAGCTAACAGTACTAAGACCCCCTATGAGCTATGGTTTTGAAGAATTCCTACTGTCACTTGTATTTTAGGTATTTAGAAGCAAATGCTATATCAAATGTGATGAAGAAAATTTAGGGAGATTTGATGCTAGATGTGATGAAGGAATCTTCCTTGGATATTCTACTAGAAGCAAAGCTTGCATATGCTTCAATAAAATGCTGAGAAAGATTGTAGAGAGCACGAATGTAAAGGTTGATGAAGAAATGAAGAACTCAATTGAAGTTGATGGATATATATATGATAAACCTGATTGTATAGAATCTGAAGAAGTTTTGGAAGAATAGGAAAATCAAAATGAAGAAGACAAAGCTTTGATGGTGTCCCTAAAGACAGCTAAATATGTGCAAAAAAATCATTTAGAAAGTCAAATCATTGGAGACAAGAGGAAATGAGTATTGACAAGAAGCGGAGTTGATGCTACTGGTGAGATAAATCTGTGTTTACTTTTAGAAGTTGAACCGAAGACCATAAGTGAAGAATGTAAAAATGAACATTGGATGGAAGCTATGAAAGAATAACTAATGAAAATTGAGAAGAATCAAACTTGGGAATTGGTCCCTAGACCAACAGATAAAAACATAATTGGATCAAAATGACACTACAAGAAATCCATGCGATTAGCTCCATTTTTTGATCCTTTTTTTACTTCCACCCACTGTTTTAATGTATTTTTCTCTCTTTTTTTGGAAAAGTTGTCACTATTTTTGGCATTTTTTGCACCAACCAAAACAAGCTGGCACTAAATCAGGCACAAATTGGCACTGACATTAGCACCACAAGTAGCACCAATATTAGCACCAATATTAATGCCTAGTGTAACACCCTTATTAACGCCAATATTAGCGCCTAAAAACTAAGCCTACGGTAATGCCTAGATTAGCACCTAAATTAGCAACTAGATTAGTGTCTACGCTAGTGCCCATATTAGCGCCTTAAGTAGCACCTATTTTAGTGCTTGATTTAGAGCCTTTTTTGGTGCCTAATTTAGCACTTGATGTAGCACCTAATTTAGCAACTAATTGTTCTGATCTAGTAGGGATTAAGGGTGTTAGAACAAAAAATCCTTCCCCAATATTCACTAGCCTTCAATTTCTTTCCTACATTTCACTTGCATCAACAGATCTACTACCTTTGCTTTTTTATTGTATTTAACATGAAATGCAACAATTTGTGTGACAAGATTCATACTATCACTAGCATTCCCCATTTATTTATCTAGATAATCATAAAAAAAGCAAAATTTTCCTTTACCACAGTACTTTGTGTAGATTAAGGGTTGAGGGTCAAGGGATTAAGGGTCGAGGGTTGAGAATTGAGGGTCAAGGATGATTCAATGTACAGGGTAGAGGGTTGAGGGTTTAAGGTTGAGGGACATATATTGTTCAAGGATTAGGGTTGAGGGTCTAATGTATAGGGTAGAGGGTATAGGGGTTAATGAGGGATTAGGGTTTAAGGGTACTTGAGGGTTGAGGGTAGAGGGTAGAGGGTACTTGAGGGTTTAAGGGTTGAGGGATTAAGGGTTGAGGGTTGAGGGATTAGGGTAGAGAGTTTACTTGGGTTTAAGGGTTTAAGGGTTGAGGGATTAGGGCTGAGGGATTACTAGGGTTGACTAGGGTAGAGGGTATTGAGATGTTGAGGCTAGAGGGACATAGAGGGTTTAACAGCTTAAGATTTAGGGTATTGGGTTGACGGTATAGGGTTGAGGGATTAGGGTAGAGAGGGAGGGATGGATTAAGGGTTGAGGTTTGAGAATTGAGGGTTGAGGGCAGTTGAATGTATAATGGGGTAGAGAGTAGAGTTGGTAGAGGGTGTGTGTAAAGGTTTAGGGTTTAATTAGGGTTAAGGGTTGAGGGTGGAGGGTTGAGGGTATATGGTTCAAGGATTATGGTTAAGGGTCCAATTTATAGGGTAGAGGGTATAGGGGTTGAGGGATTAGGGTACTTAATTAAGGGAATTTGAGGGTTGAGGTTAGAGGGTAGAGGGTCGAGGGTTTAAGGGTTGAGGGATTAGGGTCGAGGGTATAAGAGGGTACGTATTGGCTAGTTGAGGGTAGAGGGACATAGAGGGTTTAACGGTTTAGGGTTTAGGGTATTGGGTTGAGGGTATAGGTCGGTTGAGGGATTAGGGTAGAGGGTAGAGGGTAGAGGGTAGAAGGTTTAAGGCCGATTTAAGGTTTAAAGGTTTACACCTAGGATATTTAAGGGTATATGGTTGAAGGTCAATTAGGGTTGAGGTTCCAATGTAGAGGGTAGAGGGTATAGGGGTTTACTAGGGTTTAGGGTTTAGGGTTGATGGTTGAGGGATTAAGGGTTGATAATTGATGGTTGAGGGTTTAATGTATAGGGTAGATAAGAGGGTAGAGGGTTTTAAGGGTTGAGGCTTTAGGGTTTAAGGTATAGGGTAGATCAAAGGGTAGAGAATTGACGATTAAGGGTGGTTTAATGTATAAGGTAGAGGGTTGAGGGGTAGAGGGTTGAGGGATGTATATGGTTCAAGGATTAGGGTTGAGGGTCCAATGTATAGGGTAGAGGTATAGGGGTTGATGGGGGTTAATTAAGGGTATTTGAGGGTTGAGGGTAGTGGGAAGAGGGTTGAGGGTTGATGGATTAGGGTAGAGTGTATTTTACTTAGGTTTAGGGTTTAAGGGTTGAGGGTATAAGAGGGTACTTATTGGCTGGTTGAGGGTAGAGGGACATAGAGGGTTTAACGATTTAGGGTTTGGGGTATTGGGTTAAGGGTATAGGTCAGTTGAGGGATTAGGGTTGAGGATAGAGGGTAGAATGTTTAAGGTCAATTTAGCGTTTAAGGGTTTAGGGTTAAGGGACATTAAGGGTCGAGGGTAGAGGGTTTAGTGTATATCTAGGACGTTTGAGGGTATATGGTTGAAGGTTAGGGAGGGAGAGGTATAAGGGGGGTTACTAGGAGTGTTTAAGGAGGGTTGAGGATTAAGGGTTGAGGGTTGAGAATTGAGGGTTGAGGGGTTAATGTATAGGGTAGGTGGAGGGTGAGGGTAGAGGGTTTGAGGCTTGAGGGTTTAAGGTATAGGGTAGATCAGAGGGTAGAGAATTGAGGGATTAAGGATAGTTTCATGTATAGGGTAGAGGGTTGAGGGTTTTAAGGTTGGGGAGAGGGTTGAGGGACGTATATGGCTCAAGGATTATGTTTCAGAGTCCAATATATAGGGTACAGGGTATAGCAGTTGAGGGTTCAATATATAGGGTGAAGGGTATAGGGGTTGAGGGATTAACATTAATTAAGGGTTTTTGAGGGTTGAGGGTAGAGGGTAGAGGGTTGAGGGTTTAAGGGTTGAGGGATTAAGGGTCAAGGGTTGAGGGATTAGGGTAGAGAGTAATTTACTTGGGTTTAAGGGTTTAAGGGTTGAGGGATTAGGTTCGAGGGTATAAGAGGGTATGTATTGGACAGTTGAGGGTAGAGGATTTAACAGTTTACGGTTTAGGGTAATGGGTTGAGGGTATAGGCCTATTGAGGATAGAGAGTAGAAGGTTTAAGGTCGGTTTAGGGTTTAAGGGTTTAGGGTTGAGGGTTGTTAAGGGTTGAGGGTAGAAGGTTTAGTGTATAGCTAATATGTTTGAGGGTATATGGTTGAAGGTTGATTAGGTTTGAGGTTTGAATGTAGAGGGTAGAGGGTATAGGGGTTTACTAGGGTTTAGGGTTTAAGGGTTGAGAGTTGAAGGATTAAGGGTTGATGGTTGAGGGTTTAATGCATAGGGTAGATTAGAGGGTAGAGGGTAGAGGGTTTAAGGGTTGAGTCTTGAGGGTTTAAGGTATAGGGTATATCAAAGGGTAGAGAATTGAGGGTTAAGGGTGGTTTAATGTATAGGGTAGAGGGTTGAGGGTTTAAGGTTGAGGGTTGAGGGTTGAGGGATGTATATGGTTCAAGGATTAGGGTTGAGGGTCCAATGTATAGGGTAGAGGGTATAGGGGTTGAGGAATTAGGGTTAATTAAGGGTATTTGAGGGTTGAGGGTAGAGGGTAGAGGGTCGAGGGTTTAAGGGTTGACGGATTAAGGGTTGAGGGTTGAGGGATTAGGGTAGAGAGTAATTTACTTGGGTTTAAGGGTTTAAGGGTTGATGGATTAGGCTTGAGGGTATAAGAGGGTACATATTAGCCAGTCGAGGGTAGAGGGATGTAGAGGTTTTAACAGTTTAGGGTTTAGGGTATTGGGTTGAGGGTATATGTTGGTTGAGGGATTAGAGTAGAGGGTAGAGGGTAGAAGGTTGAAGGCCAGTTTAGGGTTTAAGGGTTTAGGGTTGAGGGTTGTTAAGGGTTGAGGGTAGAGGGTTTAGTGTATAGCTAGGATGTTTGAGGGTATATGGTTGAAGGTTGATTAGGGTTGAGGTTCTAATGTAGAGGGTAGAGGGTATAGGGTTTACTAGGGTTTAGGCTTTAAGGGTTGATGGTTGAGGGATTAAGGGTTGAGGGTTGAGAATTGAGGGTTGAGGGTTTAATGTATAGGGTAGATCAGAGGGTAGAGGGTAGAGGGTTTAATGGTTGAGGCTTGAGGGTTTAAGGTTGAGGGTAGAGGATTGAGGTCGGTATATGGTTGAGGGATTAGGGTTGAGGGTCCAATCATGTATAGGGTAGAGGGTGCAACTATAGGGTTTGAGGGTATGTATATGGTACGTACGTTGAGGGATTATTGTTGAGGGTCCAATATTGTATAGGGTATAGGGTATAGGTGTTGAGGGATTAGGGTTTGACTAGGGTAGAGGGTAGAGGGTAGAGGGTTAATTAAGGGTTGAGGGTTGAGGGATTATGGTAGAAAGTTTAGTAATTGGGTTTAAGGGTTTAACTAGGGTTGAGGGATTAGGGTCGAGGGTACTAGATGGTATATGGTTCAAGGATTAGGGTTTAGGGTCCAAAGTATATATAGTTTTTAAGGTTTTAGGGTTGAGGGACCTTAAGGGTTGAGGGTAGAGGGTTTGGGGTATAGCTAGGACGTTTTAGGGTATAATATGGTTGAAGGTTAATTAGAGATGTTGAGGTTCCAATGTAGAGGGTAGAGGGCATAGGGGTTGAGGGTACTTGAGGGTTTAAGGGTTGAGGGTTGAGGAATTAACTAGGGTTGAGGGTTGAGAATTGAGGGTTGAGGGTTTAATGTATATGGTAGATCAAAGGGATGTAGAGGGTATAAGAGGGTTTAAGGGTTGAAGCTTGAGGGTAGAGGGTTGAGGGAATATGTAGGTTGAGGGATTACTAGGGTTGAGGGTCCAATGTATAGGGTTGAGGTCAGATTAGGGTTTAACTAGGGTTGAGGGTTAATTAAGGGTTGATGGATTAGGGTTGAGGGTAGAGCGTATAATATGGTTCAAGGATTAGGGCTTAAGGTTGACAGTAGAGGGTTGAGGGTATATGGTTGATGGATTAGGGTTGAGGGTCCAATATTGTATAGGCCGGTAGAGGGTATAGGGGTTGAGGGTACGTATATGGTTGAGGGATTAGGGTTGAGGGTTCAATGTATAGGGTAGAGGGTATAGGGGTTATGAGAGATTAGGGTTTAATGAGGTTTGAGGGTAGAGGGTAGAGGGTTGAAGGTTAATTAAGGGTTTAATGTATTTTTCTCCAATTTTTTGAAAAAGTTGGCACTATTTATCGAGATGGCGCTATATATTTTACGCCGAAGGCGTATCCTATTTGAAGAAGACAAACATGAAACTGCCAATCGATGGTTGATATCAAACTTTTGACCCTTGAAACTGTTTGGTCCATTGATACCCTTTTATTGATTTTATCACATTATAATAATACTTTACCTGTAAAAGTCTACCCTGCGCTGCGTAATATCTTATACAGATTTCATATAATTTATTTATGCACGTGCTGCATAATATTTGCTACCACGTGTGGTTAAAGTATTTTTTATTCTACTTTTTTATAGGCATGTAAATATTATTTGTTTTGTGAGCCCTAAATTACCAAGTGCTAGATGAAATTACTTTTTATTCTACTAAATTGACTATTCTATTGTTTTACTCCTTGCTTGGTATAAATTTACAGCCCACTTGGTTAACAAAATACTCTATGCATATACATATTGCTTTTTTTCAGTATTTAATTATAAGGATTTGTCTTCTTTTTATTTTCTTTTCCAGTTTAAAATTTTGAATAGGTAAACTGAACATATAGTAATTATAATTTTTTTTAGATAATATTGGTTGAGTTTTTTAAAAAAATTTAAAACTATTTAAATACCTAATATAAATAAAAATTATACTTACTAATTCTAAATTTTAAAATGGAAAAGAAAATAAAAATAATACAAATCATTATAATTAATTAAATACTAAATAAAAACACAATCGAACATCATGCTCATTTATACCAGGGGTATGGCATTCCTAGCATATTATGTAATAAGGGAGTGGTGGAGATGGAATGACACTTTGTCATGGAATGCACAGCTTATGAAGATATTTGTAATCACTACGAAAATAGTTTGGATGTGGACAATATGCAACAATTATTTGAGGATAAGATCAACTAGATGGCCATCCTTCTAGTCAAAATTAATAGTAGGAGATCTGACTTGGAAAAGAGTTTAGAGACAAATTAAGTTGTTTGTCTCAGTCCCATAGATTGTTTAGTCTCGTGGACGTCATTAAAATATTTCATTCATTCTCCAAAGCATGAAGTGATCAAGAGAATGTGTTAGGAGTCAAGTGGTGGCAATGGTTGTATGCCTATAATTTATGGCGAAGGATGTGAATTAAATTTTATTAAGTGTTTGAGGTATTTCCTTCTTGAGGATTCTTCCATTGTGGTGAAAAATACATGTAGAAATAGTGGACAAGAGATGGTGGGTCTGGAGCTGTAGAGAAGATGGAGGGTAATTTTTTTCTCATGATGAGGAAACAACTCTCCCATGTCCATGGTGAAGCATCAACAAAGAGACTGAAAGGAATGTTCCTATACAACGATGAAAGATTAGTGCAAGCAGTTCAATTAATACTAGGGAAAGGGTTTGGCGAACTCAAGCACAAGTACAAGACGAATATGGAAATTTATTCATTAATAATGGCTTGGGGCTTAGATTTGGGAGAGCTAACATAAATTGTTAAAGAGGTGATGAAGGCTCTGGTGCATAAAGACTACCTAGAGGGTATGTACACAATCTTGGAATGGGCCATTCCAGGAGTAGGTATAGAAATTAGTGATGGATTTGAGAATGAGGAGGATGAAGAAGCCAAACAATGTGCTCCCATTGTGAGATGGCCAGAAGGAAGGTTTAAAGCCAATTGGAGAGTGGATGCAGCATGCGAGTGGAAAGCACTAAAACTATTTGTGGAATTAATGGAGGTAGAGGCAATAATAGAGCAAGAAAAAGATGAAGCAAAGTAGTTGGAGCAAAAGAAGTTGTGACCTAGAAAGAAGAAAAAGTTCACTAAGGTCAAAGAAGAAGCAATGGCGGCTAGCTCGTCTAGGGCATACTAGTAAAAGAATTTTCTAATATGAATTTTGAATTTTTTGTTTTCCTGTTACAAAAATTTTGGGTTTCAAATTATGGGAAATACAGGGAAGGTGGTGTCGGTTGATAGGGCAGTTAATATTTCTTTGAAAAACTATGTATAAATTTTGAGCATAATTTTTGAGTCTAAAATTGATGTGTGGGTTTGACAGTGAATGTTAATGTCGGTCGTCTATATTTTTTTGCAAAACTGGGTTTACAGTAGATGAAGTTTTAGATGGTAGAAGGGTTGACAAGAAGGAAAGAAGTTGATGTAACTTCACATATCTTTTATATCAATAAAGCAATATATTACTAGCATACATATATTAAATATTAATATATATAAAATATGCCAAAAGTTATCATTATCATTGTCATGGATAAATTTTATAATTTGAGTGTTTAATTTTAAAAAATCAACTATAATTTTAAGTGGAAAGAAATTTAAAATTATGCAATCATTTTTTACAGTATTACAAAATTATCATATAATTATTAAAAATAATAATTATAACTTTGTTAACATTATTGATTATTATTAAAATTAAATAACTATACGATACCTATTGTAAATGTGAAACATTTGGGAAAATTTTCCCATCTTAAAATGTTGCTCATATTCAAAATACAATATAAATAATGTTTACTTATAAAATAGGACACAAAGCAATTTTAATCTTTTTAAGAAAGTTTTAAAAGAATCAATTAAATTGTAGTGATTATCTATACAAATGAATTAAATAAAATTTCACATTCATTTTAAATTTATACAAAGAATCTTTCTATTTTCACTTTGGACAATTTGAAGATGCAAAGAAACAAAAACTATACCATTATCAAGTGTCAGCCTATTGCACACAGATATCTCATTTGGTTCCTCCACAATTTCTCTACATCCATTAGGGATTTTACTTTTCTAATGTTGGATATAATTGGACCACTCAGTCCTTCATATGCAACATCAACTTTACATTTTCTAGGTAAAGTAAGCCTTCCATAGATCTTTTGGGTTGTATAGATATAATTTACATTTTTTATATTTGTAAAATATCCTCTTATTTATAATACTTTTGGTTCAGATGTAATTTTTGATATATCCTCCTCCTTTATTATATCGTAAACTTTTGTGTTTTGATGATCAATATCTTAATTATATATATCCACTTCTTCATCCATTCGTAATATATGATAATAAAGCTTCAAGTATATACCCTCAAACCCTGTCCCAGTAGCCTAGAAACTCAAAAAAATATTCATTGAATGGCATAGTAGAAGGGAATTTGTTTGATCTGATTTGTTCATTTAATCACATGGGGGTTTGTGACAACAGTCTAATCTATGCATGAACATCTCTAATTGTTTTGACTTATCACTTTTATTTACACAAAAACCATTCATGAGAAACTAGCGTAGTAGTGGAACATTTCACAATATACACAAGGATATCATCAAAGAAGAAAAATCAGTTCTTTGAGAAATAACTCAAAAAACCTCATTCAACAAGCTTTCAAATGTTGATAGAGCAATAATGAGGCTGAATGGCATGACAATAAATTCATAATGGCCATCATGAGTTCTAAAATTCATCTTAGGAATGTCCTTCTGACACAGATCTAATAATAATACAATCATAAAGCAAGCTTGGAGAAGAAGTGGGTGCCATGTAGTTCATTCAGGAGCTCATCAACCATTGGAATAGGAAATTTGTCCTTGATAGTAATTTCATTCAGCTCTTCAAAATAAATACGAAGTTTTCCCAAGGCCCATATTTTTTGAACCAACTAAATTGGTGAAGAGTAAGGACCTATGCTCAATTGAATGACACTACTTGGAATAGGTCTTAGATGTTTTTTTTCCTATTTTTGTCTTTTAGAGGAAAGAGTACTAATAAGGGTGGATATTATGGTTACATTCTCTAGCGTTGGTTGAATCACATAATCTTCTATACATTGCAATGGTAACCCTTTAGGTTCTCCAAAGACAAATGCATGTCAAGACCACAATTCTTGTAATTCCATTGACCGGGTTGAAGTAGATTATTCAAGGCTTTGAATAGCACTAGGTGATAATTCTAAACATTGTTTTTTCCCAGTCATCATAAAGAGGGGCTTCTAACTAACAACAGTTTCAACTCAAAGATTACTAACTCTAAGAGCACAAATCAAACCAAGCTAGCAAAATATCAGTAAATGAAATCAGTCTTCAAACCATTTCAATGAATACTCACTCCAAAATATTTCAGTTACCATCAAATCTAGATAAGCTTTTGAACTGGTTTATCTAAACATCAAGATCTTATACAACTACTCTTAGCTCTCAACAAGAAATTTGCACAAAATTTTGGTAGTCTTTCTTTTCAAAAAACATCATCTATTTATGAACCAACACCAATTAGCAGATTTGCATCTAAAACATCCTTTTACAACTTAGATAGGCATGTTCTATTGGATGTGTCCAAAATTATTATTGATGTTAACTAGTAGACTATTAATTGTAATGAAAATCTGACCACATTTGTGTTTGAAATTATTGTCGATGTTAACTAGTTGAATAATATCTATGATTTGTATCCTAGTGGCACAAATATAACCATGAGAGTCATATATGTGGGGTATGAGGCATCTTTTGTTCCTTTTGATTTGGTTTATTATTTGATCACCACCTCCAGATGTAGTTTCATTGATTAATTGATTATTTATTTATTTGTTTAATCAACATTATTGCTAAAACTTATCAAACATAACTAATTAAAACATAACTATTCTATAAATTTTTGGCAGGAACTTCACTTCCCTGTAGCTCTTGATAAATAAGAGTTGCATTTTCATCTTTGCTTTTATCCATGCTTTTTGATTTTATGTACAAACATCTCTGAATGTAATAAAACAGGTAAACAAGATTTTATCACTAGTTGCATGTCATTTGAACGTCAAATTAAATGCAAAGAATAAAAAATGTACACATGTTTTGCAATCCATTATGTGAGTGTAAGAAGCCTCTCGTCTTAATTACCAATCAATATATATATATGAGGTTATTTGAAATTATTTTAGTTCAAAAACCCTCACTTCATAGTAATCAATCTTAAACCTCCATCCTTATAATTTCATGTTGACCTACTGCATTTGGTTATCAGTCATTTAAGTCATGATTTGAGCCATTAAAATCATTCTTTGTACCAACCCCGAGTTTTAAGTTAGTCAGTCATCACGTATCATTAATCATTTAAATGCTCTCTATAGTCGGGCCACAATATTTTTCAATTGACTTACGTTTAATCCATCCCACATAAGGCAATTCAAAGGAGTGTGGTAAGGTAGTAAACAACAAGAATATAAAGTATACACCGCTATATCGTAGGGAGGGTGAGCAACCTATGCGGTAGAGTGGTGTACACCACAACCTCGCAGCAAGAGTTCTTGAGCAAGTTGATAGAGTGGTGAGCATGGAAGAAAAGTGGACATCGTAATACTGCATGAAGTGGATAATATGGTTGCAGTAGAGCGGTATACACTGCAACCCCACACTAAGAGGTCTTAAGCAAGTTGGTAGTGTGGTAAACATCAGAATGGAATGAAAAAACACTACCATATCTTAGCAGGTATAATAATAGATGGTAGTAGTATGGTAATTCTGGCATCATTACAATTTATAGCAATAAATTCCCTCACACATGCTTCAAAATTAATTTTCAAGGATTTGAGCTTGTTGGGAAACTATCTGGTGAAGAATTGGCATTAATACTGATATGACTAAATATTGCACCCTCAAAAGCAAGTGAATTTTCCAAAGACTATGCTCAATTGAAATGCATTGTTGTGGATGGAGATGAGGACACCAAGAAAAGGAGCTCTGTGAATGATGAGCACTTGGGTAAGTGCATGAATAGCCCTCTGAAGAAACTTGATCGGTGTAGTATTTGGTAGAGCTTTGTTATTTGAATTCATAGTAGGAAAAAATGAAATATGCCTCCTAAAAGAAAATAATCGAAAGTAAAATAAAGTAAGGCCAAAATTAAGGAAGAAGAACCTAAGGTAAAGAGGAGACCACTCTACCAGTCTATATTAGATATACGTCCAGGATCAACCAAGGAGGGAAATAAGAAATTTCTCATAGACACTGCACAAGGTTGTAGGGATGCTCTCATTCCCAAATCTAGATGGGACTTATTTTGGTATTTTTACAGTAAGAGAAAAGAGAAGATTCCAATGTTAAACCCTTCAATGTTGGATTTAGAAAAGTTGATTTTCCTAAACATGTTTATTGATGTGGATTTTATCATATTACTATCCAAGCATTATCGCTCTGCAACCAAGGCAATAAGGTTTCCAAATGGCTCAATATTGGTAGAGGTAACTAGAGTTGCTATCATTGAGTGTTTTGGCTTAAACAAGTAGGCTTTGACCAAAATAAACCTACAGAAGAGTGAGGAAGATTATAAGAGGTTAAGAAGAACTTATAGAATTGATGAGCTACCCCTATATATGAAAAGAGGCATTAGTAACAAAAAGATTCCCATTTCTACTTCCAATATTGAACCATTCACTATGACAGATTTTCAATATTATTTTGTGAATACATATCTAGCTTTGTGCCAAGTACTAGGGGTGGATGCTCAAGATAAAATACCAATAAGCTTGTTGATGATGGCCATGAGAATTCAAAACCCTGAGACTAATATTGAGTATTACTTTGCTTCATACCTTAAGAGGGCATTGGATGATGAATTCTCAAAAGTCAAAGGATATAGCACTGATTACATTCAGACACTATTCCTTACTGGTCCATTTGATACTATACCATAATCAAGACCATTTGACTAAATGAATGGATTTAGCTAGAGTGGATGAGCAAAGGAAAACACACCTTTCCAGAAGTGGTGCTATATTTGGGATAGTCGGTGCAATAATTCAATCTTTGCTATATTCTATGAAGACTTTGTGCATAGAATCCTTCAATTTCTTGGTTATTGAATGCCAATATTTCTAAAGAAAATGCAACAATTGTTAAGACCTTTGGCTCTAAGACAAGAACAAGGTCACACACATAATTTTGGTGATTGGTTCTTTTTCCTAGAAGTTACAATAATAAGAATCTATGGCTTCCCTACTACTCCACACATACTGCCAAGGTTTGTGCCCCTCATATTAGAATTTCTTGAATTAATGTGGAAAATGATGTGGATGGAAAAGGATGTCATGCACACAAAAAATAAGGGTGCATTTCTTCCAAACTTAACCAAATGTGGAGACTGGACAGTAGGCTCAGATACACTAGAGGAGTTATAATATTACTTGAAGACAAGATATGTGTTGGGTTTTGAAAAAGCAAGAGCCTTTGACCTTGAAAATCGTATGAATAACATAAGGCATAATCTTTTTACCAAAATGACAGTGGCAAACCAAGTAGATTATGAGGAAGATGTGATAAGAAAATTCCTTACTTTTCCAAAGGCATCCCTCAAACGAAAGAAATGGGAGGTTATAATGAAGCTTGAAGGAAGGAAGAAGCAAAATGATAGAAGTTTCCCTGGCTATTTCATTGAAGAGAAAAGCCCAATTAGGAGGATCCATTGGATAATTGATAAATTTGAGGATTTATACATGGTAAAAAATAAGTGTATGGCCAGGAACATGGTGGTAAGATAACTACAAAGCACACCCCAGACACAACATCAAAGTCTCGCATGGAGAAATTGCCTCCCAAGAGACAAAAGACACAAAGCATTGAGACATTGGTACCTTATGAGGAGAGTGAAGGGATGGGATATACTGAAGATGTGGCCATTGTATTGCAATCATTAAAGGGTGATATTGAGGTTGATCAGCCCATCCATGAGACTAGCACCCATAGGCATGAGGAAAGGATGGATGATGTAGAAAAAACAAGTGTAGAGATACATTAAGATAGAGAAATTGCTACCAAGAGGTTTATAGAGGATGATGAGTTCATCAAGACTCCAAAGTTTAGGGATTTCTAGACAAAGATGAAGATAAAATAAATTGAAGAGAAAATGGAGTCAGATGAAGTAGGAATTGAAGAACTAGAAAAGAATCAAATGGTGGCATAAACCTTCAATGAATTGAGGGTTGACCACATTGACATTAGCCCTCAAAAGGCTAGAGAGATGATTTTGAAGAGCAACATTCTCATTTTTCCTAGGTTGGAATTAAAGAATTTTTTTTTGCTTGATCAAGTACGGGCTCAAGAAAATCCAATGTTAGTTGTAGAGTTTGACTCTAATGAAGGAGTAAGTGGAACTAGGTATAACCCCAAAATTGAAAACTTGGCCATTTGGATCAAGCAGAAAAATATGCAGAAGCCTAAACTATTCGATGTAATACAGGGAATGAAAGGGGAAACAATGGTAAGAACAATACAGGACACCACCCCTTTGGAGGTAGCCACAATAACCATGCACTCAACCATGTTCACTTGTGCAAATGTTAAGGGATTGGAGGATAGATTAAAGGAGTATGAAAGGGAACAAAAAATTTTAAATGATGAAGTTAATAAATTGTTTATGGAGAATGTCAAATTGAAAGAATAGTTAAAATGAGCAAGAACTTCACAAAGCAAAGAGATAGTGTTATATAAGCCTCCTAGTGCTCCATTAAATATTGTACATAGCATTCTGGCTAGGCAATCAAAGACTCCTAAGAAGGAAGTGGATGAAATGAAGGAAGCTCATGATGAAGTAAATAGGCAAGTTTCTGAAGTTATGGAAAATATTCTTGAGTATAGAATAAAGTTGGTTATTGATAAACTGGATAGTGTACATGACATTTATAAATCACTTCAGTGAGCAATTGATCAAATAAAAGTACATATGCTTCTATTGGACCCCTATTTCAAAGGTTCCATAGAAAATTGGACCCTCTTGAGAAAAGAGATAATTTAATGCATAATTAGACCCACTTTTGAGTCCCCTCACATCATTTATCCTTCAAAACAACATTTATAGGCCCCTAAAACCCATTATTTTTTATCTAGAGGCTTTTTTCACTGAGAAATCACCTAAAACTTGACAAAAAACACTTAATTCTTTCATATCTCAAAAACTCACCTTCAAAAATTAGTAGTGGGACCCATTCACCACCTTGGGCGAATGAGTACCCTCTAGTGGGACCCATTCACCAAGGGTGGCGAATGAGTCCCTTTTGAGGGAAAATTCAATTTTGAGCAAGAATTTAATTAATTCAACTTAAATTTCAAGTGAATGTCAGCCTCTTAGGTCTAAATAATGGGAAAATTAGGTGTTTTTGCCTATAAATACTCATTTTAAATCATTTCACACATCTTTTTAGTCATTTAACAAAATCAATTTCAAAATTCAAGTCTTCTACAACAAGTCTCATAAGCAAAAGTTGAAGTTTTAGGGTAGCAAACTAGGGTTTTTGCAGGTCTTGAAGCTCACTCTTTAGATCAAGGTTCAACACTGCAAAGGGTTGATGATGGATGCCTATGGTGAATCATGAAGAAATCTAGGTTGAGGAGATGCAACTAGCCATCAAATCACACCTAAATTCTTGGTTTCAAAGTGATTCCATCTTCCATTTTCACTCTATCTTCAGATTAAGGTTTGTATTTTGTCTACTTTTCATTTGCATGTCATTTAATTTCCATTTTTGATGTGTTGTATAGTTTCTAGGGTTGAGATCTTGTATCACACAAATCATATTTACATTTCTTATTCTAGCACAACAGAATAGGGCTTTTGTCATATTTAAGACTTTCCTAGTCTTTATCACATCTAAGGCTAGGGTTTTATGTAGATTTTTCTCCATTCAAGGTTTAATTATCCAACTAGGGGTTTGACCAAGGAAAACCCCCTATTAGACAAACATTTTTAAACTATTTTGCAAGAATTTTTTGAGATCCCAACTCGGGTTTCCATTAGAAATTGGTGTACAGGTGTCAAGGTGCAGAACATAAATTTGAAGTTGTAGAAATTTAAAAGTGAAATGATTCACTGGATGCATGGTGAATGAGTCCCTCCTAAGATGCAATTTTGAGTTAGATGCAAATCTTGGTTCCTGATTGACAGAAAACAACTTCTGTGCAGAAAAACCCAGACCTAGGACTAATTCACCCAAGGTGGCGAATGAGTCCCAGTCAGCTCAAAATTAGACTTTAAATCAATTTTTTAGATTATTCTCCAATCTCCTTTAGTTTCCCATGTGCACAAATTTTGAAGAACAACTTTCTACTTGTTTTAATTTGCATTCTTGTTCATTCTTTTAAGCTTTTTGCAAACAACACTGTGTTTTCAAACATTACATGAATCTTAGGTTTTTCATACATAATCAATCATATAGATCAATTAATTACACTTAATTCATTCCATTTAGCTCAAATAACATCATACATTACATAAATTGAGTGAACCTAGCTATATCTTTTGGCCCTACTTTCGCCTTTTAGGTGAAAAACCGTAGAAGTGCTAGAAAGGTCTAGGGTGCCAAAAATCTATGGTTCATTTTGGTGAACCTGCATTTTGAACATCATATCATTCTTATTTTTATTTCTATTTTCATCTTATAACTTAAGGAATTTATCATTTTGCATTTCTTTTCATCTTAGGAATTCTTAAGCATTGCATTAGTGAAAGCATCCTTTAGACTTCATTATTGCATCTCATTTCATTAAATCATTCCAACATTTTATGCTTGCAATCTGTCTCTGCATTGTACAAACCTAAAAACATTTAGAAAAGACAAAAAAAATAGAAAAAACTTAAAAAAATCCATCCCCTAGGACTCATTCGCCATCTTGGGCCAATCAGTCCCACTACAGTTTTTGAATCAAAATTTCCAAATTTTAGTTTATTGCATTGCACCTTTTTGTTTTCTATAGCTACCTTTCTGTTATAGTTCAGTTGTTTCTATTTTCTAAGCATAAATTTTACTTTCTTTCATGGAATTTATGAAGAGTCTTAATTTTTTGCAAATTCCCTTTTCAATATTCGTTCCTAGTTCTTTTAGATCAGATTCATCGATACATAAAAACATACAAGCTAAAACATCAAACCATCCCTTCAAACAAATGATTCAAGCTAGAAATAAAATCTCATCCAATCCTATTAGTAGTGGTGATGTTGACAAGTTAGATGAAGTTCTTCATGAATTCCTCACTCACTTCATCCTCTAATGCTTGCAATGAGAAACATAAATTTCTTAACAATAAAGTCTCCCTCAAACCTTTTGCTTGTGAAGAATTTGCTTTGTTAGATGAAGCCCTTCAAGACTTCATCTCGCACAATTCATCCACTAAGGTTTGTTGTGACAAATTCATTATAATCAACATTAACACCTCTAATGCTTCTCTTGAACACCTTAAACCAATTGGCGATAACTCACCCCTCAAACCTTTTAGTGGTGATGATTTGGACTTGTTAGATGATTCCCTTTAGGACTTCATCTCACTCAAATCACCCCCTAAGGTTTGTTGTGAGAAAGTTAAAACCAAGGATGTTAATGTCATTCAACCTCAACTTATTCTTTATCCACCCTCGCATAAACTTCATCCCTCTAACCAGCCTCAATACACTCTTTACCCACCTAAAACCAATGTGTTGCAGCAATCAAGTAATGTTACTAATGCTCATACATATAATACCTGCAACCACTACAACCAACCCCACCATCTTTACCTTTACCCAATCTTCCTAGTGCTCCTTGCTTCAACCCACAAACAAAGATATGATCTTATTGAACAATTAAAGAATACTCCTACCAAGATTTCCCTTTGGGACATTCTTCAAACAACCTTAAAATAAATTGCAGTTCCTCCTGGTACCACTCTAAATGATGTGGCAGCTCTAGTATGTAAAACGAATCAAAATAATCTTGATATTACTTTTCACCAACATTGGCTCCCTCCTTTACAGTTGCACAAACAAAATGAAGCCTTTATGATAATTGCTCAATTCAATCACATAGGTATCAAATGAACCCTCGTTGATAATGGTTATGCTCTTAATGTGTGTAGTGTGAATCACCTTGATCGATTACGTGTTGAAAAGTCACAAATAATACTAATTCTATATCCATTCAAGGATTTGACAATACAACAAAGCAACCACTTGGGATAATTACTTTACCTATTACAGTTGGGGTGGATACTTTGCAAACTCCTTTCCATGTCATGCCTTATGATCTTTCGTATAATCTTCTTTTAGGAAAACCATGGATTCATGAGATGAATGCAGTGCCTTCAACCCTTCATCTTATCATGAAATATGTCTATAACAATCACATTTATCAAGTTGAAATAGACCCCAAGCCTAAAAGTTTCTTGCACCTTGAAAAAGGAGCTACAAGTCCTCTGGAAACATTAATCCCAACATCTAACATAGATCCTCTTGAAATTGAACACAATGATGAAGAATCACCATCTAAATTATTTGGTGATGATTGGGGATCCTTAGAATTCACACCTTCATTTATGGGGAAATACATAATCACACAAAACAAAGATGAGAAACACGAACAAGAAACCATCATGTCTACTCAAAATTCCAAACAATCTTCTCAAACATCTCTCTCTTCTACTTTGGAGGAAAATGCAACATACACAACCAATTTTGATGAGATAGATTATCAATCCCTGCTGACTTTGACAAAAATTGATAGAATTTATGGGAAAGGCTATGAACTTGTGAAACAATTAGGATATATTGGAAAAGGATGTGGAAAAAATGAACAAGGCATTCATGTTCCTATCAAACCTAATACACAAGAGACAAAAACCAGATTGGGATATTATTTTTCTAAAATGAAAAAAACTACTCAACGACCATCTTTAAACATCGACACTATTACATGTCAACCAAAACACCAAATCACAATAAAAAATCCTAACTTACTTGATGTGAACTTACCACCGTCATGGCAGTACATTGATAGTGATGAAACTTTGAAACAAATGTTAGGATTTTATGATAACGCATCCTCTACTGCCCATATGAAACGGGTTAATTGTGATACAATCATTACCAAAAAAATGATAGTGATATCATTGAAGAGTCTCATGAGTCTAAGGTTCCTAGATCCAATGCACTCCCCTTAGGAGATACAATTGATGTTCCAATGGACATTGACGATATAGGAAAAGTTATTAAGATTGGGAAGTGCCTTGATGATGAAGAACAAGAAGACACTACAACTTTACTTCACGATTTTCATGAGATTTTTGCTTGGAAATATTCTGATATGCCTAGAATTGACCAGAAAACTGTGACACCCAGCATTGTCCTTGTTGAAAATGCTAAACCCGTTCATCAAAAGATACAAAAAATGCATCCTAGCATAGCCTTGCATGTTAAAGTAAATCTTGAAAAAGTCCTTGATGCAGGATTTATTCGACCTATTGATTATTCTCCTTGGATCTCAAACATTGTCGCAGTTGCAAAACTCGATAATCATATTAGGATATGTATGGATTTTTGTGACTTGAATAAAGCTTCCTTAAAAGATGACTTTCTACTTCCTAATATTGGCATGATTGTGGATTCAACTGTTGGACATGCTTTGTTGTCATTCATGGATGGATTTTTTGGTTATAATCAAATCCTTATTAACCCTCAAGATCAATACAAAACTACCTTTACAACTGTTTGGGGAAAATTTTGTTGGGTTGTGAGGCTCTTCAGTCTAAAGAATGCTAGCACAACTTATCAACATGCAATGACATTAATCTTTCATGATTACATTTACAAAATTCTGGAAGATTATGTTGATGATATCTTAGCTAAATATTTAACATGACAAGACAATGTAAATGTTCTTCACAAAAAATTTGAACGAATTCGTAAATACAACATGCAATTAAATCCGAAAAAGTGTGTCTTTGGTGTAGATAGTGGAAAACTTTTGGAGTTTGTCATATCTCACAGAGGCATTTTGGTGGATACAAAGAAAATTGATGCAATCATTAACATGCCACCTCCTAGGAACATTTCTCAGTTGCACACATTACAAGGTTGAATTCAAGCTATCCGTCATTTTGTTGCATCTTTAGCCGATTGCACATTACCTTTCACGCATCTCCTTAAAAAGGGTGTACACTTTGATTGGGATGAGGATTGTAAACATGCTTTTGAAAGTTTAAAAGACTACCTTGCAACTCCACCTGTCTTACAACCTGTTGGGCCAAGCAGACCATTTATCTTGTACATCGCCACATCTTCCCATGCTCTTGCAACATTTTTAGCTCAACAAGAGGATAATGGATTTATTACATCAGTCAAACCTTAATTGATTATGAAACTTGATATTCACCAATTGAAAAAAAATGCTTGGCTCTTGTATTCGCTACTAGTAATTTGCAACATTACTTACTCAATGCTAAAGTACAAGCCATCACAAAATTTGATCCTCTTAAACATCTTTTCAAAAAAGCAGATCTATCTGGATGCTTAGCTAAATGGGTAATGTTGTTAACTGAGTTTGACCTTAAGTTTGTTTCCCAAAAAGCAATTAAACCTAACAAGCCTTAACCGATCACTTAGCTAATGCTCCTTCCCCCTTTGCTCTACCCAATCATGACTCTTTTCCTGATGATATTGTCTTAACTGCTAGCATTAAGCCATGGGAACTGTATTTTGATGGATCTAAGTGTCAAATAGGTTCCGGTGCTGGAGTGGTATTGCTTCCACCCAATGGAAAACTTTTTCCCTTGACCTATCGATTAAGTTTCCTATGCACAGATAACATAGTTGAGTATGAGGCATTGATCGCAAGTTTGTGAGTTGCTTTATAAATGCATGTTACACATATCAAAATCTTTAGTGATTCACAATTGGTTATAAAATAAATCAATGGTACATATCAAACAAAACATGACAAGTTACCAAAATACAAGGATCTTATAATGAAATTGCTAGAGAAGTTTGAATCATTCACCATTGATAACATCTCATGAAAAGACAATCGACATGCGGATGCAATGGCAAGTGCAACTTCTCTTATATCCCCACACGATCCTTCCACACATTTTACCTTTTTTATCCATCCCATCATGAAACCTTCAATTGATACTCTGCTAGAAGACCTTTTGGTAATAATTCAAGATGCCTCATGTGAATGGTATGATACAATATACAACTATTTAAAAGACGTACCATTCTCGAACCTACTATAACAAATACTCAAAAATGTTTACGCAAACTCGCAACTAAATATGTGATCCTTGCAAATGCATTGTATAGAAGATCTTTGAATGGTCTCTTATTACAATGACTTAAAGATTCTAAAATCCCTTTAGCGCTTGAACAGGCTCATGTTGGTGCTTGTGGAAGTCATTTTGGAGGTCAGTTGTTAGTGCAAAAACTTATCCATATGGGTTATTATTGGAGACATATGGAGAAGGATTGCTTCACTTACATTAAATGATGTCACAAATGCCAATAACATAACAATTTGATCCATTCTCCTGCTACTGAGCTTTGTTCCCAAGTTCCCATTTGGTCATTTTTAGTATGGGGGTTGGATTTTATTGGAAAATTTTCACCTCCTACTAGACATACGTTTATCATAACCGCAACGAACTATTTCACGAAATGGGTGAAAGCTATTCCTCTCCATTATATAAATGTTAAAGCAATTTGTTGCTTCATATTGGAGCACATAATTTCTCACTTTGGGCCCCCTTCCGCAATCATTTCAGACAACAGAACACCATTCAAGAATAAAAAAGTTCAGGAATTTCTCGAAACATTCAACATTTAACATTTCTTTTCCACACCGTATTATCCACAATCCAATGTACAAGCTGAAAATACTAATAATATTCTCAAACGAATCTTCAAAAAAACTATCAACAGGCATCATAAATATTGGCATACGCAACTATCTTATGCGCTTTGGGCTTATAGAACAAATTTTAGATCATCCATGGGAACTACACCTTATAACCTTGTTTATGGCACCGATGCAATCATGCCCTTGGAGTTAGAAATTCCTACATTGTGAATTGATCTCCAAGACCTTATTGATGATGACACCTCTAAAAATAAATAGTTATACCAATTTGAGATGCTCCACGAACAACGCATTAATGCTCTCAAACATCTCCAAGCTCACATCAAACAATTACAATGCAAAAACAGTATACACATCATCCCTTGATCATTTTGTAAGGAGAGATCTTGTTCTTATTGAAAATCAATGCTATACTAGTGTTGACAATGAAGATAAAGATAAATTCAGCCCTAATTGGTTAGGACCTTACATAGTTGATACCAATTATGGGTCTAGTGCTTATGTCTTAACACAACTTGACAGAACACCCCTTAAGGAACCTATTAATGCCATGAATTTTTGTTGGTATTATCTATGACCTCTTTGAATAGTATGGTTGATACAATACTGTTGTTTAAATTTATTTGATGTAATAACTTTCACATTGCTTCGTTCTTGACAAATAATCTTGTGTTTGTCTTGAACACTAAGGTAATTATTTAAGTCCATTTTATAATTGCTTTAGGATTCATACTATTCACCTCCATGTTATGTTAAGTTAGATCCTTATACGAGTTATAGGTGTATTTAATTTAACATATTATTTTCTAATTACCAATGTTGTATCTACAATAAAACTGAAATATGCTTTAAACTAGATCACATTAATCATATTAAATCATGTACACATTAATTAAATACTTTTATCATAAGTCATTTAATTAATCACTTTGCATTTAACCATTCACACAAAGAGACACATCATCATAACACCAAATGTGCATGTCTATATATATATATATATAAAAGCTTTATATACATCTCAGTATTATATACAAAGTCATAAAGGTCTATGAGAACTAGAACCCTCAAGCTCTGGTGCTGATGAGCCAGTCCCTAGATATTGTGAGATGGTCATGTGTGACCATGACCATGAACTGCCGAATATGAGTGTGAACTCTAGACCCTGCACTCGACCAACGACCACAAGCCTCTCCTCTACCATCTGATCCCTCTCTGCTCATGTCTATGCTAGCTTTGCATGCAGTCTCTCAACCTCTATTGAGGTCTATGATGTATGTACTACACTCTCATCTCAATGGAGTTGTCTCCTCACACTCTCATATGCTGCTCGTAACCTTGTGAAAGGTCTAAGCAACTCTGGCTCCTCCTCTATGATCGGTGTGGGCACGTATTTAGGATTCATCTCCTCCTTGTTGATGTATGTATCTCTGTGATATCCTAACGACAGAACTCTCACTAGTATCTCCTCACTCTTGCAAGATAAACAATGTACACAATCAATAATCATCATCATGATATATGTATATATATAAACAAAGCATAAAATACTAAAGTACATGCGTAAAATCAAATATCATCACCTATGTCTCTAGTTGGATGAGGGATGTCAACCTCATCCTCTCTAGGGGACATGGAGGATGTGCTAGCCTCTCTCTAACTCTGGGTATCAATATCTATTGTAGCTACTACACGAGATCTGGTCCTGTAGGTGTGTGAGGACTCTCCATACTGGTATTGATCCTCAATAGCTACCTCATCACCCTCCCCTAGGGGTGGCTCCTCCTCATAATAATCATCCTCCTCATAATCCTCCTCCTCCTCCTCTCCTCCATCCTGGTCCTCATAATTAGGATTGGATTTGACTGGTACTCATCATCAATCACATCTATAAAAATATTTTCTAGCCTATACCGTACCTCCTCTGCTCTATCCTTCAGCTCATCTCCCTCATCTAGTGTTGGTCCTGCATCACCTATAGGTAAATCCATGGGGAACACAGGAGCTGGTCATACATATGACCACCACTCCTCATGCTCATTTGTGTTGTCAGCATCATTAGCATTGGATGTCGGTGGTTGATCATGATCTGAATCACTGGAATCACTCTCACGAACATGATCTATAGTCAATCAAATAGTATCACCTCACCTTAGAGCACTCTACACTAATCATCTAATGGAGGGGCATACCCTCAGTGGTGTCTACACCTATCCAAACTATCTCATGACTCACCCATAGTAGAAGGGTTGTACAACATAGTCATGTCTCCCAGCTAGATACCTATCCATCTGCATCCTCCTTAGCTTTCCTGTGGGATCTTCCCACTGTAGAGTGAGGAGATAGGGTCTCCATAAGATCTCATCCTCCTCAAGCCAATCAAACCTCACCCTCCAAAAGTGTAAATCCCCATACTGCCACAAGTGTCACAAAGGATAGCTGAATGCTTGTAGATATCCTGCAGCTATAGCATAAGGGAATCCAACATGCCTGGTGCACATCATATGCTTGAGCCACCACACCTACAGAAGCATACAATGTACCATACTATTGATCTCTCAAAATACAAAACAACCAAGATCATAATATAAGTGTGCTAAAATGCAGCAACCCCAAGCATAGACTTCCCTCTACTCATACATCCCCCGTATCAAGTGTACCAGTCCCCCATCTAAGTGCATTGCTCATCCATCTGGATTGAGAACTAGAGCCACTATGTGCATCATAATCTATCGAACAATAGGAGCTCATGAATATAATAGCATGGGAAGCTTGATCCACACTCTAACCCACTCATCATGAATAGGTCCACCTAAGCAATACTCCATGTCCCTCTTCTTCTCACAAAATGACCGATCCCCTTGAAAGTATACCTACTCTCCCTAGATGGGAACTCAGAGAATGTGATGTACATCCTCAAGTGTGATGGTCATCTCCTCAATAGGAAGATGAAAGGTACAAGTATTCGCATGCCAACACTTGCACAGGGCCATAAGCATCGCGTCATGGTATCTCATAGGTGGCATAAGATATGCCCAATAGATACCCACTAAATGTAAATGCTTTGTCTCTGTTGCTGATAGTGTTGGAGCATGATCTCTAAGAAATGTGAGTTGTCTTCCCCCTAGCCACTATCAAGATTGGGTAGGGACCTATCAAAATCATAACAAAATGCTCTAAAATTCATCTAAATTTATCTTGCAAGTGTCCTAAAGTCAATCTAGTGTGATTTTATGATGGCCGTAGACACTTTAGAACCCTTTTAGGACATTTTGCAAAGAAACAAGACTCTTCACAAAGAAATGGGACCCTTTGCAAAAAAATGGGACACTTTGCGAACAAAAGGGACATCTGCGAATGAATGGGACACTTTAAGAAAAAAGAAGACACTTTGCAAAAAAAATTCCAAGATCCTAAATTAACCCATAAATGCATTAAAAATCATTAAATTATTATAAAATCACAAGGCTAAAGTTGCATAATCAACTCACCACGTGCCACCTACTCATGAAGATCATCTAATCATGTATGCTCAACATTTTCTTCTCTCACTCATCACTCTCAAGCTACAAGAAGGTAAAATGAATAGTGCACGACACATTACTTTCTTCTACTTCTTTTAATCCACTTTCATCTATTTTTACTATTACGCATTAACATAGGGTTATTATCTTTTAAGAATTCATAAAGTATATCTTCTTCAAATCAACATAATGGGAGCTAGGGTAATCCATTTTCGATGCCATTTGATGCATTGGAATTGTGATTCCACATCTGATGTCATCATTCATCTATCGTTATGAGGCATGGTACTTAGAAATTCCCTACAATATAATGGCTCTTATTTGACGTGGCTAGATTGCTACCTTAATTCTACCTCCGTAAAGCAAGCGGAATCAAGGGGGGGCATACACCTACCCTAGAATTGGATCCCTAGGAGTGAGATAAAAGTATTTTTGGAAAATTAACAAATGTTTGTTGTAGGATGCAGTTCCTAATGTTGTGGTTGTGCAAAAAACTACATTGGTGGCTTTATTCTCCTGTCTTTTGAATGAGTATCCTTTTATGTAATAAAGTGCATCATTTAAAGTTTGTTAGCTTAAATATGCACGTAGTCATATGGGCACTAAAGTGGGGGCTAAATGTGCCATAGAAAATTGGAACCTCTTGAGAAAAGAGACAATTTCATGCATAATTAGACCCACTTTTGAGTCCTTTCACATCATTTATCCTTCAAAATAACATTTATAGGCCCCTCAAACCCATTATTTTTTATCTAGAGGCCTGTTTCACCTAAGAAATCACCTAAAACCTGACAAACAACACTTAATTCTTTCATATCCCGAAAACCCGCCTTAAAAAATCAGTAGTGGGCCCCATTCGCCACCTTGGAAAAATGATTCCCCTCTGGTGGGACCCATTTGCCAAGGGTGGCAAATGAGTCCCTTTTGAGGGAAAATTCAATTTTGAGCAGGAATTTAACTAAATCAACTTAAATTTCAAGTGAATGTCAGCCTCTTAGGTCTAAATAACAGGGAAATTAGGTGTTGTTTCCTATAAATACTCATTTTAAATCATTTCACACATCTTTTTAATAGTCATTTGACAAAAGCAGTTTCAAAATTCAAGTCTTCTACAACAAGTCTCATAAGCAAAAGTTGAAGTTTTAGGGCAGCAAACTAGGGTTTTTGTAGGTCTTGAAGTTCACTCTTTAGATCAAGGTTCAACATTGCAAAGGGTTCATGATGGATGCCTATGGTGAATCATGAAGAAATCTAGGTTGAGGAGATGCAACTAACCATCAAATCACACCTAAATTCTTGGTTTCAAAGTGATTCCATCTTCCATTTTCACTCTATCTTCAGATTAAGGTTTGCATTTTGTCTACTTTTCATTTTCACGTCATTTCATTTCCATTTTTTATGTGTTGTAGAGTTTCTAGGGTTGATATCTTGTATCACACAAATCATATTTACATTTCTTATTCTAGCACAATGGAATAGGGATTTTGTCATATTTCAGACTTTCCTAGTCTTTAACACATCTAAGGCTAGGGTTTTATGCATATTTTCTCCATTCAAGGTTTAATTACCCAACTAGGGGTTTGACCAAGGAAAATCCCCCATTAGACAAACAATTTTAAACTATTTTGTAGGAATTTTTTGAGATCCCGACTCAAGTTTCCATCAAAAATTGATGTACAAGTGTCAAGGTGCAGAACAAAGATTTGAAGTTGCAGAAATTTAAAAGTGGATTGATTCACCATACATGATGAATGAGTCCCTCCTAAGATGCAATTTTGAGTTAGATGTAGATCCTAGTTCCCGGTTGACAAAAAATAGCTTTTGTGCAGAAAAACCCAGACCTAGGACTAATTCACCCAAGGTGGTGAATGAGTCCCAGTCAGGTCAAAATTAGAATTTATCAATTTTTCAATTTTTTCTCCAGTCTCCTTCAGTTTCCCAGGTGCACACATTCTGAAGAAAAATTTTCTATTTGTTTTAATTTGCATTCTTGTTCATTCTTTTAATTTTTTTGCAAACAACACTATGTTTTCAAACATTTCATGAATCTTAGGTTTTGCATACATAATCAGTCATATAGATCACTTAATTGCACTTAGTTCAACTAACATCATACATTGTATAATTTGAGTGAACCTAGCTAGATCTTTTGGCCCTACTTTCTCCTTTTAGGTGAAAAACCCTAGAAGTGTTAGAAAGGTCTAGGGTGCCAAAAATCTACGGTTCAAAAACTGACTGAGAAAATAGTAAACATGATTGTTAATTAATTTTAGTATATACAAGGGGAGGATAAGAGGATTGTGGCATGAATGGATTCATTCCATACCTTAAAAAAATGGTATACACCAGAAATTGTGAAAGATGATGGTCAAGTAAAAGACTTGGATGAATGGAAGAAGGAATTTGGTTAGGTTATTCATGTGTTTAACCCATGTTCAGGGGGATAGTAACACTGGTCTTCACAGGATCAATTTGATCATGGATGGATTGATTTCTCTTGATGCTAGATATCTAAAATTTGTCAATGATACAAAGGCACTACTAGATAGTCGATGGCAGACACATCTTGCAAACATACCAAAGATCCAAGAATATCAGTGGCTATCAAATTTTATGGTGTATCAATGAGAAGAGAAGTATTTGGCTTTAGATGAGTAGATCGCTAAGGAAAGGGTATTTGGATGTCTATCATGGAGAGGAAAGCTTTTCCAGATCAATGATCATAGGCTTTCTACGCTGATTAAAGGAAACATACATCTAAAGTGTCTTAAGCCTTGTTATTTCTTCAATTATGCAAATTAATTAGTTGTTAGTAAAATAAGTAGTTTTGAAGGGTCATCTATTTTTGTAAAAGGCTTGAAGCTTGTTGATTCCTATATAAATAGGAAACCAAGGCCAATTCTGAGAGGATCATCATATCATATTCCATTTTCATTTATGTTATAGTAGGCATTAGTAAGAAGATAGATTGCACATTCCACCCATCCATATCATATCAAAGGATTCTACTATAAATGTATATATATTGAAACAACATAATGGAGAAGATTGCTCATAATTGGTAATCTATTTTGGTGTTCAATTGTTGTGTTAAATTTCATGCTTATCTATTACTGTGTTGTCTCGAAAGTGGTTTCTTCAAGTTATTTAAATTAATAAGATGGGCACATTTGTTGTTACTATGTGATTATTTTGAGCTTATGAATGAAATAGAACATCTTATTATCAGAGATTCTCCATGACTGTGTTATCATTCTGTATTTTTTCTTATGTTTTCCATAATTATTTCTTCTTATATTTGAATGAATAAGAAACCAAGGCCAATTTTGAGAGGATCATCATATCATATTCCATTTTTATTTCCGTTATAGTAGGCATTAGTAAGAAGATAGATTGCATATTCCACCCATCCATATCATATCAAAGACTTCTACTATAAATGTATATATATTTGAAACAACATAATGGAGAAGATTGCTCATAATTGGTAATCTATTTTGGTGTTCAATTTTTGTGTTAAATTTCATGCTTATCTATTACTATGTTATCTTCAAAGTGGTTTCTTCAAGTTATTTAAGTTCATAATATTTATTAGGGCACATTTGTTGTTACTATGTGATTATTTTAAGCTTATGAATGAAATAGAACATCTTATTATCATATATTCTCCATGACTGTTATCATTCTGTATTTTTTCTTATGTTTTCCATACTCATTTCTTCTTATATTTGAATGAATATTAGTTATTGAGCCTCAATATTGTGCTTATGTGAATGAATATGTTGATATAGTAAAGCATTTACTATAGATGTTTTCAGTTACATGTTCAATATTATGTTCAACATAAAAATGGAAACTATTTGAAAATAATAAAGTTAACAAAGTTGCTTATTTAAATAATTATGAGTTATGTGCATTAATATTTTATTAACTTTTGTGTCTTCACGGACATATGTTGATACAAAATGAATGGAAGAAGCATCCAATTAATCATAATTTTTTCTTCCAACAATTCATACCAAAGATTGAACAATTTAAGGATATTGAAATAGGTAAATTTGTATCGACATAAATAATATTACTGAAGCATTTCAAATTTTTGGCCATAAGAATCATCCTTTTTTAAACATGGACTGCAAATAATTCTAAAAATTTAAAAGTCTTGGTCATTAACATTATTTTCTACTACAATGTCATCCACTGTATCATTGTCAATGTTTATATGCTCTTTCAAGTATTTAATATTATCCTCATCCTCATCTTAACCTACATCATCTTCATCATCATTGAAATTTGACTATACACCATCTATATTGTTAGCAAATGTATTTGGATCATCATTTTCTATACCATCCATATTGTTGTCTTCCATAGCATCATCTAACTCTAGATTATTGTCCTCTTGTGCCTGAACATAACCATCTTCAACATCATCATGGATGTCAATTTCTTCAATGTTCTCTGATCCATCTCTCTCATTTTGTTCTCCATCATTGTTTTGCACAGTATCCACTAATGTTTTGTCAAATACATGCCTCAATCTTGGATCATAATGTATGAAAAACATCCATTTCAGGTCCAAAATATCTTCATAGTAAAATACCTACACATGAACAAAATACATATATTAGATGTATGTTATAACAATTTTATTGATTAATAAACACGTATATATTCGCAATAAACTATGAATTAATAGATTAATGATCACTATCGCTTCTTGTTTGAGTTAAATAAATACTTTCCCACAATGAATTGGTAGAACATAAGGCTCCTTATCCTCCCGTAGGATGCATGAGGAATCTATAGAAAACAATCCACTATGGGTATCATGTCTTTGTGTCCTCTCAAATGCTTCATACCATCTACACTTAAAAATACAACATTTAAAAGAGCGGTTATCCAACTCAATAATTTCTTGTATTTTCCCAACATATTGTAGATTCCCTTCAATTATATTCTTATCTTTTGAGCTTGATCGATTGGATTGCTTGAAGTTAACCATGATGCCACAATCAAAGGATTGTCTCTTTACATCTACACTTTCTACACGATAATGTCAACCATATGCCCACATTGTTGGATATTTCCTTACATGCGAAGGACCATTTATTTCAGTGAAAACAAATATAATGATGAATATTTAAATAGTTAATAGTGTAAAAATTGTAAGGAAACAACATTTTGTAAAATTCCAATTGTACCTTTCTTTCACATCCTCTAGACATGTTGATTTCATCTTCTGTTATGTCTAAATCTAAACCTGCATCTTCTATTTGATTTTGAATTTGTTCAGTAACCCATTCTAGTGTGCAATATTTTCCCCATTCCCCAAGTAGATTAGTGGGAAGTGGAGTATTCTTTGGGTTGGATCTCTTAAACTATCTCCTTGATTCTAACACTTCTCTCTTTTTATCATACAAATCAATCCATTTGTTCATAAAGTCCATGTGGTATAGAATGAACTTGTCGAGTATAGAACTTTCATCTACACCTATTACATGTCAACATGTTTATTTCAAAATCCAAATGTCATGCTATTAATTTGACAAATAAATTACAGAGTAAATTAATGATTGCAAGAAAAACCACACTGATCATGAATTTACTTACTAATTTCTACTTCAACACCATTAGATTGTGGTTTTTCTCAATCAATAATATTTGATGCTCATTCTTCATCCTAGATGCGTGGCTCATCTTCAAAATCCTTACCAAGGAATTCACATAAGAATAAAAATGCTTCATTCAATACATACCCTTCAGTCATGCAACCCTCTAGATGTGCCTTTTGTTAGACATATCTTTTAAGAGTTTTCATATACCTCTCAAATAAAAACATCCACCTCATTGATACGACACCCACCAATTCAATTTCATCGACTAGGTGTATAAGTAAATGGACTTGTAGGTCCATGAAACTTGTAGGGAGCTCCTTCTCAAATACACATACAATTTCTGCAATTTCCTTCTTCCACTTTGGCACTTCAAATTCGTGGATCTCCTTGGAGGTCACCAACCTAATATAAGAATAGTAAATTAGTATGAACCTTTAGTCATAAATTAAAATGAAATATAATATCTCTATGTCTCTCACACATGAAAATTTCATATAACCACATACCTTGTAAATGTTGACAATCGACTTATGGCATTCCTTAAGTCAACTATAAGACAAGAATCCCCCCTAATTGCCAATGGCACGATATGCTATCAAACACATTTATGAAAAGGTCATTAATATTTTTTTCTCACACAAAAAAATATCAAAATATATTTAGTACTTAATCAATGTTACCAGTAAATGTTAAATGATGATATATAATACCTTCATTAAATTATGAAAATTATGTGTTTTAAATCCTATGATATGTCCATCAACTGTAAAAGATTTATCCAATGATGACCCATAGCCAGTAGGTGTCCTTATTGAACGCATGACATTTTTTAGTTGGTCTAGCTCTTTTTTTTCCAAAATCTATGGAGCTTTTGCATATGTTCCATTTTCCCTACTTGGCCACAAATGTTTTCTATCAAATTTGGTACGTGAAAGAGCAATATCTCTCCTCGAAGACAAGGTGTCCTCTTATCCTAATATATGTTGAAATATAGAATCTGGGACATTTTTGAAGATGTGCATAGGATCTAATAGGCGAAATATTAATAGATCCTTCTAGTAAGGGAGCTCATAAAATATGGATTTCCTTTTCATTCCTTTTGGAATATGAACTAAAACTTGTTTTGGTTCTTCAATTGAATCACCCCGATAAAAAAATCCCTCCCAAGCTTTCAATTTAGCATCTTCATACTTCTTAAGCCAATCACCTAGACCCATAATCATGGGAGAGCCTCTACTTTCAAAATTTCCATCAAATTGATTCTTTTAATGACTTCTAAACCTATGATCTAGTGGTAGAAAAACCTTGTTTCTTGCGTAAATAAATTTATGTAGATCTTTAGAATACCACCCTTGAAATTGTTTTGCACATCTTGGACATGAAAATATCCCCTTTGTTTGAAGCCTTTCAATTCAACAAGTAATGTTAATAACATCAAAAAAATAATATAAAACTAAGTATGAAAGTTGGGATGAAAATAAATTATGAGTGTAAATACGTAAATATTTTCTTACCAAAACAAACACCAAGTCTTGGTAAATCATGAATAGTCCAACATAGCACATCATACAACATGAAGGACCTATTTGATGGAGGACATGATATGTCATACATTCTTATGCCTTTCCATAGCAGTTACATCTCATCAATAAAAGGCGCAAGATAAACACCCATGTTTTTAACTTGATGTTTTCCTGGAACAATAAGAGTCTACATAAGGTGCTCCTTTCTAACACTCATCCATGGGGGAATATTGATACTATCAATCCGACTGGCCAAACACTATAATTTGAGCTCAGGAAAGAGAATGGGAACACTCCATCAATTGCAAGACCAAACCTGATACTACGGGGTTCATCTTTGAATTTTCTTGGCCATTTTTCCTCTATGTGTATCATTGCTTTGGAGTCAGCGAGAATTCACATGAATCCATCTTTACTCCTATTCTTTGCATTCTAGTCCATCAATTGTGCAAGTGACTTTCAACGAAACATTCATTGAAGTCTAGGTATAATTGGCATGTGACATAAAACCTTCTTTGGAACTGTAGGACCTTGTACATCTATATGATATCTCTTCTCTTTACATACAGGGAATTATACCTTGTTTTGATATTCATCTCTATATAAAATGCAATAATTTTTACATGAATGAATTTTCTTTTGTTCAATCCCCAACTCAACCAACAACAGGTGTGCCTCTGTGCAAGTTGATGGCAACACATTCTTTTCAGTGAATATTTAAGTTTTTAGTGCCCCGTAAGATTTCCAGAGATTAAATCAATTGAATGTTTGACTTATGATGAACATGTTTGATATTTTAATCTATACTAGGACTATTTATATACAATATATGGTTTTAAAATCCCCTTAAAGAAATATAAATGAATTCAATGAATGTTTATGAATTGTGTACACCAATTGACAACGCAAAGTAAGAAATAGATTTCAATTCACTTCAGTAGAGTAGTGAATCCTTTGTCTGACCAACCAAATAGTGACTTGATTTCTAATAATATTAATGTGCATTCCAGTTGTGAGGTTCTACTTGCACCCAACTTGATCACAGGCTAGTGTCTTTGTTGCTTTCTTGATGGAGTCTTTCAAGTTGTTATCATCAACATTATGTTGGTGGTAATTACCCCTGCTATCATTATTACTATCAGCCATATGATCATTATTGGCATCATTGTTTTCATCCCCAAAGAAACCTATAAGCATTGCATTCAATCCTTCTTCATGCACTGCATTTTCCCTATCATGATCATCATCATTAAAGCTAGGTGGCATATCATTAGCGTATGCATATCTCATCAGCTCTTCAAATTTCTCAAGTGGTAGTAATCTCTTCAAACTTTCTCTTTTTTTCCCTAGTATTGTTTGAAGGATGGTTTGGATCATCCCGTCCAAATCTTAATAACCCAGTTGGATCATGGGTATTAGTATGTGTTTCATCAACATCTTCTACCTATAAATGAACACAAGCATTATTTAATTTTTTCCAACAATTCAATAAATCATAAATGTATCAATTTCAAAGAAATATAATCAAATATGGCTTAAAAAATATAAATATAAATTGTATGAACATATATACATCAATTGAATAATGGAACATTATTTTATAGATTACCTTTTTTATATAATATTTTAAATAAAACACAATTTTGACTTGACATAGTTTATAAAACATCATTCAATACTCATTTATTATTCTTTGGTTTTCTGCCCTTAAGAACATCCTTAGGGAGACCTTGTTCTTCCCTTTTCTTTTGCACAGGAGTGCGTTTTAAGAAGGGGTAATCAATCAATAACTCATCCCCAATGGTAAGGTCCTTAATAGCCTCAACCATTATCAATCTATCAACCTCTCTTTCCATATCTCCATCTTTATCATTTATAACCTCAACAAATTGACAATTCAGTCTTACATTAGGGTCCCTTCCCTTACTACTATTTATAAATCCTGCAATATTTTTGTGTGTGTATGCACATCCATCTATATACATAAGATGACCTCTATTAATTTCCTTTCCACTTTCCAATTGGAGATGATGTATATACATATTCAAATTTAGACCATATGTTGACTATTGGTGTAATTAATATTTAATTACACTTTACATAAGTTTACTTAGGTAATTATTCAATTCCTAGGTTAATTAGTTGGCATCCTTATCTTGTTGAGCTATCTTGTTGCTCAAGATAAGATTAGGGTTATGCATCTTTTCTTTTATAAAGAAAATCATATCTTGTAATTATTGAATTCTCGAATAATAATGTTGCACATCTTTTTGCAATAGTTTCTTCTTTTTTTATTTTCTCTTCTGTGGAAGGTCTTTTCGATTTGCAAATCTGATCTTGGTTTCTAACATGGTATCGGAGCCTTGATTTGTGGCCCCTTCTCAAATTTTTAAGAAAATCATCGTAGGGTTCGTTCAGGATTCCTCAAGGGTTTCATGCCTTGAGTTTATTTATGAAGTATTTTGGATCAGATCTAGGCACTCTATTGAATCCAGAGCTGCCGGAACAGTCAGTTTTTCCTTTCGTTTCATCGAAAAAGGCCTTCGTTTGTCAGATCTATGAGGATTTGAAGTTTATGCGGGTTTCCAGATCCAATGCATACCTGAAATTTTGGAGCATTTTCAGCCCAAACGGACCTCACCATCACATTCAGAGTGCCCAAAAACCCCAAAATTGACTGTCAAATCGTCAAAATCGGACACAGTGACTCTGGTAGGTAAAAAAAATTCATTTATGGGTCGTACAGACTGGTACGGCACACAATTCAAGAAAAAAATTAAAAAAACCAGAGTTTATGGGCGCCGCCGTCAGTTAACCGCTAGTGGTTAATGCTAGGGGTTAGCCTAGCCGCCAAGCTTAACTCCAAACCCTTTTGGAGGAGTTTTGGTATTTTGGGCATAACTTTTGCATCCAAACTCAGATTTTCAAAAATGAGATATCGCCGGAAAGCTGGTTCCAAGAAATTTCCATTGGTGCTGTTAATTTTAGAGTATTTTACTATTTACCTGAATTTATTTCTGTTTTAAGTCAGATGTGTATTTTGGGCTTCCGAGCTCATAACTCTTTACCACGATATCCGTTTTTCGTCTTCTTTATGGCGTTGGAAAGGTATTGAGGAGATCTATCTTTTTTTTCATTCACTTTTTTTTGTATCTATCCCAATTTTTTCATTATTCCAGATTCATCCCGATGGGTGTTTTGGAGATTACTTGGATGTCTTTGCAGTTGAAAAATGAAACCTGAATATTTGCACTTCATTTCAGTACCACATCATGTTATTTTTTGTTTATGCATGTTTAGGATTCTCTCATTTTACAATCGTTGGGTTATTCTAATAAATGAACTGAGATAAAGTTCCATCAGGGGGGTTTCTTGCATAATAAATCTGATTAGAGTGTGCATGCACTTTGATCTCCATATCCATTTTGATTTGATGATAGCTCGCATGGGTCATTTGGTTTCCTAGTTTCTTTTGGCCACTTTTTTTGCTATAGCTTGACACATATTGGATTCATCAGTTCACACTTCAGTTGAGAGATTATGTTTCTTGATCCTCATTGGTTCAGATTCTTCTCAGTTTGAGGGCCATGGTTTTATGGTTAATGTTCCAAAGTCTATTTTTGGTACTCCTTCCCATGGAATATTTTTAGTCACAGTTTGGCATCAGCATCGAGATACACGAATTCCAGATTATGTCATCTCATCTACTATTGCTTCACAGACTCCAAGGTTGTTCCAGTTTGTGAGTTTTCCAGTGTTCCGTGGCATCAGGTCTGTTGTCACATTATCATGATTCCGCTTTTGGTTTCAGTTGTAGATAGAAGTATCTTTCCTTGCTTGTCAGATTGCGGTTCCAGTATTACTCCACAGTGTTCTTCCAGTGCTTCTTTGCAACAGTCATCTCATTGTAGGGGGGTTTTGTCCCACTAGGTTTTCCTTCTCTACCTCATCTTTTCATTTGTACATGAGTACCTGATCAGGCCTTGTTGTCGGGACTCATATTTGCATAATAATTTGATTCTCCCTAATTTTCACTTATGGGGGGTGTTGGTGTAATTAATATTTAATTACACTTTACATAAGTTTACTTAGGTAATTATTCAATTCCTAGGTTAATTAGTTATCCTTATCTTGTTGAGTTATCTTGTTGATCAAGATAAGATTAGGGTTATGCATCTTTGCTTTTATAAAGCAAATCATATCTTGTAATTATTGAATTCTCGAATAATAATGTTGTACATCTTTTTGTAATAGCTTCTACTTTTTTTATTTTCTCTTCTGTGGAAGGTCTTTTCAGTTTGCAAATCTGATCTTGGTTTCTAACACTGACATTCTAAGGTTATATTTTTCTAGCCTTCTCCATTCACCACTATAATATAATGGACCATAATATGGCATTAATCTCCTAGTGTTTTTTTCTGAATTATTTCTATGTTTAGATCCCACATGTACATTTTGGACAATAAAGAGGCCTAGATTCACTCCATCAATATTGGAGGATCATATCATGTAGTTGCATCCCCAAAATTGAAACACCTTGTACACTCTAGGTAGTTTTTGATCACTAGGCCAAGCATAATATAGTCGATGATCAAATGTCTCTTTGTAAATTGATCTCAAACTTCGGGGCAAGTCATTATCTCGATTACATTCATTCTCATAGGGTATGCAGTCCACCTTCTCCCTATCTTTAAGCAAATTTTGCATCTTTAAACTGGTTCTTGTTCTGTGACTTGTTTTCATCAATTCCTCATCTTTTGAGCTGGTATAATGGCACATATTTTTTTTAGATGTATCATCTGATAAATGATCATTTCCCTCTAGGATGGAAGTCAGTGATCTAGGAAACTTTAAACCAAGAAATTTATCTTGCAAGTATCCATTGAGAAAAAAATTATTTATTTAAATAATATAAAACAATGTTTAATTGAAGTACATGTTATTTATATCAAATTGGAAAATTATTTACCACAATTCCTATTGGATTTGACTTGATTTTAGGAGAACTGGAAGCTCATCATATATGTAATTTCTTTGTAAAATTTCTCGTTTGAATTGTTTCTTTCCACTACATACAAAACATCCACAAACAACAATTTTCTCAAAGTATTCATCCCATGTACTATAGTCTTGACCAACCTCTTGTTCAGTGCAATCATTTGTTGTGTCTGGAAGATCCATTGTCATATCCTCTTCCACCTACTATCGTCTAAGTGATTTAACAGTTTTAGGTCCACATCCATGTACATATATTCTTCTTTTGCTAGTTGAACACTTACGCTCTACCTTTTCTCCAATCTCCATCTAAAATAATCAACATGCATTAATTTATATCAAGATTGGATAATACACTATAAATTTCAATAATACTATGAAAAAAGATGGACGTATCACAAAATGCCATTAGATCATTTTTTCCTAAGTTAAGTCAAAATTTGAGTACTTCATGTCTCGCTTCATCTGTTTTGTCCTCATTTGATATGACACGATCGGTTGCCATGGCCTTGTCTCGCCTCTATAATACACAACATAGTAAATAATGTTTACTACACCAATTATATCATTTCAATGAATATGCTATCCAACACAAAACCTCACTTTAGTCATATATTTTCTCAAAGTATTCATCCCATGTACTATAGTCCTGACCAACCTCTTGTTCAATGCAATCATTTGTTGTTTTTGCATGATCTATCATATCCTTGAACACCCACTATTTTCTACATGATTTAATATTTTTAGGTCCACGTCCACATCCTCTTTTGCCAGTTGAATGCTCAGGCTCTGCATTTTCTCCAATCTCCATCTAAAATAATCAACAACATGCATTAATTTATGTCAAGATTGGATAATACATTATAAATTTCAATAATACTGTGAAAAAAGATGGTCGTATCAAAAAATTCCATCAGATCATTTTTTCCTAAGTTAAGTCAAAATTTGAGTACCTGATGTCTCGCTTCAGTCATTGTGTCCTCATTTGACATGACACAATATGTTGCCATGGCCTCGTCTCTCCCCTATAATACACAACATAGTAAATAATGTTTACTACACCAATTATATCATTTCAACAAATATGCTATCCAACACAAAACCTCACTTTAGACATATATTTCACACTTTAGATGACTCATCTAGTTGTATACTGTTCATTTCTAAGTTCACAAATCTAACCTCTATTAGTTTTGCACCCACAAAATTGACATGGGATAAGGAATAGATAAAATAGGGAACCATGATTTCTCTCTTGGTACATATGAAGATGAAGTCAATTTAGGATCAATTTATTTATCAATTTCCAAGAAAAATACACCATTTTGCATTGCTAGGCACTAAATTATGCGCACTTTGTGTTGCTTTTTGCATCCCAAATAGATTACATTTTTTTGGCTGGAAGGCGGTGCTAAATTAGGTGCACTTTGCTATGCCAACTATAGTGTCGACTACTAAATCAAGAACAAAAATTTAAAACTTCCCATATCAAGAAGGAAGAGATGACAAGAGAAAAAATTTGTGTGAAGGAAGAGAGGAGAAAAAAGGGAAAAACGACGTGAAGGAGAGCTACAAGTAAGTATATCATAAATTCAATTTAGTTTGCGACACCATAGGTAAGGTTACAAAAAAAAAAATTCATTACCACAAATATTTTTGTTTGGATTAAATGGAGAGGATTGTGAAGAAAGGGTTGTGAATATTGTTTTGTTTACACATGAATCTTTCAAGTCTCATGTGGAACTTGCAAAGGAGGAAGGAAAAATTGTAGACATTGCATTATTTCCTCCACATCCAAGAGCAGTGAACACATTTTTGAAACCCCAATTCCCCAATTCACTTATCATTCCCATCCCAAGCTTTCAATTTTAGGTTGGATTTCTCAGACCTTCCTTCCATAAAAAAGTAGTTAAGTTCTTTCAAGACAATTCATTAAACTGCATCTTCCCCACTACAGCCAAGTCTCGTGGGAACAAAGGTTAGTCAAGACAATACGAGGAGATATGGCTTTTGAGACGATAGTTGAATAATAGATCATTTCCTCAAATTTGTGAGACCTTCAGGCTTAAATTATCTATTACTAATTTTTGCAAGTATTCTTTTACAGAACAATGAGCTCATAGTTTTGAATTGATTGTGTGCACACATTCATTTTCTTTCAAATCAGCGGATGCAACTCGAGCATGGGACCTATCTATGTTAACTCTCAATAAAACCACACTTTGCACCTTTTTTATCCCCCAAAGATTACCATTCTATATAAGTGCACAAGCGTTGAATTTTTTACAATACATTTGTTTCATTTTGCATATATTTATATCCTTTCAAATATATTTATATTCTATACAAGTGTGCAAGAAATTGATTCATAGGAGTTTAAATCAAGAAAGAGAGTCATTCAAGGTAAAAAATTCATACCAAAAACTGGACGAAAACTTTCATACCTGAAAGTATGTACTTCATTTGCCTCCATAGACTGGACGAAAATAATTTTCCCTAGGTCGCCTCAAAATGTCAAGCAATAGAGGGAAGAGAACAAAGGGAGTAGACTCTAGCCACAATGAGGTAATTCATTGTCAATTTATAGATTTGTAAATATTTCCCTTGTTTCTTTCATTTTTACCTTTTAGTTTTTTATTGTTAAATTTAAAAGAAAAAATTGTATTATATATATATATATAGGGAAATGTGACTGACAAAGATAAAGAGGAATTGGCTTCCATATTAAGGGCAAATGCAGTGAAAAATTTAGATGATGTTTACTGGACAATGCTTGCGAGATACATAGAAAATTGATCTAGTGAAGACCCTCAAACATTGCAACCAAATCAACCGTGTCAAAGGGAATCAATTGATTCCCCAAGAATTCCTATATTGAGAAAAAGATCCAAGAGGAAATCAATAACAGTAAACTCTAAGAGCATAGAACATGGAGCAGAGGCTTCCACTGTCCCACCCACTCCTAGGACAAACTTCTTCCACCACACCAAGTTTTCATTCTTGCATTGGTACCTATAATACCAAGATATAATATGATGTGGTTTTAGGGGAAATCTAAATGACAAATGCTGGAAAAGGGTTTGTGAATAGATTGAAGGAATCATGTCTTCAATGGTTCAAAGACCATCTACATTTTCCATTCTCAAAGATACCCATACACCTGCAAAAAGCAGTTGCTAATGACATGGAGATTGAATTTGGCACAGGTTGGTCTGTGAAGAAGGTAAAGCTACGAATGTCTCAAAATTGCAAGAGATTTTGGTACAAGCAAACAAAGAAGATAAAAAAATCCCTCTCGAGCTAAGGCTTAAAAATAGGCCAATTGATGTAAGTGTCAAATTATGGAAAGATCTTGTAAAAGAATATGAGATGTCTAAAGCATGGAGGAAGTCCAGTGAGGAGAGTATGCAGGTATTTGAATTTTCTCATAAGATTATATCAAATTTACTAAACGATTTTTAAATTTTATTTGTGCATAGTTAAATTGAATTAGTATATGTTTCAGGACAAGGCCTCCAAGGCTAGGCTTCAAAAACTTTGTGCCACACATCACAGTGGCTAGAAAGTTTTACAAGCCTTGATCTATAAATTTGTAAGTATATTTAATATGTTAAATGTTTTTTTCTTAATTCCCTAAGAAAAATAAAATGATTATATATTAATTAGTTTAACTAGTCCATGTGCCATGTTTTGACATGAGGAGAAATATGGTCGGCATCCAAAGCAATTTGAATGGAAAAGTTACAAAGCAAAAAGTGGGTCGATTTTTTAATCTGGATGGAGAATGAGGTATCAATAGTTAACTTTCAATAACTTAGTTGGATATTATTGTGTTAATATGTCAATTTTCATTTCTTGTGTTGAGTTGTTTATTGATGCATAGGATGAGTTCTAAAGTGCTTCTTTGTTGGCCCTAAATCCCACTCAATTGTCCCATTATTTCATGTTGAGGAAAAAAATATTGTTTGCCTTAAAGGGTAGTGGGTGACATTCATGCCTTATGTTCATTGCATCTTTTAATTAATGACCATTATCTTTTAATATCTCTTAAGTGTCCTCATTTAAGTTATGAGTTGTATCATTTGAGTAACTTAGTCCCATGTTGATTTGATTTATCTTCTTTTCTCTCAAACATGGTATCTCAAGGAGTGCTTCCTTGAATTCATGTTTCCATTCTACTAAGTGATCCACATGCATCTTTTCCATCCTTCATCATGATGCAACCATTATTTTAACATGTAAGAATGTTTTGATGCATCTTGGTAGGCATCCTATAGATCTAACACATCCTTGTAGTCTACATCACTTGGCGTAGCTAACCAACCACTTAATTTTTCCATCTAATTTAAGAAAAGGAAGTAAATTCCTATCTTCCAAGTTAAAAAAACTCGATAAAAAAAGAAATCAGCAGTAAAAAACCTGCAACCTAATATGATCAACATAGAGAAGCATGTACTACTAGACTTCTTAACATTCAAAAGATAAATGGAATGTCATTAACACCAAATAGAGCTATCCAAAAAAGCTAACTAAAAACACAAACATGCTCCCGCACATAATGGCCTAATGGATGGTTTTTATAGAAGTCAAACTACCGAAGTAACAACACCGATCAAGTTAACATATATGCATCATTTGTATAAATAGATAAACCATTTATGTGCATGAATAAATAGTAGAAGGATGTAGATGAACTCAATTCATTTGAATTTATGCCTCTTGATAGACATTCGTCTTGAATCTCTAATATCAGGTGCACGAGACTTCCCTATAGCTTTTACCTTTCATCGCCACCTTTCCTCTTCATTGTCAGACTCATCTCCTTTTTCCTTATCTACATTTTTGGCTTCGACTTCTAATAAATCCCATGTTTTACCTTCCTCCCCTTCAGAATCTTCTTCCTCTTCTTTGTCTTCATCTAGCTCCACAAGAGATTCATCTTTTGAACCTTCCTCATCTGATTTTGATTCCTCTTCTACATTAGAGGGTTCATATCCTTGATCTGAATCTTCTGAATTATCAAAATTAGAATCACTAGCTTCCATATTCAAAAATTCCCAACCACCATCTTCAATAAATTTGTATGGATCAGCAGTAATAGTCTTCAAAATTGGTTGCCAGTTCAAGTTCATTCTACTTTCATAATACTTTATATCCATGGAGTTCAACCATTCCTTGATGCCATCAAGCAAAGATTAAGGAATGGCGTCAATGCGGAGTACTCTCGCTTGAAGTCTTTGAAAATAATATCCATATCAAATGCATTTCTCCCAAGTCCTACTCTCTCAAGGTTAACAATATCAATCTCACTAGTAGTGATTACTAAGAAAGGTAATTCCACCAACCCTATCAAAAATTTTATTGTAGGAACAATAAAAGTAAAGGCTTTGAAAGGAACTCCATGAAAACCAAGCTCTCTAAATGGTACATCAAAATCTAGTTCAAAATCTTTTAGATGAGGCTGCTCCCATAGCTCTCTTACTCGCTTGAAAAATCCTTGAAATTCTACATTGATATTATTTTTCCTATCCCTCTCTTGTTGTTCTTCCTCAATTTCATCAGGATCATACATTGACCTTCTTTCCCCTCTTAAAGTTTGGACCACATCCATTACCTCCACATAAAAATGGACATCCTTGGTCTTCATGGTTCCCACACCATGATAAGGTTATGCAAATGAAAATGAAGCAAAGTAATCATCTCCTTCTCCACTGGATGGAAAAATGCATGCTTAATGTTTTGATACATGATATCAGCTCTCTCTTCTACTCTAATGGTTGAATACCAAAATCCATTATGGTGGGTCTCCAAAGTTCCAGTCATCTTTCTTCCTCTTCCACCAAATGTTGGCCTGATCCACAAGTTTGCCATCCTAATTGCCTTTGTTTTTAAAGGCTAAAGTTTCTCCTGAGTCACCAGTGTAGCTCTCTCTACCTTTTTAGACTCTTTCACTACTACAAGGAATTAGCGCCTAATTGAATAACAATCTCAATCTCACTAATAGTGACTACTAAGAAAGTTAATTCCACCAACTCTACCAAATAGTTTACCGTAGGAACAAAAAAAGCAGGGGACTTGAAAGGAACTCCATGAAAACCAAGCTCTCTAAATGGTACATCAAACTCATTTCAAAATATTTTAGATGAGGTTGCTCCCATAGCTCTCTTACTCGCTTGCCAAATCCTTGAAACTCTGCATTGATTTTACTTTTCATGTCCCTCTCTTGTTGTTCTTCCTCAATTTCATCAAGATCATACATTGACCTTCTTGCCCCTCCTAAAGTTTGGACCACATACATTACCTCCACATAAAACTGGACATCCTTGGTCTTCTTGGTTCCCATGCCATCATAAGGTTATGAAAATGAAAATGAAGCAAAGTAATCATCTCCTTCTCCGTTGGCTGGAAGAATGCATACTTAATGTTTTGATACATGATATCAGCTCTCTCTTCTGCTCTCATGGTTGAATACCGAAATCCATTATGGTGGGCCTCTAGAGTTCCAGTCATCTTTCTTCCTCTTCCACCAAATTTTGGCCTAATTCAGAAGTCTTCCATCCTAATTGCCTTTGTTTTTGAAAGCTAAAGTTTCTCTTGAGTCACCAATGTAGCTCTCTCTACCTTTTTAAACTCTTTCATTGCTACAAGAAATTAGCACCTAATTGATTAACAATCTCAATCTCACTAATAATGATTACTAAGAAAGGTAATTCCACCAACTCTACCAAACAATTTACCATAGGAACAATCAAAGTAGGGGCTTTGAAAGGAACTCCATGAAAACCAAGCTCTCAAAATGGTATATCAAACTCTAGTTCAAAATATTTTAGATGAGGCTAATCCCATAGCTCTCTTACTCACGTGACAAATCCTTGAAGCTTTGCATTGATTTTATTTTTCATGTCCCTCTCTTGTTGTTCTTCCTTAATTTCATCAGGATCATAAATTGACCTTCTTGCCCCTCCTAAAGTTTGGACCACATCCATTACCTCCACATAAAACTGGACATCCTTGGTCTTCTTGGTTCCCATGCCATGATATGGTTATGCAAATGAAAATGAAGCAAAGTAATCATCTCCTTCTCTGTTAGCTGGAAGAATGCATGCTTAATGTTTTGACACATGATATCAGCTCTCTCTTCTACTCTCATGGTTGAAAATAGAAATCCATTATGGTGGACCTCCAGAGTTCCAGTCATCTTTCTTCCTCTTCCACCAAATGTTGGCCTAATCCACAAATCTTCCAGCCTAATTGCCTTTGTTTTTGAAAGTTGAAGTTTCTCCTGAGTCACCAATGTAGCTCTCTCTAACTTTTTAGACTCTTTTATTGCTATAGATCGTCTGTGGTAATTAATCATTTGTACCACATGTTTGATGTGCTTTGAATCCTTAGATGTAAAGGAAATTTCCTTAACATAAATAATGCTAGGGAATTTCAATGTTGGCATGTAGTTGGCATTAATGTTGGTGCCTAGAACATTGAAAATTATCCTTATATAAGAATTCCCTCCATCTTGTTGGCTTGTAATAATCTTGATGGTGGCTACATGAAATGGAACCATGATGCCATATATGGGTACCAGAACATCATTTTTCGTATCAACCTGAATCATGAGCTCTCTAGAAACAAGGATATATTCCATATTTTTGTATGAAACCATCTTAGTGGATGGCTTGGAAGAGCCATGTCCATCTCTTGTACCAATACCCCCTATAGACAATCTTCTTGCAGTCTCTTCATTCTTTTACAGAGGGTTGGAACTTAAGGTTATGTAATAGAATTTACAGTTGATAGTTAAATTGTATAACAAATTTTTTTTATGATCTTTACTAATGTTTTTTAGAATTGTTGCATGTTTTACATCATTGGAATCACATATTAGCTATAACTTTTTAAAAAATGTATTATGGTATGTGCACTTTGATATGATGTGATATGATTATGCTTTCATCTCATATGTTTCAATATTAGATATATAACAAAAAAATAAATAATTCCATGAAATAAATAATAACTTTTAATTTTTAATTTTTTTTTTTGTAAAACACAAGTCTTCCAAAAGATCAAGATGATCCTCATCATGATATAGATCTAGAAAATATTGGTTCTACCGATATAGATCACATGGCATATGATGATGATGACAAAGATACGGAAGATACCGAGGCTGATGACAATGATGATGAGGACGATGATGACAATGATGACGACGATTACGACGATGATCACGATGGTGGTGATGATGATGAGGCAATTGCTAGTAGTACCCAATGAAATTCATGATCATATAGACTGTGTCATGGATCATTGTTGATATATCGTTGTGATGATGATGATCACAATGGTGGTGATGCTGATGAGGCAATTGTTGGTAGTACCTAGTGACATTCATGATCATATAGACCGCATCATGGATCATTGTTGATATATCATTATGATGCCTATTTTCATGGTTACTATCATATGTATCATTTTCACGGCCTACAGTACCATATTATTGAGTTGTATCATATTGAAATTTATCATTTTTGTAAGGAAATCTAGTGGAGCACATCTAATGAAAACTCCAAATAGTAGTGCCTTCGGTAACTTTAATTCGATTAGGTTACCTCAAAGACATGAACAACTATGTCCTAATGCGGAAATAGACACAGTTTATTTCCCACATTGATCCATCTGAGAGAAACACATGTAAATTAAACAACAAGCATTAACAAATTCTACTACACAAACCAACAAACATGAAAGATGAAACAGAAAACTAGAACACAAAGATTTACGTGGGGAAAATCCTTTTGGATAAAAACCCCACACTCCAAAGATCAAGCCATTGTATTATTCATCAACAAAATGGTTACAATACAATTTCAGGCTCTTACCCTTTTTAGATATTACATCTTGTTCATTCTGGATACAACTAGTAGCAATAGATATCCCTATACAGTTTCTGATCACCCTCTCAAACTAAACAATCAACAATCTTCGCACTATTACAATATCATTACATATACAGTGCAGATCAACTTAAGAGAAATCAGAAACATGCTTCTTGATCAGGAGCTCTCTCTTCTCCTCTATTTAGGCCTCAAGGCCCTTGGCTATACAGCCAGCCTCTCGACCTTCACATCTATTAGCTCTAATTTCCTTCGCTTCGGCTTTGGCTCTATGAAATGGTTTGTTTCCAACTGTCGGATCACAACTATTGAATCATCCAGCTCAACATCGTAGATGATTCCACTTCCTTGCATGGAAGATAATATGTCCAGGTCACACCACATAGGACAGTCACCCAAACGATCAACAAATGATCAACTTATGTCGCATGTCAGTGAGACACTAATCATGTCTCCCCGATGCCACAAGTCCTTACAATCGATACTGCCAAGGCTTCACTATCAGCAAGAGGTTACATCGAGTCCAGAGAGCTATCACTAATACTTCACCATGTCGCCAAGACCTCACCTGAAGATCACAAGGTATTCCGAAGAGTTCATCAGTTAGCAAGACTATCGCTCTTCGCCCAAACATTACACCGAAGTCTTCAAGACACATCGACCTCAGCATTCTCATCGGCGAGACAATCACCATTCAATGAGACATTACACTGCACTGAGCTCATAAGTCATTCCAAAGTGTTCCTTAGTTGCCAAGACTTTAGTCATTCGCTGAGACATCATATTGAGCCCTTTATGTTATACCGATGTCACTATCGGCCAAACAGTCCACATTCGCCAGAAGATCATACCATGGTTCCAAAGTCATACCGAAACTTCTGACATCCATCACATTCCTATCAGCAAGACAAATACCCTTTGCCAAGACATCACCCCACAAGTTCCAAGTCACCCTGAGTCTATCTTGTTGGCCAGACTTACCGCTTTTGCTAAGACTTCATACTGAAGCCTTTAAGTCATATCAATGTGTTCCACTGTCAATGAGAGAATCGACCTTCAGCAAGACTTCTTACCGAGGCTTCCAAGTTATCCCAAAACCACTACTCACCAAGAGTCACACTGAGCTGATGACCCCACGTGTTATCGGCGAGACTTCCTATATTTGATGATACATCATATTGAAACAAGTCTTTTAGCCAAGGGTCTCCCCGATGTCTTCGAGTGTTACATTATCGTGAAGACAATCCTTCATCGCTGAGACATCACACCGAGATCCTTAAGTTAATCCGAGTGTCTGTCGGTGAGACATATCACTATCGGTAAGACTTCTTACCGATCACCCAAGGGTTTCCCCGAAAGCTCCAACACTGTCACCAAGACATGTTACTTTCAGTAAGACTTCTCACCGGGCCGCCATAGGCTACCCCGATGACTTCAATGCATATCCCTGTCGACAAGACCTTCCAATGTTGCTGGGACTTCTTCCCACGTGTTGAAGTCAGTTTGAAGCCCCCAGTCGCTATGAGTCTCCCTGACACCCAATTGAATGGCCTGTCAGCCAGATATCTCCACGCAGTAAGAAGTTAAATGACTGCTTTATGTCATAGCGATAGACCCCAAAGTGAAAGCATTCAGTAAGACTTCTGCAAGGTCACAGCGACCAGAATATTTCACAAGGTTCCCAAACTACCAGTTGGCCAGACCAAAGAAATTTCACACCAAATTTTCTCTTCTAGAGGTTCCAACCTGTGATATTGAGGCAACAAGTCCAACAACTTCCCACTTGACGAAGATCACACAGGCACCTTCAAAGGAACCAGAAACTAGGATCACACTAGCTCCACCAGTTTAGACCCCGCAATACTCAAGACACCCAATCAACATGATTCCATAGATAACAGTCCATTAGACAATCTACAACAAAGACTAGGCATCCAATTGCAATTCACTGTCCAACAAAACAACTGATCCCAGCCTTCTAAGAAACCACATAGATCTCAACATGCTCTCATGCTCCATCAAGAATTTTGCTCCAACATCCAAGATGTTCACCATTCAGGAAACAATCCTGTCATCTTCCAACATGCCACCTATGGAAGAACGATACAAAGCCAAGGTGTATAAGCACCATTCAACATACACAAGCAAAAGATCCCAGTGATATCTCCAAGAAGATACTGCTACCACTTCACTATGCTCAAACGCTATATAGAAGCAATATCAACTTCAAAGCTTTAAACAGAACACAACAGTGAAGTCATTCTCCAGAAACAAGATACAAAACATCAGTTAGAACAACAATTAGACTGATTGCTCCCATCCAACTGATAAACCCACACGACTAAAAATAGCACCCACAGCTCGTGCTATACCATCCAATCTCACATACCTCAAAGTTATAAGCATTAGTAAACTCATGCTGCTCCAAAATGAACCCATCAACAGCGAATGCAAGCTCCAAGTGCCAACCAGTCAAAGAAGACAAAACACAACAGGAACTCCCACTGTCCGAGTAATCCAAAGAGATCACAAGTTTACCAATAACAGCACATAGAAAATGTAACCATGTAGTACCAAGGAAATATCCACAATGACATGCACAACCTGCAACAAATTGCTACAAGAAACATTTCTCTCACTACAAACCTTCATGGCCATAGAGAGAAACACTGCCCATCATCTTCCTGTAGAACATCCTCCTACATACACTTCTAACAGCCAGCTATGTCAAGAATGATCTTCTTCACATCCCAAAAGAAAGCCTTAACAACATCCATCCGTTCAATCACCAAAACCAACTTCTAATATCATGTAATCAATATGGATGTAAACTTCTCAAAGAAGATCAAGCTAAAACATTTCCCATTTCAGGAAATCAGTCCATACATCATCTCCTACCAATTCTCATCAGTAAATGACATAACACAAAATCTCAAGGAGATAAAACAAACTATACAACTTCCACTATGAATCCTCCATAACCAAATGTTAAACAGTAATTCAAGATCCATATCATGAAAGTGAACTTAATAAATCACATCTAAAAAATATAATGGGCCAAATACCTTTCAGATAAACTACCGAGTAGACCAAGAGTGGGAACAAGAAAACTCCTTCAAGATATAAGCCATCATGACTAATCCAAGAGCAATCTCCTCATAGATCTCTTATTGAACTCATGTTCAACCTAGGTGTAGGCTTCTCGGACTTTCTGCTAAAAAAATTTAACAAGAGTAACAAGCAGCAACACATCTCTCATAAGAGAAAAATAGCCTCACCTTATTCTTCATGTATCCATGAGTACTAGAAACTGATCATCTCATGCTAAACTTCAACTGCATTACTGCACTATCATGAAGTATCAAGCAAGTAATCAAGGCACTCAATACACAAAGAATTACCAAATCACTGTCAAAGCTCTAATCATCTGAATCAAGAACTTATCATGACACCATGATCTACACATCCCCATAGGAGATACCATGCTTCAAGTGACTCCACCATTGTCTCAAGTACAATGCACAATGCCAAAACTCCAGTGCACAAACAAGAGTATACCATGACATAAAGCAAATATACTTAAGAACAACATCACCTGTCAAGCACCACCAACACCTTAGCCAAAGACTCCAAGTGTCCTCCATGGTTCCAAGATGTTGCACATCTTCAAATAATGTCCATGCAAAAGCAAAAGCATAAGAACCCTTCTGCAACACTAAAGAAGACCATTCACCACCATGTGATGAATCCACAGTCATTGCTAGAGCTCCCACTGAAAGGTGACACCCGAGCTCTCCAAGCATCATGACCAACTACTTCAGGTTCCCATAACTGACTATTCAGGTACTCAATAATATCCATCCTCTCATCTCAAAGCAATCACACCAATGCACAAGTGACCATGGACAAGGCCGGATAACAAATCTGCACCATCAATGAATCAACCTTGTGGATAAAGACAGTCCACATCCAAGTTATCTCACTACAGCCAATGGGTAGCTAATCCATCAATCGCATAACTCATAGATCACAACCATCGAACATGCAAACCCATTATCACATTGAAAACTACAACGCTGAGATATCAAAGAGAATAACCATGTGGGAAACATGACTCAAACACCAGATCATGCCAAATCTGATTTTCCAATCATGTCCACAAGGAGCGCCATAATCAAGGAACCCGCAAGCATTACCACAAGAATGTTGAGTGACAAAACACTTACCAACACTCCCATGCATAGAAAGAGTCATACCTCCTCAAAACCATGCAGCAAGCATGCATGCAAACCTGCAACTATCTCATCTAGCAACACCCCAAAAGTCCAGTGTCTAGACAATAGCTTAATAGCAACTCCACATGATCACAAGTTTTGCTTAACTGTGTAAAACCTGCAAAACCACAGAGCCATGCAAGTACAAATCATCCTTAGAAAGAAAACAATAGTTCAAGAGAATCCAGGCCCCTTTCAGGCCAAGTTTTAAACCACCACCATGTACATGCATCTGAGAAAGAGAGAAAGGCTATTTCAGAAGCTTGCAAATCATCAAATGATTAACTCCATAGCCTTCAAGCATTCGAGGTTAACAGGAAACAGTTCCTTCCAACACCAGGAACCACCACCTAGCATAAGCACTCTCTTCCATGACTGAGAAACAATCTAGGCTTCTCCATATCACCCAGAAGCCTGTCACATAGACACCAATATGAAAGCTTTACTACTACACAACCATAGAGTAGGAAAATCCACCTCATACTCCAAGGTTATAACTCTACCATCCAGGAGACACAAATCACAACATGATCAACTCCCTTTTCCATCTTGACCATCCTTCAAGCTGCATGTTGTCTCAGAATACCACAAGGCTTCCACTCATCAAAGGATCAATCCATCAGTCCATTCCTCCAAATTTCTTCCAGCCCATCAAGCTAAGAAATCTTCACAAGAGAAATATCTAGAACCAACAACCAAAAGAAGGCTCTGATACCACTTGTAAGGAAATCTAGTGGAGCGCATCTAATGAAAACTCCAAATAGTAGTTCCTTCGGTAACTTTAATTCAATTAGGTTTCCTCAAAGACATGAACAACTATGTCCTAATGTGGAAACATACATAGTTTATTTCCCACATTGATCCATCTGAGAGAAAAATGTGTAAATTCAACAACAAGCATTAACAGATTCTACTACACGAACCAATAGACATGAAAGATGAAACAGAAAACCATAACACAAAGATTTATGTGGGGAAAATTCTTTCGGATAAAAAACCGCACACTCCAAAGATCAAGCCATTGTATTATTCAGCAACAAAATGGTTACAATACAATTTTAGGCTCTTAGCCTTTTCAGAGATTACATCTTGTTCATTCTAGATACAACTAGTAGCAACAGATATCCCTGTACAGTTTATGATCACCCTCTCAAACTAAACAATCAACAATCTTCGCACTATTACAATATCATTACATATACAGTGTAGATCAACTTAAGAGAAATCAGAAACATGCTTCTTGATCAGGAGCTCTCTCTTCTCCTCTGTTTAGGCCTCAAGGCCCTCGGCCATACAGCCAACCTCTCGACCTTCACATCTGTTAGCTCTAATTTCCTTCGCTTCAGCTTCGGCTCTATGAAATGGTTTGTTTCCAACTGTCGGATCACAACTATCAAATCATCCAGCTCAACATCATAGATGATTCCACTTCCTTGCATGGAAGATAATATATCTAGGTCACACCATGTAGGACAGTCACCCAAATGGTCATCAAATGATCAACTTGTGTCGCATGTCGGTGAGACACTAACCGTGTCTCCCCGATGCCACAAGTCCTTACAATCAATACCACCAAGGCTTCACTATCGGTAAGAGGTTACATCAAGTCCAGAGAGCTATCGCTAAGACTTTACCATGTCGCCAAGACCTCACACTGAAGATCACAAGGTATTCCAAAGAGTTCATCAGTCGGAAAGACTATCTCTCTTCGCCCAAACATTACACCGAAGTCTTCAAGACACATTGACCTTAGCATTCTCATCGGTGAGACAATCGCCATTCAATGAGACATTACACTGAGCTCATAAGTCATTCTAAAGTGTTCCTTAGTCACCAAGACTTTAGTCATTCGCTGAGAGATCATATCGAGCCCTTTATATTATACCGATGTCACTGTTGGACAGACATTCCACATTTTCCAGGAGATCATACCGTGGTTCCAAAGTCATACCGAAACTTCTGGAGTCCATCGCATTCCTATCGGCAAGACAAAATCCTTCACCAAGACATCACCCCGCAAGTTCCAAGTCACCTCGAGTCTATCTTGTCGACCAGACTTACCGCTTTCGCCAAGACTTCATACTAAAGCCTTTAAGTCATATCGATGTGTTCCACTGTCGGCGAGAGAATCAACCTTCAGCAAGACTTCTTACCGAGGCTTCCAAGTTATCCCAAAACCACTACTTGCCAAGAGTCACACCGAACTGATGACCCCACATGCTATCGGCGAGACTTCTGATATTCGATGACACATCATATCAAAACAATTCTTTCGACCAAGGGTCTCCCTGATGTCTTTGAGTGTTACATTGTCGCCAAGACAATCCTTCATCGCTGAGACTTCACACAAAGATCCTTAAGTTACTCTGAGTGTCCATCGATGAGACATATCACTATCGGTAAGACTTCTTATTGATCACCCAAGGGTTTCCTAGAAAGCTCCAACACTGTCACTGAGACATGTTACTTTCGATAAGACTTCTCACCAAGCTGCCATAGGTTACCCCGATGACTTCAATGTGTATCCCTGTCAGCAAGACCTTCCAATTTCACTCGGACTTCTTCCCGAGTGTTGAAGTCACTCTAAATCCCCAGGTCACTATGAGTCTCCCCGACGCTCGATTGAATGGCCTTTCGGCCAGAGATCTCCATGCAGTGAGAAATTACAATGACTACTTTATGTCACAGTGATAGACCCCAAAGTGAAAGCGTTCGGAAAGACTTCTACAAGGTCACAACGACCAAAATATTTCACAAGGTTCCCAAACTGCCAGTTGACCAGACCAAAGAAATGTCACATTGACTTTGCTCTTCCAAAGGTTCCAACCTGTGAGATTGAGGCAAAAATTCCAACAATTTTCACTTATATCATTTGGACATGTATCATCTTGACTTGTATCAATTTGAGTTAAATAATTTATCATTTTTACTTATATCATTTATACATGTATCATTTTGACTTATGTCGACTGTTGGACATGTATCATTTTCATATTTTATTGATCTATTGGCATATTTGACTTTCGCTTGTTTTAGTTATATATGATGATGATCTTATTAGTATTGACTTGTCAATTTATATATATTAAAAGTAGTCGATGATTTTTGGATGGATATTTATTACTTATGATGATTTTAATTTACTACTCAGGATGGATGTTGTCAAATTCAATTAAATTATAGATATTTGACTCACTTATTTTAATTATAGATGATGATCATGTTTAATAATTATCTTGTTATTTAATCATATGAGTTAAATAATTAAATTACTTACTCTATAATCATATGAATTATTTAAGAGGCATCATATATTTAACTAATTAAATAAAACTAAAACATATTAAATTAATAAATGGAAGAAAAACAAGAAGCATTTTTAGAAGAAAAAAAGGAAGCAACAATGGAAGCCCAACTAGAAACAAACCAGAAGAAATCTTGGAAGCAAAACTGGTAGCAAAACCAGAAGCAAACCTAGAAGAAAAATAGGAAGCAAAACCAGGAGCAAAACAAGAATCATTTTTTAGAAGCAAAACAAGAAGCATTTTTAGAAGCAACAATAGAAGCCAAACTAGAAGCAATCTTCGAAGCAAAATTGGAAGCAAAACTGGAAGAAAACATGGAAGCAAAACCAAAAGCAAATCTGGAAGAAAAACTAGAAGGAACATAGGAAGCAAAACTGGAAGCAAATTTGGAAGCGAAATCAAAAGAAAAGCTAGAAGCAAAACTGGAAGCAAAACTGGAAGGAAACCTGGAAGGGAAACTGGAAGAAAAATTTGAAGAAAAATTGGAAGCAAAACTAGAAGCAAAACTGGAAGAAAAACCATAATCAAAATTGGAAGCAAAACTAGAAGAAATCTTGAAAGCAAAAGTGGAAGCAAAACCAGAAGCAAACTTGGAAGAAAAAATGGGAGCAAAAATGGGAGCAGACATGGAAGCAAAACCGGAAGCAAAATTGGAAACAATACTGGAAGCAAACCTAGAAGCAAAACTGGAAGCAAAACTAGAAGCAACATTGGAAGCAAAAGTGGAAGCAAAACCAAAAGCAAACTTGGAAGAAAACTGGAAGCAAAGGGAGCAAAATTGGGAGCAAAACTAGAAGCAAAAATGGGAGCAGACATGGAAGCAAAACTGGAAGCCAACTTGGGTGCCAATTTAGGTGCTATTTCTGATTCCAATTACCAGCGCTATTCCTAGAACTAAAGGAGACGCTATTGCTGGCACCAAATTTCCAACACAAAAGTAGGCGCTAAAGACAGTACAAAATTTAGGGCAAAAATCGGCAATGAAATGAAGAAATGGGTTTTCGCTGACTTTTGCATCGTCAAATGACTCCAAATGATGGACTCAAATACACTAACATCCAACACAAAATTTGGCGCTAATTGCCTATTGTGCTATTGTGTGGGTATTCAGAAACAAGTTGAATGAGAACAAAGAAGTGGTTAGAAATAAAGAAAGGCTTGTGTGTAAGGACTACTCGCAAGTAGAAGGTATAGATTTTCAAGATACTTTTGCTTCAGCGGCAAGGATGGAATCTATCATAATGTTTTTAGCATTTGTTGCTCACAAAGATTTCAAGGTCTATCATATGGATGTAAAGTCTGTATTCTTGAATGGTGAATTGGAAGAAGTCTATATGGAACAACCAGAAGGATTTCAATTGCCAGATCAACCAGATATGGTCTATAGATTGAAGCAAGCTCCTAGAGTTTGGTATGCAAGGTTAGATAGATATTTGATTTGGCAAGGTTTCAATAAAGGTACAAAAGATAGTAATTTGTACATTAAAATTGAAAATGACAAGATCTTGATAGTAGTAGTATATGTTGATGACATTATCTTTGGAGGAAATGAATCAATGTGCAAGATGTTTGCTAAAGAGATGCAAAAGGAGTTTAAGATGTTTATGTTTGGTGAGATGAATTCCTTTCTTGGGTTGCAATTTAATCAAACAAAGAAAGGGATTTTTATTTCATAGTCAAAATATTTGAAAGGGATGTTGAAGAAGTTTGGGATGGATGGTTCCAAACCGGTATGCACCCCTATGGTGACTAGTTGCAAATTGAGTAAGGATGATGATTCGCCTAAGGTTGATTAGAGAAAATATAGATCTATGATTGGTGCATTGTTGTAGTTAACTACTACTAGGCCAAATATTATGCACACAGTTTGTCTTGTGGCTAAATTTCAAGAAGATTCTAGAGAAACACATGTTGTTGTTAAGAGGATATTCAAATATTTGAATGGAACTCCATATTATGGCTTGTGGTATCCTAGGGATATTGATTTTACACTAAGTGCTTATATAGATGCAAATTGGGCAGGTTGTGTTGATGACATAAAAAGTACAAGTGGCGGTGCATTCTTTCTTGGTTGCAAATTGGTGTCATGGTTAAGTAAAAAGCAAGATTCAATTTCCTTATCCACTATTGAAGCTGAGTATATTATCGCAACATCTTGTTGTACACAAGTTTTGTGGATGAGACAAACATCAAGAAAGATATCATAGTAGTGTATCGTCGGGTGCATGTAAAATTTGATGTGTAATTTTACATTTTTTAAAAGTTTATCCTTGACGTTCGTCAAAAATTTAATGAACCTGGGTTTCGTCAAAATTTTGAATAGAAGTTTCACCGAAATTTTGACAAACATGAAAAATAAGAAAAAAATCAAATTGTGGCCGACATAAAGAAAAGTGAGTTCACTAATTTATTGCGACAGTGTTTTTCTCTACTTGAGACAGTTTGTGGAGAACTAAGGACGATTTTCTTTGGAAAAATCAGAAAAAAATCAAGAAGATATTGCCAAGTTGAGGGTAGTCATTGTCTTTTTACAGAACTCAGTTATGAAGTCATATTTGTAGTTCTAGGTTTGAAAATCATATTTTAAAGCAACATCTCATCAGATTTCCTTTTTAGAGGTTTAGGGTTCTGAGAATTTCATGTCCAGATTTTGTTGTGTGGAATCACCATAAGATCACAACCAAGGAACAGATTCTTGTGACTGTAATTATGTGATCCATAACTCTATTGGTTATGTGGCACAGTTGTGGTATAACAAATATAGGACGCTTTCATGTGTGACCCAAGCTTAATGTGGCTATGTTGTGATAGAAATGAAGGCACTCATATAATGTAGTTAATTCAGGTTGTATAATGTAGGTGTCAATCATCATTGGGTACATTAAGGTTGTCTCAAATTTAACAGGTTATGGTGTAATTATAGTATGATCCAAGAGTGATTACCTCTTGCTACAATAAAGAGCCTATAACTCTGGTTGATATGCAGAGTGGTTGTGTTATATCAATTATGTAGTGCATTCAAGCACAACCCATGTTTAATGGGCTATTCTACAGAGTGATCAAGATTTTATAAACCTTATGAATGTTACTTAAAAGTGTATAGCTTAAACTACAAACCAAGTTTGTTACATACTTGAATGCAATCTTGGGTTACCACAAACTATAATAAAGTGATCTACTAATAACCATTATGGAAAGTATTAAAGAAAGACCCATGCTATATAGGATACATTTCCCTGATCAGGTTTACATACCTTAATGATCAAACACAAGCTTCTCACACACTCTAGGATACAATTGAAGATCATACCACAACTTTGTCAAGACAACTAATTTTCTGACCCAAGATTTAAGGTTTTTTTTTAATACCAACAGAAGCATTGGTAAGAGCATGATTAGGGTACAAACCCTAGGCCTCCGTAGAAACATTAACAATAACTCTAACGGATTAGTGAGGTTGCAATACTAGAAATATTGAGACATTGTAGCTAATAACAAAATCTTGCAATCTAAAGATTGTAGCCAATAACAAGCACATTATGTAGCTTAGTGACATTTGTAAATGCAATCTATGGCAAGAAGAATGACAGTCACTTGAGATGTGATAGTCAAAAAGAGGTTGAGCAGTGACAAGATAAAAAAGCTCAAACCTTGCATAGTAAAGTGGAGATTTTAACAGTGAGTTTCCTTACCCCCTTGTTGACCTTAAGGGTTTTTCAAATGCTTTTGGTAGTGTTAGACAAGGAAAATGCAATCAGGGAATGACTATCAAATGAAGTATGATGGTAATCATAGGTTCAATGTTTCTTCTTAGCCATTAATGTATAATGGAGGTAGTGGATTGCATGTTTGAGCGGTGTTTTGAGACTCATCAAAGATGGGAGAATAGTGAATAATACCTTGTGGACTTTGAAGTAGTGTCAATAAGGTTGAAGGATCTTAAGATCTACAATACTATGAAACAATGAGTCCCCTGTAGTAAGTAGGCAGTCTATAGGACATAGTTTGATTTTATAGAAGGATTCTCATGAAAGGAATCTTCAAGTGATAGTGAGTGAGTTGTTTGAGATTGTAGCTGAGGGTGCAATACCCAATCTTAAAGGAAGTTAGCAAAGTAGTAAATGTGCAATAAAATCAAATCATACACAACAAACAATTCACAATGATATCTTGCATAATGCCTTGAGTTTGAAGACAAAAATATCATTGTATCTTGATGAAAGTGGTGACCTTAATGGTCAATCACTGGCAACCATGATTTTAAAATATGCTATTGTGCTTCTGTAGGCAACATTTTAAGCAAGGCAATGAGTGGTGGTTTGGAACAATGGCACGTGTGAAGGACTTGCTTTATATGCATACTATGCAGTCTAGCTTAAGACAACGTTCTTAGAAAAGATTGAAGGTGGATTATGGAACTCAAGGGTTACCATGAAAAGGATTAAAGCAAAGACTGAGATCTATTTAAAAGCCACGGTCATGAAAATATTAAAGATGTCACATGTAAAACCCTAGTAGATGGAGTAATGAATATAGTGCCAAAGAGGATAGTGTGCTGGGGAAAATTTAGGAGATCTCCACATTATCTAATTATAGGGAAATATATCATTTATTTATTTTTTTAATTAAAACAAATCATTCTAAAACCTATATAGGATACATTGATACTTCAAAAGCCTCTGAAGGAATTTGAGATTATGAAAATATATGTCAAATAAATACCTAGATTACAAATAGTAGTAGGAACAATGTAAGATTTGTTGAGCAGAGCAGGAATGAGATAAGAAACAATGAATCCTATGCCTCCTTTCATGCACATCTCCTCATCATTCTTTTTCCTTCTTTACTGAAACACTTCTCCATTTTGGTGGTCTATGCTTGAAAATAATGTTTTGACGAAGGTTTTAGAGTATGTTTATTAAAATGAAAACTCCATTCTGGTGGGCTACGCCTAAAAATAAGATTTTGACAAAAGTTTTAGGGTATGTTTATTAGAGTTTTAGAGTATTTTTCTGGGCTATATTCTTCATTCCTTAAATGGTCTATTCAAATGGATTGTGACTAAAAAAATGACTAACTATTTAGTCATTTTTATTTATGTGACTAAATAATTTTTAATCAACGACCAAACTAGTAATTTATTTACTCATTTATAGTTGAGTTGCAAAAAATGAGCATAATTTAGTCATTTTTAGTTGTTGTGACTAAAATTTTTAGTCACCTAGTCAATTATTTGCCAAATTCTACTAGTGTGTTCTTCCTTGTGCAATTAGGGCTCTCTCAATGTTGAGGGCCCTAGGGATAAGCTCATCATAAGAAGTGGCACATTGCTTCTTTAACTAAAAGGATAAATTCGTATTAACATTAGCAATGATGATTCTGACTTGTTGCTCCTTAGGAATGGGTCACTTGCTCTTACTAGCTCGCTACCCCCATCATTGTAGGAAGTTTGTGATCAAGTTCAATATTCTAATTTTAGGATTCTAACGGTTGGAAATCATAGTAAAATCATAATTTAATAAGTTTTGGAATTAGCATTTTAAAGTGATTTTTAGGGTCATTAACTTCAAACTATCTTCTCTTTTGCAGGGGTGGTTGCATGCCAAAAAATTTTGGTGTAAAATATCATAATTATTAGATTTTGTTACCTGTCTATGAATAAAAATTATTGGAGTGTGAGTTTGATATTTTTTGAAGATCTAAATATTCAAGCTTGGTAAAGAAAAATCATGTCGGATATTAGTCCAAAAGAAACAAAATGAAGAGAGACCACTTGATAGATTATGGGCTAGATTGAAAAGAAAGGGTGGGAAGTGAGGAAATGTTATTGTACTTTACTGTTTACAGAGGCTTAAAGATGAACAAATTTTAATCACAGCAGGTAGAAACTTATTGTAGGCATGGTCATGTTGAAGGGGGCATGATTATGTCGTCCATTGGTAAGTTGGTACATTATATATTGTTTTATATTGATTGAATTTGTAAATGTTTATATCATTTAACATTATATATATATAATCACTTGATCATGATCATGGTTTATTTGTGTCTATCATTATTATAAAGGTGGGGTGTCCTAGGGCACATGATATGGATTATCACAGCCCAGAGAATGTGGTTTTGCAAGTGGATGAACATGGAGCTGTGAATATCGAAGATGAAGTTAATGATCTTATGGAAGAAGATGATCATGCGCTAGAAAACACAGTTGAAGATGATGGTATGAATACATTGATCCATGACACATTTAGTGGCAAAGTTGATCATGATGATCAAGATGACTTTGATGATGTTCATGATTTTTGTGCTTGAGAGAAGACATCTGACCTTGCTTATGAAATCCCAAACAGCTCTTCTCTCTGTTGTATTGTTGTTGTTGAACTTGAAGGTTATGAATGATTTATCAAACATAGCAATCTCATAGATGTTAAGGTATGTCATATATGTCATCTTTTTTCATCTATTTTAATTGTTGTTAGTTCATCACTAGTAAATAAAGGATTAAATATGTACCATTAATATTCTTTATATGAACAAATTATTTTTTGTTGTAGATTGATTGGTGAATTTTTGTTACCACCATCAAATATTTTACCTCGCTCATACTTGAAGTTTATCGGCATTATGAGATATGGATGGGTTGGTGGTGGGACAACAAAATGCCCAAAATTTCATATCAGTAGATATCAAATAGATCAATAACAAAAAATTACTTATAAAGTTCTTGTTATATTCATTATTCCACATATACAATCATTATTTAGGAATTAAAACTTAATTACGAATTTATGGTTTACCATGCACGGAATAGAAGTGGAGATGGCATTCTTCGAATTCCTGTAGATTGTTCTACATTTAGGGACATGGAGGAAAATGGCCACACTTTAAAGAAGAACCTCGTAATCTCAGGCTTTCATTGGGAGCGGACGGTGTCAATCCATTTGGAGAGTTGACATCTATTTACTCGGTGTGGCCTATTTTTGTTATCAAAAATAGCATTCCTCCATGGATGTCAATAAAGAGGGAGCGCATAATATTGTCAATGATTGTTCTAGGTATTTGTTTACAACAATTTTCTTTAATGTAGTAGCATCTCATTTATCTTATTTGTTATAATGACTTATATTTTTTTCATTTAATAGTCATATGCATTAATTTATATATATTGCAATAAAATGGTTATAATAATTATGTAATGTTTATGTTCATTCAACTAGGTAAGTATCAAGTTAAAGATATGAATGTATATATCGAGCCTCTTATCGATGAGTTACTAAAGTTATGGAATAGCATCACTATGTATGACGTCTCCAGACCAATAGGACAAAGACAATTTCAATTCCATGCAATGCTTGTATGGACAATTCATGCCCCAAGGCTAACACATTTTATGGTATGTTACTCCAACGTTGCCAGGTACACTTTAACAATATTTAATTTTATGGAAAGTGATATCATATGTTTTAAAATTAATCTATTCATTATATATATAAATATAAAATTGTATATTTAATCCAATTATATATGATCTTGTAGGTCTTCAAACGAGAGGGAAAATTTTGCGTCCAATTTGTGGTCCAAAGATGAAATCTTGTCATTCAACAAGTTTGGCAGCGGGGTGTTTGATGTGATATAGAGGCACTCCTCCATAGAAATCATAAGTATGAACTCAAGAAAAATATATTTTCAATGGGAAAAAGAAGAAACTACATCAAAACCATGAAGAATGACACCTATAAGCCTATATATAGGAGGTTGGTGTAACATCCATCCACTTAAAACACAAGTAAACTCAAGAATTTACAAGAAGGTAAATAAACTTAGTAAACATGAGAGAGTTTTTTTTTTTTTTTTTTCATTTGCATAAACACAAGAATAAAGTATAACTTTTCTAGATAAAATTCAAACTTGAATTCACATGTAATCATAACTAGAATCAAGATAATTCCTTACAATATTCATTTATATCACATAAGATACACTTAGCATAAAGAATAGTTTTACCTCATAGGTTTTGACTGTCGTAAGCCAGAACATGGAGTTCATTGCATTTGGAATGTTGATCTCTATCTTCACAAGCCTCAGGGAGTCTACTGCTACAAAGGGAGAACATCATTTGAGTGCTTTTCCTCCAACCACGGACTCAAGTGGTCCCCCGTGCACTTCCTAACTGGAAGTGACCCAGCCCTTCTCGAAGAGTATAGATATAAGGAACTATCAAGTTTCACCTTCTCAGTCCTAGGGATGTGTCCTACAAAACTCAATTGACCATACAACTCTAGATCCCTTCTAGCTAAGTATGGTCATTCTGATTGGTCATGCCATCTAGACACTCACCTTTGACTTTTCTTGGATCTGTCTCATCCTATAGTTTACTTACTTTATTTGGTACTCTAGACACAAACTAGTCTGTATAGAAAATCCATTTTAGCCAATCTGACTTAGAACTAATCCTTAATCTAGGATATTCATTCAATGTAAAAGTTTAGGTATTTCAAACCTTTTAAAAGTCCCTTATTGCATCCTTGCAATATCTAGGGTTTATGACTTCCTGTCATTTTACTCTCAAGATTCAATACCCAACATCTTGATGCATTAAATCGAGTTTCAACATTATCGTAGAATCTTTTAAGGTATTATAAAGACTTCATATCTTGTTCTATGGTTTTCTCGACCTTTTGATGTCAATCAATATAGATATATGTACAGTTTCCTAACCGAAATAAGAGTTATATATTTCCTATATCCTCCTTATTCCAATACTAGGGTTTAACTTCTCTAACCCAATACATGGAAATTTCAACATTCTTGTCCTTCCAAAGAAAATAACATAAGAGTAATAGATCATATGAAAAAAATGCTTCTAGTCTTCCTAGACTTCCTGGCATTGTTTGTGTTCACCTTTTATATACTTGAATAAACATAGTATTCATGGTATTCCTTCATCAATATAATATCTAAAAGTTTACTATCATTTCATATCAATAGTCTTGATCTAAGTCAATCTTCTGACATAAGTTAGGTTTTAATATCTTATACCTCATTTGTGAAGTATGGCCATTTGTAAAGAGATGGCTTCCAATTATGGTGAAATATAAGAGTTTCATACTAACCATAGTATCCATCCTCATAAGTATATAGTTACCTAGGAAACATAGTTCCACAAATAAACTAGGTAGGCACAGAGTACCGCCTACAAGACAATACAACTTTCCTCTTATCTATTTTCTCCTTCTTCAATAAGGGGTCAACATATCTTCTAAATACATAAGATGCAACTTAGTTATCATAATAACTATCATTAATAGTTAAGCTTTGTTGTAGGGAATTTGTGATTCCACATCACCTTATTCCACTTTGTAATCTTATCATATGTAAGTCATACCATATTCACCACCCTAGGTCTATCCATGGTTCTCAAATCCAATTTAAACTATCCTATAGAATAGGATCATATTCTTGATACTATCAGGACATTCCTTGCCTTAACTATATAGAATGGTTTCATAATAGTTGATAGCTCAAATTACCCTTATAAGCTTTTTCTAACAAGTTAGACCAAATATAGGTTAGAACACTCACAAGAATAAGGCCTTCGAGTAAACCTTATGAACTATTCTTCCAACTTTATATTTACATTTTATTTTTTTTACTAGTTTAGTCCAAAAGATTTAGCGTGAGTAACAAGTTCCAGGGTTTTTCCACACAAAGTAATTCATGTTCACTCTTCCTATAGGTAAACGGTTGGGATTGAGCAACTTTAGTTTAGAGTTGAGCAAGATTAAAGAACTCACGACTATCTAGAAAACCTCAGGGTAGAGTACTCAGTTTGTAAAATCCAAAGGCCTATAGCTCGAGGGAGCATATGAGACATTCTTTGATGAATGTAGTAGCTGACATGGTCTGCATTAAGCATTACTTAATTTCTTGCTTCATAGTTCTATTGTGATTTACTTCTCACGTAACACCCTCAATATTACCAGTCGGGATTCTACCATTCTTTTCAGCTATTGGACGTCCACTCTGACTTACCAAAATTCTCATGATAGAAAGGAAGATTTGAAATGAAACTGTAGCTCGTTCAAGCTTAAATTCAGACATTAACTAGACTGCAAAGTTCACTC